>CM060309.1:31056424-31113924 GCA_030674185.1 Monoplex corrugatus
GTTTATCGCTAAAACCATTAATTTTCATGCTGTACCAGGATACTGATTGCATGTTTCTGCTTACCGTATAACTGGTTGGCATAGAGGTAAAGCTCCCACATTTCAATCTGACAGCACGAGTTCGAATACGACTTAGAGGAGACAGCCTTGGTGCAAGTCGCTTCCAGTCCACCCAGTTGTGTGAATGGATACCTGATTGTGCTGAGGCTGAAGGCGAATGAATCGGCGGATTGGGTTTTGTACAGACTCGAGGAGTGTGCCAGATAATTACCCGCTGATCGAGGTGGAGTGCATATGGAACTGTCCGAGTGCGATGAATTCTTAGATCATTTCCGACTCGACAACCTCCGAACTGCAGATGGATGATGGAGAAAATAGACAGGTCCACACAATGCTGACCTCGAAGAGATGTAGGCATGTCCCATCAACTCGGTCCTCAACGATTTGAAGTCCATGTGACCTTACGTTAATTTGGTTTTGTCTGCTTCGTTCGATGTTGTTTGTGTTGTCAAGAATTTTAAAGCTTACTGATTGAGCGATTTATTTTCAGGCTGTTCGAACATGCTGCTCTTCCCCCGTGGGGATGCCTGGGGCTCTTTCAGTATAAATAGTATCCCCACCTTCTGGGGATTCTGTGCTTTTTATGTCATTCTCTTTCTTTCTGCCTTGTTCCTTTGCTTTCTATCATTTCTTCCTATCATTTTCTGCCTTCCTGGACCATTCACCTGTGTGTCTGATAAAGACTTACACACTTTTTCTTAGAATTGATAATTGGGTACATGTATTAAGTACATTTTTAGCTCTAGGGAGGTGAGATATGCTGAAGCAATTTTAGGTAATTTATGCCCGTTTTTTTATGTTTTTGTGTCCTTGGGCATGCTTAGATTTGTATTCAGGTGTTTTTTTTTAGAATCCATGTGCGATAAATTGGACAGAATGGTCAACGCCGGGGGCATGTCCTAACATTATGTGCGCGAATGCATTGATATGTGTACTTTCTCTTCTTTTCTTTTCATGTTTTGTATGTTTTGAAGCGGTTATAGCCCTGATATGGCTCTACACAGTTGGCTGGGCTTTGAGCAACAATAACAAAAAAAAAAAAAAAGCCTCTTGCTTTATTTTGTTGTTAGGTCTTTTTGTTGTTGTTGTTTGGTCTTTTCATTGTTGTTGTTTTGTTGTTGTTTGGCCCTGTGGGCTCAGTGGGTTAGATCGCCGTGTTGGCAGCGTTGGATCGTGGGTTCGACCCTCAGGGAGGCCTCAATTTCTATTTCAGATCTGGCCAGTGCATGGTGTTTTGCTCAGGTGCATGAATTTTGCAAGATGATAACTGGCAGATTTGGGTGGGGTGCATACGGAACTTTGCTACGAATACTTCCTGGAGAAACTCCTGCTGTTTGCTGGTTTAACCAACTCCTGCACCCTGTCCGCCAGCCTCCTGCATTGTCAGCCATGCTAGTAAAACAAAAACTGAACTCTTTGACTCCCGCACCCTATCCACCAACTTCCTGCAGGAAGCTGGTGGATAGGGTGAGGAGTCAAAGAGTTCAGTTTTTGCAGTTGGTAGATAGGGTGCAGGTGGCAAAGGGTTCAAATACGTTAGGGGCGGAGATGTGCCGTTGCGTAGAGTTTTAAGTCCTACCCACTCTCAGAGTATATGAGGACTAGCTATAAGAATGTTGCTATAAGAAACTTTAATTTAAAACGTTGTCTCGCCCCTGAATCTCCGTAGGCGGAGACGGACACAAGCGCGCGCATACATGGAGGAAGTAACGCACGCAAATGTGTCACACTAAGACCTACACACACACACACACACATCGTATGGGGGAAGTAGCAGAGACATTACACATTTTTGGCCTACACACATGAACACATGTATACATGAACGCAGACGCAGACTCTGGCTGTACGAAAAGTATAGGCAATTTTCCCATTCCCCGTCATTTACGTACACTGGAGAGAGAGAGAGAGAGAGAGAGAGAGAGAGAGAGCTCCTCTCTCAAAGAGTACATAAGACTCTCAAACTTGAACATGTCTGCGATTCTGTGCCGATGTCATCGATACAAGACTGGTCTTTGAAATGGAGAGAGAGAGAGAGGGGAGCCGTGTCGTTTACATCAGCAAGCTTTAGCTGGCCCAAGTTCAAAGAGCTCTTTCAAACGGACAGAAAACCTTCCATTAAACGAGCAGGCAGGTTAGTACACGAAACACTAGTGAGGGTTAAAAAAGTCTATGGTAGTCTATAAGGTCCACGCACGATAAATCGAATTTTTGCATCGAAAAACAACAGATTGTGGCAGGCTGCCAGACCCTCTAAAGGATAGATCAACATTTTTGTATTGGAAAAATATGACAGCCTTATGGCAGACTACCAGATCCCTTTAGGACAAATCAAAATTTTTGTCTTGAAAAGTATAACAATTTTATGGTAGACTACCAGATCGCAGTAGGATAAATCAGAATTTGTGTCTTGAAAAGTATGTCATCATTATGGCAGATTACCAGATCGTCACAGAATAAATAAAAAGTATAACAACCATTGTCCTGGATAGACTGAGTTTTTGTATAAAAAAAACTATCAGTCTGGAGACATTTCAAATTGTAGTAGCGAAAAATTGACACTTTCGAAATATGTAGGATACACATTGCAGCCAAAGTCATGTCGGTTTTAAACCATTCAACTCGACTTATTTGTGTGAAAATCCAACGGTCTGAAATTGAAAAATATAGATCAAAAACGATGCCAGTATTCAAGCAGATAGGAACCAGAAGCACTCAAAAATAGAGTGAGAAGGATATTTAATACACAAGACAAAGTTGGGTGGAAATTTTCGGCCAGTTGGAGTTTGTCGAGTGTATACAAAAGAAAAAAAAATCGCGCAAAAATTAATCAAAACAAAAAAAGAAAAAAAACAAAAAAAACAAACGAACAACAACAACAACAAAAAAAACAGTAACAAGACTTCCCTGACTTTTCACTGAGCACGAAAAAATGGTGAGTTCATACTTTACTGCAACATATGAGGCAATCTTTAATATTTTCTTTATAGTATTGAGGAAATATGTACTGACTGGTAGCAGACCCCATCTAATTTAGATATTGTTTTTATTTCAGTTAGCAGATTGTAAAACAACTATTTCGACATGCTGAGTTTGCATTCCATAATGCAGCTATATCAACATGTTGAGTTTGTAGCCCGTTACAGAACGTTGATTGTAGGCAGATTCATGGTCGCATTTTATTTCATTCGTGAAGCAGTCATATTTAACAGAAAGAGAACAATAAATGCAGCAGCAGTTAGGCAAGAAGCTTTTATCGTGTGAATTAAAAAACAAAACAAAAAAAAAAACAAACAAAAAAACTTTGATTCTGTGAAAACAATTTCATGGCTGCTGTTTAGGGCATTGAGGAAAAAAGAAGCGACTTTTTGGATGCCTTTCTCAACAATTGATTCAGACTTGCTTTCACAACAGAAACCTTTGGTGGTTCGTTAGGTTTCTCGATTTTTTTCCTAGGTTTATGCGGAGTATTGAAAGACGGTGATCGAATGATTAGATTTAACTTTGTTGCATCATTTGAAGTAGAGGGTTTCAATATTTTCCAGTGACATAAATCATGCCTTCCATTCCTTCTAGCAACTGCCTCATTTAGCACTTATGTTGTTTCGTTAGCTTCCAACGGAAAAGTACACGTATTAGAGAAAAACAAATCCGAGGAAGGCGTTTCCGTTCTTTAAAGTACAAAATCGCAGGAATCAATGTGTGAGCATGCGCTTAGTTATGTTTACGTGTATGTTAACTTTTTTAATCCCCTGGTGACAAATTGAACAAAATGGTCAACACCAGAGGCATAACCTAAGATTATGTGCGCGAATGCATTGATATGCGTACTTACATGTAATCTTCTTATTCAGGTGTTTATTCATTTGTTGGTTGGTTGGGTTTTTTGTTTCAATCTAGCTTTTGTGTACCTTTTGAAACGGTAATAGTCCTGATATGGCTCTTCGCAGTCGGCTGGGCTTTAAACAGTGAGAAAGAATAAAAGCCGCGTTTTGGACAGTTCTCAGGTCTTCCTCGTTTTCCGAGTCATCCGCCAGTGTGATAAAAAATACTGTACGAGGTTGCAGGGAAACGCATCAGTGTTTTTCCCCATTGTAAAATTTCTAATTACATCCAGAGTAGTCTCCCATAAAAGTGGTCGCGCAGGGCGGAGAGGTTCGGAACTTGAGTGAGCGGGTGACAAAGTCAAAGTTAGGGGAGTTGGGGCGTGCAAAGGGAGACGATAAAAGTGACAGGGGAGGTCGGACAGCGAGGCCGAGGTCGAGTTGGGTGTTTTGTTCTTTAATTGGCCTTGAAGAAGAGGCGCTTGACGTAGGACAGTTTACTTTGTCTGTATGGCAGCAATCTTACCGTTCATTGATGGGGTTGTTTTACATATACTGCTTTAAAAACAAACAAACAAACATACATACTTGTAACGACACAGCGTGGTTGCATAACGGTTCATATGCTCACAAAGCTGTGTGCTCATGAGGTTAACATGAAATTAGTGTCTTAACTGTAAGCACTCGTTACTGTAGTGCAGGTTCTCCCAGTTTTAGAGTGTGTTCAGGAGCGATGCATCAACACTCGGACATTTCCATATGTGCTCCAGCAAAATCTAACATTGGTTATCTGTCGGACTCTGAGCCTGCGCAAAAGCTTATTCGCTGGTAAGGTCTGAAAAATGGGGAGGGGGTTGAGTGAGCGAACGGGACCTATGATAAAACATGAAGCTACCACCTGCAGAATGATTGCAGCATTCACATGGGTAGCAAACAGACCAGTTTTCATATTGTAGGTAGGGCTTGAACTGGAGACATCAGATCTCGAGTCCAGCTCTCTGTCAGAAAAATACTCAGCCTGCGTGAGGAAAAGTGTTGTCCGTCTGATGGTCAGCCTGCGTGAGGAAAAGTGTTGTCCGTCTGATGGTCAGCCTGCGTGAGGAAAAGTGTTGTCCGTCTGATGCCAGTGATGGTCAGCCTGCGTGAGGAAAAGTGTTGTCCGTCTGATGGTCAGCCTGCGTGAGGAAAAGTGTTGTCCGTCTGATGGTCAGCCTGCGTGAGGGAAAGTGTTGTCCGTCTGATGCCAGTGATGGTCAGCCTGCGTGAGGAAAAGTGTTGTCCGTCTGATGGTCAGCCTGCGTGAGGGAAAGTGTTGTCCGTCTGATGGTCAGCCTGCGTGAGGGAAAGTGTTGTCCGTCTGATGCCAGTGATGGTCAGCCTGCGTGAGGAAAAGTGTTGTCCGTCTGATGGTCAGCCTGCGTGAGGAAAAGTGTTGTCCGTCTGATGGTTAAACTGATATATGTTTAGCTATGCTGATTAAATTTGTATTCAGGTATGTTTTTTGAATCTCCTGAGCGATAAATTAGACGGAGTGGTCAACGCCAGGGGCATGTCCTTAGATTATGTGCACGAATGCACTGATATGTGTACTTGATTTTCTTTTCTTTTCTTCCCCTGTTGAAGTTTTGTATGTTTTGAAGCGGTTATAGTCCTGATATGGCTCTACGCAGTCGGCTGGGTTTTAAACAACAATAACAGTAGTAAAAAACAAACAAAAAAACAAAAAAACCGACTCCTGTATTTAGCGGCAAGGCGCTCTAACCAACTAAGCTAACAGGCTTTCTGTCTTTATCTGTCTGTCCATCCCTCTCTGTCCATCCCTCTCTGTCTGTCCTTTTCTTTTCTGGCTCTGCTTTTAGTTCATTTTCCCCCATCCATGAATAAGGTCAAGTACCACCTATTTCTTGCCACCAATTCATCGCTGGGTGGATTGGGACTGGGGACATGCAGCTAACCGGAACCGGATCCCTGTACACATGGCTGTGATTGGCTGTTGAACGATCACCGCCGCTGTCGTGATGCTAGACTTCACACCGTCGACAGTCTGTCGCTAAATTAACCCTACTTCTGACAGGCACGATATTCAAGTGGGTAAGACGTACTTCCAGTTGGAAAGTTCGGTTCAATCCTTCCTGAGTACCTTCTGCCTGGTGGGTAAAGGGTAGATATTTTTCCGATCTGTCAAGTCAGCATGTGTGCAGATCTGCTAGTGTCTACACCACCACCCCCAACTTCGTACACATACACGCGCAAAACATCAATTTTGCATGTTAAAAATTCTGCAGGTTATGTCATCGTCTGGTGATGTATGGAAACATAAACATCCAGCATGAATGCCCGCCAAAGACAGAGTATTCACACCTCAGCAACATACCGCTTGCGCAGTATGAGCAAAACAATGTACACACCTGCGTCCGCTTTACAACAACAACAACAAAAAAAGGGGGGGGGGGAGGAGAACTCCAATCTTAGCCTAACCCTTATGGTCACCCTCGGAGATCAGCGAAACTGGACCTAAAAGTGAGGGTTTGGGGAGGGCTAGAGTTAGACACATCCATTCTAAGTGGTAGCTACTTATGATCACACGGGGCCAATGACAGGTACACCAGCGTGTGTAAGGCTTGAACTAGCCAATCAAGATGGGAAGATGGGAGCTCTATCTGATTAATGCCGCTGTTCTTGGCCCTTGCTTTCTCTGTATAGAAGGTCCATCCATCTGGATTCCAGTGTCGTTCTCTACTAGTTTTAAGTATTGATAATCCCATACGTTAGTTTTTTTGCAACCCCATTTTCTTGCACCACTTCAGTGGCATTGCCGCCACTTCGCCAGTTTCAGTTCTCCAGTACACCACCAGGACCTAAGCTTGCCCAGCTGACGTTGGGTTTTAGTGAGTCCATAGGAACTGAAGATGGCCACCCTCTAGAAGAAACTGCACTGCTGCAGGGTCACAGTCGGCAGAGTTCATTAGTGCAAGTTCTGATCCAACATTGTTTGGACACTACCAGCTGAGCCCCTTTCTAATGGTAGTGATCGTTCAGATGGGAAGCAAGATTGATAGCGAGCCCACCTTAGTAAAGAGACCGCAACCACATTTCTCCAACAACAAACCCCACAAAGCACCGACACTAAATACCCCAATCTCGGGCTGAAAAGCTGCTGAAGAAGTGGGAACTGGTTACTGTGAGATCGAGGCATCAAGAGCTAAAATAACATGGGACTTTTGTTGTTGTTGGTGGGGTTTTTTGATGCTATAATCATTTTTGAGAATGCGGGTGATGGTGATATTATAATGGGTATCGATTGGGGATTGAGACCATGACAGGAACATACTCCACGTTTCCTGTATGATACTTCCTGTTTTTCTATTTTTCCTGATTTTTCTTTCCCTCCCCCCGCCACCTTTTCCCCTCTTTCCCTTGTTCCACACACACGCACGCACGCACAAACACGCACACACGCTCGCGCACACACATACACACGCTCGCATACACACACATTTTAAAAAAAGTTTTGATTATTTACAATGTTGTTCGGCATATAACATGAACAATACACGCATGTTAATCGAAACAAAGGGTGCAAAATGTCCGGGGGAAAAAATGACAAAAACTCAAAAATAAGCAGACGAAGGGACAAAGTGTAGAGCAACTCGTCAGATGATACTGTCTGTTTCATGTCTGTCTCTACAAAGCCCCACCTCCATCCCGCACCTTTGCAGGGGGAGTAACTTCTCCTTTAGGCACGAAAAATGTCTTGAATCAGGGCGTGTTGAGATAGAAAAAGGGGACTTAATGGCTTCCGCGTCCTGTTCTTTCGGTCTTTGTTTCTGTATCGCTTATCGTCTTTTCCCTGCCACTCTTACAGAACCCATCAGTTAGGTAAAACTTCATGACTTTACCAGCGTATTGGGTTTGTGCGTAGGCGTATGGCTTACACCGTGGTCATTTTGGATTTTTTCTCAAGTGATATCTTTGGCATTGGTGCTTGTGGATCCCTCCCCCTCCCTCCCTGAACGTTAAAAAGCTGTCTTGAGAAAAAAGGAGACGGAAACTGGCCACTCGTGTGTGTGTGTGTGTGTGTGTGTACGTATGTGTGCACTTACGTGTGTGTGTGTGTGTGTGTGCGTGTGTTGTGTGTGTGAGAGAGAGAGAGAGCGCCAGCCAGCCAGCCAGCCCATCTCTTCATCTGTACTTGATTCCAATAAAAGTCTCGTTTTGACTGTCATTGATGTTTCGCTTTCTAATTCTGTCTTGTGTGTGGCTGATTTCTTGCCTTCCCAACCCATTCACCTCTGTTGGAAGTTTTATCTTTTCCCATTACTCTAAAAAGGGAAGGCGGAATGTCATTGAAGGGGAAACATGTCCTGTCCTTTCTGTCATATGAGATGAACATTGGGCGATACTTCTCGTTACGTTGTGGATCTCACATACATGCACGTACCATTGAGCAAATTTCTTTTCCCATTTGAATTTTTTCTATTTTTAAGCACTGCATTGTGTTTTAGGGATCTCAGTTATATACAGATACCATCGAGCAAATTTCCTTCCCTCCCTTTTTTTAAATTTCATTTTATTGTGTTTTAAAGCACCGCGTATGTCCCCTGTTTGTCCTTTTCCTTTTTTCTGTTTCTTGTTGTTGTTGTTATTCTCTCTCTCTCTCTCTCAGCTCTCTCTCTCTCTCTCTGTCACCATGTGAAAAGAGTGTGTGTTTGCGCACGCGTGTGCGAGAGAGAGAGAGAGAGAGAGAGAGAGAGAGAGAGAGAGAGAGAGAGAGAGAGAGAGAGAGAGAGAAATAAATGAAAGAAAATTGAAGAATTGAATTACTTAACAAGCTGTTCCGTCATCAGTAGACATCGCAGTCTACCTCTTGCAGATGAAGATAACCTTCCTCTTTTCACTCCGTTATAAAATAAAACTGCAGCATTGAAGTCAGAAACGGCAACGTCTCCTCCTTCAGTGTTCACTTTCATCAGTTGATCACCTCTTCCGTGAGACAGTTTGTGAGTAGAGTTTTTGTGAGATTTTGAATGCTGGTGGCTCTTTTACGGTCCCTTGAATACGCAGGATGTGCGAGAACCAGAGCAGCAACTGAAACAGGTAGGGGCAGTTCAGAGACCCCTTCTGCTGCAAACTAGCCAGTGCCATCCAGAGGTTGTTAGAGAATGAATGAGTTGGATGTCTGTTAGATTTAACGACCGTTTTGCAGATTCTCCCATCACTAAGGATGTCGTCACTTGAACACAGCCGAAGCGGTTCCAACACAGTTCCATTATTAGCTTTATGTTGTTGTTTACTGCAGTAGAAATCAGCAACAGACTTGATCTCTTCATTCCGCTATGTTTTATAAGATTTGTACATTGGATGGACTGTGGAGGCTTCCGGCTAAAAACGGAAAACTTTGAACAGATCTCAATTAATGAGAATCTAGTTTTCAAATTGTCAGTCATGGCCTGCAGAAATTTGTTGTTCACATTGTCAGAGTGGGCTGCATTCTTGGCTACATTGTGATGTCTTTTGAACATTCCTTCAGCCAGTTCCCCCCGTGGGGATCCCGGGGGCTCTTTCAGTATAAATAGTATCCCCCACCTTCTGGAAATTTTTTGCTAGAAATTTCCTCTTTTATGTCACTTTCTTTGTTTCTGTTTTGTTCCTTTGCTTTCTGTCATTTCTTCCTATCATTTTCTGTCTTGCTGGTCCATTCACCTGTATGTGTTCGATAAAGTCACATACTTTTTCTTAGGATTGATAATTGGGTATTAAGTGCATTTTTGTCTCTAGGGAGGTGAGATATGCGGAAGCAATTTTAGGTAGCCTAATTTATACCCGTTTTTATGTATGTTTTGTGTCCTTAGGTATGCTTAGGTGTGTTTTTAGATCCCCTGTTTGATAAATTGGACGGAGTGGTCTGCGCCAGTCATGTGCTTGGATTGTGTGCACGAATGCAGTGGTGTGTGTGCTTGATTTCTTTTCTTTTTTTTTCCTGTTTTTATGTTCTGAAGCGGTTATAGCCCTGATATGGCTCTAGGCAGTCGGCTGGGCTTTAAGCAACGATAACAAAGTGAAATCAGTCGCAAGTTGTGTGGAGTATAAGAGGAGCTATGAGTCATGCTAGTCAGTGTCACCATCTTTCATTTCTAATACAGAACTCAAATGTTCACTTTGACAACTCATGTCAAATGTCCTTTCTTTGGAGAAACAAAGTTCATGATAGGTTGCAACCAGTCCATTATACTGCACGTGATCTTAATGAACAATTCTTGCCTGCTTTTCTTTGCTTTAGCATCACTGCTGTTTTTTGACTGAAACAAGGTAACGAGACAATTTTAAGTTTCCAGAGCAAGGAAGAAAGAAACTCATCTTACGGCATGAATTTCCTTTTAACGAAGAACAGGCTCATCTGCAACTTTTTGTGCTGCTTCAAGGTCATAGCATTTGACTGGAGACTTGAAGAATTAGCAACTTATACTCCTCACTACACCTCTAAAGTCTGTATTGTCTTGACACTCTCAGCTGCTTGTTCAGGGACCACAGCTGGTCATTGGGCACTGCAATGTGTATTTTTGATATGCATATTTAAGCGCAGAAATTGGCCACCTGATCCATTATTCTGACCAGTCATAAGGGAAGCGCCATCAATACCGCCCAACACCTTTGTATGTGGAATCGGTCTTTTCTGAAGTTCGCCGCCCTCAATTGTAAATATGCCTCTTCCAGTGACTTCATGCAGATGCACATCGGTGTGAGAAAAATTGCTGTGGGCTGGACTGTTACAGAGTCACTGACTCCAACATTGATGGCAAGCTGTGATGAATGACAATGTCTGTACTTTTCGTACAATAAAAGTAAGGACACCACCACCACCACCACCACCACCACCACCACCCACCACCACCACCACCACCACCATAAGATAGTACAAAAGAACCAAGCAAGTAAACAAAACAAAACAAAACAAACCACACACGGGTGCGTGCACACACACACACACACACACACAGAGGGAGAGAGAGAGAGAGAGAGAGAGAGAGAGAGAGAGAGAGAGAGAGAGAGAGAGAAGCAAATAAACCACATGACAGATTTAAAAACTCGTAAACAAACAAAGAAGAACTATGACAACTTTCACTCTTTCACCAAATGTCTTTTCCATTTCTTCAGATTTGTTTATCTGCGACAGGAAAAGCCCAAAGACTTCCACGCCGTAGGAGTCTGCTCAGTGGTACTTTTGAGATGGTACCAGTGTTTGTCTGCTTGATGACAGCTCTCGGTTTTCTTTTCAAAGTAGATTTTGGGCCACTTCCTCTAACTGTTCCTTTCTGAGTAAGACGGATCAAAGGTATGACGACTCATAATTTGTTCGCAAAGGTATGATTTTAAGCGTCTGAAGACGTCGGATTATCGGAGGTGTAGGATTTCTGGTGCAGTGGCATTACATAAAAGTTTATCGGCACGCTCAGTAGATCCACGTGAGTTTTTGTAGATCGATATTGTTCATTGCTTCGTGCCAGTCTGGAGTGCCTACTCCATTTTGCGCTTTGATGTTTATCGAGTCGATCAGGATAAAGGCTCGCCTTTCTTTCACTTCATCATCTAGTGAAGTTAACCATTTTAAAACTTGAATGCATGCACTTTGTAATACAGGTATGAGCTGAATGCAAAAAGGAAGTAAAACAACGTAGTATTAGTTATTCTTTTGTTGCATTGCCGCCATTGTGTTTTGTTTTATTCATTTATTACTGAAAATATGATACAGACAACAGTGAGTTTGTTTTTGGAAGCAGTTTTAGAACAACACCAACAGCAACAACTGATTAATAACAGTAGAGTTTGTGTCTCCGCAGCTGAATTGTTGGAAGTGTTTTGATCACCCTGGCTTTTTCGCAGAAAGAACAATTGGGAATGTTTACCCTTTACACAATTGTGTTTTGTTTCCTCTTATCTATCTTTGTCTCTCCCCATAGTTAAATAGTTTTTTTTCAAACTCTAATTTTCAAATTGATTATTTTTAGTTGTATGGTGTGGCGCATACTTGGATGTGAGGCAAATGTACGTAAAGAAGCTTGTTCGTTTTTTTGTTTCCTTTGTAAGTAGATTCTCTCTCTCTCTCTCTCGCTCTCTCTCTCTCTCTGTGCGTGTGCACGCGCGCATGCGCCCATCTGTCTGCTTGTCTATGTCTCTTTCCGACATACTGACACAAGGATTGACATGGAACCCATACGCTAAGTAGGGCTTATGCATAGCCCTAGGACCTATGCCACATTTTGGGTCCTCTGCATCATATGTTATCTATCATATCGGGACTTTTAGATTACTTTCCGATCGTGGAGACTCTTTTTTGAGAAATTGAAGCTAAAACTGTTGTGCTTTGTTTCTGCCTGTTTTAAGTCTGTCGGTCTGACTGTGTCTGTCTACCTCTCCATCCACTTGAGACTTCTCCAGTTTCAGTTAGGAATTTGGAGTATCCTACTTGAGATAAGAAGCACTTGGGGGTGGGGGGAGCCAGCCAGCCAAATGACATAACTCTTGAAAAGCAGCTCTGCAGCAACAAAGAAGATATTTCAAAATCACGTCCTTCATCCGTACCACCAGACTGACTATTTAGAGAGGAGTGGCAGAATGGTTCAGACGTTCGCCTGCCAATAACGAAACCCGAGGTTCAAAGGTTCGCTCCCCATAGAGGCCTCTACTTTTCTTCTCAGTTTGACCGGAAAATCGATCTAAATTTCAAGTCCTTCGGAAGGGAAAAAAAAACAACAAAACAACAACAACAAAAACGAGTCGAACCCGTGTGCCTACTGGTTGCGCACGCTAAAGATCCCACGGCACTTGAAAATCGTGAAGACCAGGGCATTGCCACGGCAGTTGAAAATTGTGAAGACCAGGGCATTGTCCGGCTGCTTTGGTAAAAAACACTTGAGAGATAGGTTAATTTCCCAGGTCCCACCCCTTGAAGACCAATTAGCTTTCTTGCCTTTCTGAAGTCTTGTTTGAAAAAAAATGTGAATATGAATTTGAAGTGAGGGACATGGGATGGGCGCCGCTCTCGTAGTGCTGGCCCTGGGAAAATCTGAGGTCTGTGCCATCTCACTCCTGTACGAACCCAGGCTTATGGAACTTAGATAGGTAGGACATCAGGACCTGGCTAGCTCATGGGTTTATGTGTAGGCTTAAGGCTTGTGCAGTGATCATTCTGGATCTTCTCATCACATGCCACCTGTGACGTTTAGTGCATATGGAATTCATTCCAGGCGCGGAGACGTCATCTTGGGAAATTGAAACTGAACCTGAAACTGACCTTTGGGAATGAACATTGCTGGGACGAGAGAAAGAAAAAATCAGGATTCATGTGTCATATTCACTTAAAGACTATGACCTCTTATGAAGGAGTTGCACGAACACTCATAGTAGATGAATTGGAAATGACCCACAACATATTGATTAGTATCGGAAACGGTGTATGCAAAAATATTCAAGAAACACATAGCCTACGGATTTTGAATGCTGAGAGAGGGGAGAGAGAGAGAGAGAGAGAGAGAGAGAGAGAGAGAGAGAGAGAGAGAGAGAGAGAGTGTGTGTGTGTGTGTGTGTGTGTATGTGTTCAACGGGAGAAATTCATAGAGGTCCGAAATATTTCAGAACTGGCAGATCGCTTGTTTCTTCTTTTCGGACCCCTCCTCTTTTTATTTCATTCTTTCTTCTTTTTTCTTTCTCTTCATGTTCATAATCGTCTTCTTTTTCCTCCTCTCTTTTTCAGCTTCTCGTCAACAACACCAGTCATCATGTATCTTTTAGATGGTATGAATATAGAACAAATTTCTGAACAAGGTCCTATACTTTGGTGTGGTCATAAACGAACCCACTTTGATCATCACAGTAAAACTGTCGGGTAAAAATCTGTTTTTCTTAGTAGGCTTTCATACTTTACCCTTATTGAAACAACAACAACAAATGATTTTTTTCACAATGTCCACATCAAATCGCTGATTGATGCGCATCAACGGTATGAGATAGTTGCAGCTTTGTTGGAATAAAAATAATCCTTGCACAGAAGAGCTGGGAGATTTCTATTACCTGGCAGTTCCCCAAATACAGACCGGAAGTTATAACTGAGGGAAAGTGTTGTCGCTCAAAAAGCAACTTACCACAACAAGCGTATGTATTACGTATACTACAACAAGGCACTTCAGTTTTAGCTAGGTTCATTTAGTTCAGTGATATAAGTAGAAACAGTTAATATGTGTATGTGAGCGTGCGCATGTGTGCGCACAGAAAGACCTTGTCAAGAACACTACCGCAAGCGTAGGATGATAAAAGGTATGTCACGTAGCGTTTAATTGACTGTACTCATGTAGCCCTTTACTGTACTCCTGTGGCTGTGGATCTGCCAACGCGCAAGTCTTATGTACAAACTTTGAACAGGAATGAAGCACAGGTTATATTCCCAGGCTATATGCACGTGAACGAGCCACAAATTCACGTGACCTGTTCAGGCATGAGCGTTGTGACTGACGGGAGTGTTGAATGGTTGTAAAATGACGAGCAAATTTTGTTAAGAAGAAACTCAGTTTGCATTGGTTTCCATGACTTAGGCCCACAAACAAACAATCAAACAAACAAACAAACAAAACTGATTACCGACTTACGGTAACGTATGAGATAGCTGTACCTCCTCCATTACTAATCCCACTAACAAAATACTTTGCTAGGTGACAGGCATTTGCGCAGTGGACACGCACTACATACCATACATAGGCGGTTACATAGTTGTGTGATGTCTGTTCAAAAACTCCCTGTGGGCTTGCCGTGTCTTTCAGGACATACACGTCCTGCTCACTTCAATGGCGGTGTATCCTGTTAGGGCGTTTTCTGATACCAACAAACGAAATTGGCCGTTAGCAAACGTTGAAAGAAACGACAGTCGTGTTTCAAGAACGTGATAAGCTATTCAAGATCGCAACCAGCAAGATGATTCAGACGCCCATGGCAAATAAGTCATTCATCTCTTAGAAAGAATTGCTGGCTGACGATTTATGTAGAATCACAATTGCGCTTATTTACAATACAGATGCATTACAGTACAGTGCTTCTTTATGTGATCCAAGTTGGACATTTCAGAGTGCAACCACTTGTCTCGTAACACACACACACACACACACACACACACACACACACACACACACACACACACACACACACACACACACACTCTTTTCAAGCAAGTGCAGTTTTTGCATGTAGCAAAAGTGATTTTGATGTTGTCCTCAGACAGACAGTTCAGGCACAGTCGCCATAATTCTAAGCGCATTCGGGTCGTAATCGCCTCTTTGGCAACGGTCGTTCTTTTCAGTCTCACCCGTTTTGCGACGTTTGAAACGTCTGGTTAAAACACATAGTTTCTTAACTATAAACGCCACAGCACATTGCTGATGTATGTTTACGTGAGGGGGGGGGGAGTGAGGGATGGTAGTTTGGCATTATTTAGTTCCTGTTTGTTCAGTGATGGACGTCAGCCAGGCTGAATAATGGAAATGAACTAAAAAATAAAAAGCACTTAAAGCTGAGTGACCGTTTAGAACTTGTTTCAACCCCTTCCTGATTAACGAGGCTATTTATAGTGAACACTGTGTGTGCAGGGATGTGTGTGTGTGTGTGTGTGTGGGGGGGTGTTTGGGGGGAGGAGAGGGAGGCGAAACGGTGACTTGAGCCCAAGATGACTTGTACCGCATATTTTCATGTCTTTTTCTCTGTTTCCCTGTTCTTTTGTTTTATAGTGGGAGAAAAGAGTTTCTCTCTCATTCTCTTGGTTTTCTTTCTGTGTGTGTGTGTGTGTGTGTGTGTGTGTGTGTGTGTGTGTGTGTGTGTGTGTGTGTGTGTGTGTGTGTGTGGAGAGAGAGAGACACACACACAGAGACAGAGAGAAGAGAGAGAGAGGATTTGTTCACTTTGATTACATTGATGTCAATCACAACATTGACATTATACAGCAAACTTAATGTCTACATTAACATAGTATAGATTTGTAGAAACGCTGCGTGTTAATTTTGTTCAGCTGCATGTATGTTAATTCTGTTAAATCTTCTACTTATTATCGTAATTACGCTGCGCCATTTCTGCTCTTGTATTTGTCTTTGTGTCTTATCAAAGATGAATTAAAAAACAAGTTCGAAAGAAAGTATGTGTTCATCAAGTATCAATTCTCTGATGTGTAACTCCACATATTTATGTAGTCCTCCTGCACCCCCGTGGGTTCTTTCAGTATAAATAGTATCCCGACCTTTGGCTAGAAATTAGCCTTTTTTCTGTCACTCTCTTTGTTTCTTTCTTGTTACTCCTTTGCTTTCTGTCATTTCTTCCTATCATTTTCTGCCTTGCTGGTCCATTCACCTGTATGTGGTCGATAAGGGGTGTGTGTGTGTGTGTGTGTGTGTGTGTGTGTGTGTGTGTGTGTGTGTGTGTGTGTGTGTGTGTGTGTGTGTGTGTGTGTGTTTTCGCATGAAAAACTGGAAATACTTGAAAACATCACCAATAGTGTAATATACCATTGGACTTACCTTACAGCTAGGTCTTCTTGGTGCTACTACCTGCCGCTGGTGTTGTTGTTCTTGGTGGTGGTGGTGATGATGATTATGATGACAGTGGTGGCAGTGTTGGGGTGTGCATGAGAGATCGACAGAGATAGGGGGGAAGTTAACTATTATTACCAAGACGTTGTGTATATCCCCTCACCCACCTTTAGTCCCTGCTTCTGGAACTCTGAACTGGCGACATCATTTGCCAGGCGACAGGGCTTCAAACAACACCGACAGTGTCTGAGACAGCCTGTGAGGGAAAGAGGAGTTAATTAAAAAGCCTTTAATTGTCAGCGGACCGCCTAATTCGTTGGAAGTCGGTTCATCAGTTAGACTACGCTAATGCTGTCAAGGTTTTAAAGTCTGCGTCTTGGTGGGGGGTGATAGGGGTGGAGGGAGTAAAGGACTTACAGATCATTTTCAGGGGAAAAAAGGACAAGAAAATGAAGAAAGCAAAGAGCGTTCTGTATACCTGCATGCCACTGAAATCTATCGAAATTCGAATAAAATGAAAAGTTTACTCTTTCTTTTTAATATGGCCTCATCTCAAATGGTCAATCTAGTGGTACTGATGAAGGATATGAAAAAAACCCCATCTTTGCTGCCCTATACCTCTTGTTCCAAAAATGTTTTCTTTTTGCTGTCTCTGTTGTTGTTGCTTGTTGCTTTTTCTTCTTTCTTCCCCTCTTCTTCTCCTACTCCCCCTCCCCCCTCTCTCGTATTACAAATTTATGTATTTGTAGTTTTGGGGATGTATAAATCTTAAAGCCCTTAGTTTTGTGTTTTATTATTAATTTTTTTTATATTCATCATAACTCTTAAATTTGTTTTATTTTCATTTTATTAAGTAGGATTCAGCAACGGGAGCCAAGGAAAACTGTTGCATTGTGTCATTGTCTTTACCGTTTAAAAAAGAAACTTGAAGCACCGATCTCTCTCTCTCTCTCTCTCTCTCTCTCTCCCTCTCTCCAGATTCCATTAGCAAACATAGTCGCCAGTCAGCTGGTAAATTGTATCCTTTTAACGTTGTTAATTATGTACTAAATGTTGACATTATTTCCATTTTCTTTAATTAGTTGCATTTTTCCGGTTTTTGAATTTATTGATGTTGAGTCTTTATTAAAAACTGTCCACTTTTGAAATCCAAAAACAATTGTGACTGCCCGCGCTCAAGCACACAGGAACCAGAAGAACACGAAAACAGGATCAGAACGCGTATTTGATACAACGAGATAAGACTGGCACAAATTTTCGGCCAACTGGCCTTTGTCAAGTGTAAACGTAAGGCAAGAAAGAAAACGTATCAAACAACAAATACAGGAATTAGGAGAAAAAACAGCGAAAGTTCCCTGTTGTTTCGTGGTGTAGGATTTCGTTTTCTCTCGTACTCCACGGAACACCAGGGAAATTTTTGCTGTTTTTCTCTTAATTTTTGTATTTGTTATTTGATATGCGTTATTCATTGTCTTACGTTTACGCTTAACAAAAGGCCGGTTGGCCGAAAATTTGCGCCTGTCTTGTCTCGTTGTGTCAGATACGCGCTCTGATTCTGTTTTCGTGTTTTTCTGGCTTCTGTCCACGTAGGAAATGGTTGTCTGTTTCTCTCTGAGCTTGGGTCTGCATGATTACGTTCATTCATTTAAGAGAGTGCAGTGCATAGTTTTAGGGAGGTGGTGTGGCATATTGGGAAGTCGTGGTGCCGGGTAGAAGGGGGGGGGGGATCTATGGGCGGTGGGAAGGAGGAGGCATCATGGGTATAAGGTTCATTAGTTTATCGCTAGATTACATTTAGTAAAACTGTAGCTGACGCCGAACGTAGATTACAGGGATTAGATTATAATCGATGCGGAACATAGATTCCAGGTAATCACATTATAGATGACGCAAAACGAAGATTAGGGGTAATTTGCGACGTGCGCGACAATGGAGTGATGAAGATGTCTGATTTCTAACAGGAAGACCTGGGTTCAACCCTGTATGGGCCTACCTCCTGCTCGTGGATAAAGGGTGGAGACTTTTCCAATCTCTCAGATCACTATGTGTACAAGCCTGTCGGTGCCTAAGCCCCTTTCGTGTGTATCCGCATGCAGAACACCAAATACACAGATTAAACCTTTGACTGCCGCACCCTATCTACCAACTGTAAAAACTTAACCCTTTGACCCCCTTACCCTATCCACCAGCTCCCTGCAGGCAGTTGGTGGATCGGGTGAGGGGATCAAAGGGTTAAGTTTTTGTTTTGCTAGCGTAGTTGACAATGCAGGATGTTGGTGGACAGGGTGCAGGAGTCAAAGGGTTAAAGACCCTGTAAGTCACATCAGTGTCCCCCGGTGTGGAAACACGAAAATACCCAGCTTGTACCCCTACCGAAGAGTATGCAGACAGTACAGCAGGAAAACAACGTACGTGCACGCATCCGGAAAAAAAACCGGAACACCAGCCCCCCCACCCCTTCCCCCAAGGGTAATTACATTACAAGTAATGCAGAACGTAAACGAGGTGAACCCTGTAGCATGCTTGCAAATACAGCTTCTTCAACACAGACACATTGCCAGGCATTTCAGTAAACACATTGTGCACACTTATCATCATTATCACCACCACCCCCCGTGGGGATGCCGGGGGACTCTTTTCAGTATAAATAGTATCCCCACCTTCTGGAAATTCTGTGCTAGAAATTTCCTCATTTCTGTCACTCTCTTTGTTTCTGCCTTGTTCCTTTGCTTTGTCTTTTCTTCATATCATTTTCTGCCTTGCTGGTCCATTCACGTGTTTGTGCTTGATAAAGTCTTATGTAGTTTTTCTTAGGATTGATAAAATTGGGTACATATATTAAGTGCATTTTTGGTTCTAGGGAGGTGAGATATGCGGAAGCAAGTTTAGGTAATTTATTCCCGTTTTTATATATGTTTTGTTGTCCTAAGGTATGCTTACATTTGTATTCAGGTGGGTTTTTTTAAATCCCCTGTGCGATAAATTGGTCGGGGTGTTCAACGCCCAGGGGCATGTCGTTAGATTATGTTCGATTATATCCACTGATATGTGTACTTAATTTTCTTTTCTCTCTTTTTTTTCTTCCCCCATTGAAGTTTTGTATGTTTTAAAACGATTATAGCCCTGATATGGCTCTATGCAGTCGGCTGGGCTTTAAACAACAGTCATCACCGCCACTATCATCATCACAAGCAGTAACGAGGACGACGACGTGTTTATTTCCCCTTCTTTTTCTGTGGCTCTTCACCCAAGACTTGATGTCTGGAGTTGAGTCCCAGCCTACAACATAAAAACTGGTCTGTTTACTGCCCATCCTAACACGGCTTCCATTCTAGTGGTGTCAGCATAGTCCCCCTTCATCCCCCCCCCCCCCCCTCTCTCTCCATTTTAAGGCCTTGCCAGTTGATAAGGTT
The DNA here is from genome assembly GCA_030674185.1 of Monoplex corrugatus. Classification (NCBI taxonomy): domain Eukaryota; kingdom Metazoa; phylum Mollusca; class Gastropoda; order Littorinimorpha; family Ranellidae; genus Monoplex; species Monoplex corrugatus. Next base: position 31,076,282 of record CM060309.1, read on the forward strand.
TTGCTCAGGCTTAGAAGTCTGCAATATAACTATTAGCAGTTTGGAATGAGCCCATACGGAATTGTCCGAGTGCGATGAATTCCTCTTTAACATACTCAAGGTGACTTTTGCTATTTGCTAAAAATTATTTTTATAAAAGCTAGAAAACCACTTACAGCTTTTGAGTTTAAAACAAAATTGGGTGTAAAATATATGCTCTCGTTTTTGTAAATTGTTGCGTTATGCCCCCCCCCCCCCCCCCCCAACTCCCCTTTTTTCTTAAAATTATGCTGGTTAAAAATTCTAATGGGCTGTGTCCTTATATGAACAAGATGTGTTATGATTTGATAATCACATATTCTGTCAGCATGGTGGTTAATAACATGTACACAAGAAGTACATTTTATTTTTTTAATTATGTATAATATTTGTGTCAGTTTTATCAATATTATTTGTGTAATGACATGTACACAGGTAGTATATATTTTCAAATGTGAGCTATCTAGATTAGGCATTTTAGTCCCACATGCAGCAAAGACTGCATGATAAAAATCGCATGTAATGCTTATCTGTTACCCTTGGAATTCTCTTTTCTCCCTTTCTTTGTCTGTCCAGTATTGCCTTGGGAATAGTTCTAGCATGATAATATTGATTAATAGTGTTAGGAAAAAAAACAAAAACGGTCGAGGCCATTTTTCAGTGGTTTGTAATGACGACTGTAACGAAGATAAAAACAACCTCAACGATGAAGATTATAACCCCACTGCTGATTTTTCAATGAAACGACTGTGACAAAGATAAAAACGACCTCGACGATGAGGATAACACCCCTGCTGATTTCTCTCTCACCTCCTTTGTGCCCCCAGTTTTAGAGAATCACAGTGCGAAGCGTGAGAGCAGTCATGGTTTGTGGTATATAGAGGTTATGGACTTTATATTATGGTAGCAAAGATTTTTCACTCCTGTCTGTTCTGGGCTGACTTCTGTATGAAACCCCATGTGTGTTCAGGATGCTGAGGTCTCCTCCTGTTGTTCGTCACCAGTGTTGTTGATTCTTCCTCTCGTCTTCCTTCCATTGCCCATTGAAGGGCTATCCAGATAATTTTTACCCTGCTCTCTTCGGACGATGTGTGCAATCCATCTCCATCGTTAATTATGAGGATAGTAATTGTTCCTTAATAATGATATAATAGTGATGATGGCGATGATAATAACACTGCCTCTTTTCTCAGTCGATTCCCTTCACCCCTGTGATGACACCACCTTAAATTTTCTGATTCTCTGTATTCAGGTGCTCGGACTGGCAATACTGGGCGTGGGGATATGGATGGTGGTGGACAAAGGCTCCGGTCAGTTCGTGGACAACATCGTACCTGACGACAGCCCGGTGATCATCAACTATGACGACGTGTCGGACTCTGGCATGTTCGCCACCCTGGCCTACGTCCTCATTGTCTTCGGCGCCATCACCGTCGTCATTGCTTTCCTTGGCTATTGTGGTGCCATGAGGAGAGTCAGTGCCTGTTGGCCACTGTGAGTGACATTTTGAGCTCAGTTTTTTTGTTAAATTTTGTTTCATATTTTTTTTGGTAACATCTTTCATAGTATGCAACTCCCATTGTCACTCAGAATACACGAGTCATATTTTACCAGACCATAAATGCAATCATGTTTTATTTCGGGGGTAAGCATGCTGGGTCTCTTCGCGTTTTCATAAGCCTTACCAAATTCTGATATGACTGGGTTGTTAGCGTGCGGTATTTGATGTTTTACCTACGTGTACACATGAAGGGGATTCAGCCTTTGCAAGTCTGCACATACGTTGACATTGGAGGTGGGAACATTGTCCACCCCTTACCCGTCAGGCGGTACCCAGACAGACTGTAACCCAGACCAGTGTCCTAAACCACCCAACCATCACGCCCATGGAGGTTTAGTTCGGTTTGAAATGCGACGCTGACATGGCTCATCTGAAAGGTCTACTGGTTTGGCGTCACCACGAGTTTTCAGCTTCCTTGTGTTCATTTCTTTCTTTCTTTCTTTCTGTGTCTGTGTATTATTTGTTTTACTTGATGTATGCATTTGGCATAATCGTTTCACTATGTAAAATTCGGGCTGCTGTCCTAGTCACTGGGAAAAGCGCATCGACGCAGTGCAACACGACTCTTTTTTCCTCCCTTCTTCTTTTCTTTCCTCTGTGTGTGTATTTCATGTATTACAGCGGATTTTGCCGCAGACGTTTGTCATGGACAACCCCTTTGTTGCCGTGATACCTTCAATGTGCTTAGGTGGTAGTACTTCCTAGAGTTTGACGAAAAACCGATTTTTCCCATTTCTCATTGACATTGGTGTTTTCTGATAACAAAACCAGTGTCTGTAGTTTCATGTCCAGCTTGAATCATATCGCAAAGTTGAGTAGTTTTTGTGTTACATGCATAGGATTTTTGGTCATGACGCTCGTAAGTTTATAGGACATACTATTGGAAAGTTAAAGCTGTTTCCTAACCCTGAGGTTGAAGAGGAGTGAGGTGGTACAGACCTCAGCTTGTATTCGCCTGCATGTGAAGGTGATGCCCTTCTCTTCTGCTTAGTAACTTTACCTTCCTCAGATTTAAAGATAGATAAACATTCACCGCTGGGTAGGCTGGAGGCCGCATGCGGCAAATTTTGCTCTATGACTATTTACATTGCCAGTCTCTCTCCGCTGATGTACCGTTATTACCCTGGCTGTCATATCTCGATCTTATCAAAATACAGCTACATGAATCTTGTTTGTGTCCACCTTCGGTTGGAGCCTGGACGCTGCTCTGTGTAAATTATTCACCTAGTCTGAAAGTTAGCAGCTCAGTATTGTCGGCAATAACAAAATGAATAAGTGATAAAGATGAATATTTCCTCTTGTACAGCGCAAACTGTCCATGTCAAAACAGACTCGTTGCACTTTACTGAGTAATAATCGTTATAACATATTACGTAATGATAAAAATAAATCTAAAACAAATTTAGAACTCGATGGTCACAGTTTACGTTTTTGTACACACATTATTAGAGAACATCCAGATTTTGTACTTTGCAAGGTTACTGTGACCGTGAAGAAGCAGTTGATAAAATAAAATGTACCTTGAAGCGAAGACAATGATAGACAGTCACAACAGAGAAAATGGAGTATAAATAAGCACAGTGTGTTGTCAGTTTCTGAGAAAGCGTAGTGTTCAGACACTTTCCTGAAAAAAAGCTGATTGTCGGCACTCTTTTGGTCAGTGTGACCGTTACATTGGCTCAACGATTTTGAAACGTAGGAAGTCGCGAATCGAATCTTCAACAGTCCATTCTTTTGATCCAAATGGGGTAAAGATCCACCCAGAATCAGTTTAGAAATTTTCGCTCGCACATTTTTGTCAAACATGCAATCTCTATGGTCAGTATGAAACTAATTTCTCTTTAACACAAATCAAAAACATGAAAACAAAACTTAACAAAGGTTGAATATCATCACCGATGAGTATTGTACCGTACCATGTCTACCATTTTTCAGTGATTTATAATGTTAACAATAGATCGTCTATAAACAGAGAATAAGCCAGGGCACAGAGAGAGAGGGAGGGGTGGGAGAGAGAGAGAGTGAGTGAGTGAGTGAGTGAGTGAGTGTGTGTGTGTGTGTGTGTGTGTGTGTGTGTGTGTGTGTGTGTGTATGTGTGTGTGTGTGTGTGTGTGGATAATGTTGACAGTAGTTGGGTTGGTGATGGTGTTATGCACTTGGTATGCAAACGCATGAAAAAAAAAAATCAGCGGGCATGTGTGTGTGCGAGTACTTTTGCATGTTAAGGTTTTACATGTGTTTGTATGTTTGACAGTGCTTTGTACTGCTGTTCGTCATTTTTGCTTCCCTGGTCGGCATTGGAGTTTACCTGTACATCAAGAAGGACGAAATCGATGTAGACAAGGTGAGGGATGTGAATGACTTGTCTGTTGCAATATAAACTGTTTTATCCCTTTCACAAGTGTGTGTGTGTGTGTGTGTGTGTGTGTGTGTGTGTGTGTGTGTGTGTGTGTGTGTGTGTGTGAGAGATGGGGGTTGGGTAGGGTTGGGTTACGATATTACATGATTTCCGTCAACCGAAACGTGCCACAAGTAATTCCGAGAACTTTCTGAAAGCCAGCCACTTAACTGGATCACCAAGTCGGTGTTCATTAATAAATGAAACACGAAACGTTTGACATGGTCGGCAAGACCACATGTTATGAAATGTGACAAGTTCGTCTTGGCCAAATATTATGAAATACAATGTATCTGACATGCTCGGTACGGCAAACTATGAAATATGACATGTTCGACACGATCAGATATTATGAAATAAGTGTTGGCCAAATATTATGAAACAGGTTTGTCACGGCCAAATACTATGAAACACATGAAGTTTGTCACGGCCAAATATTATGAAACACCTGTTTGTCACGGCCAAATATTATGAAACATGATGTTTGTCACGGCCAAATGTTATGAAACACATGATGTTTGTCACGGCCAAATATGAAACACATGTTTGTCACGGCCAGATGTGAAACATGTTTGACATGGCTTGAAACACGATATGTTTGACATGGCCAGATATGAAACACGACATGTTTGACGTGGCCAGATATGAAACACGACATGTTTGACATGGCCAGATATGAAACACGACATGTTTGACATGGCCAGATGTGAAACGCATGTTTGACATGGCCAGATATGAAACACGAAATATTTGACGTGGCCAGATATGAAACACATGTTTGACATGGCCAGATATGAAACACATGTTTGACATGGCCAAATATAAAACACAACATGTTTGACATGGCCAGATATGAAACACATGTTTGACATGGCCAAATATAAAACACATGTTTGACATGGCCAGATATGAAACACATGTTTGATATGGCCAAATATAAAACACGACATGTTTGACATGGCCAGATATGAAACATGTTTGACATGGCCAAATATAAAACACGACATGTTTGACATGGCCAGATATGAAACACATGTTTGATATGGCCAAATATAAAACACATGTTTGACATGGCCAGATATGAAACACATGTTTGACATGGCCAGATATGAAACACATGTTTGATGTGGCCAGATATGAAACACATGTTTGACATGGCCGAATATAAAACATGAAATGTTTGACGTGGCCAGATATGAAACACATGTTTGACATGGCCAGATATGAAACACATGTTTGACATGGCCAGATATGAAACACATGTTTGACATGGCCAAATATAGAACACCGACATGTTTGACATGGCCAGATATGAAACACATGTTTGACATGGTGAAATATAAAACACGACATGTTTGACGTGGCCAAATATAAAACACGACATGTTTGACATGGCCAGATATGAAACACATGTTTGACATGGCCAGATATGAAACATGTTTGACATGGCCAAATATAAAACACGACATGTTTGACATGGCCAGATATGAAACACATGTTTGACATGGCCAAATATAAAATACGACATGTTTGACAATAGGAACATATAAATAGGTTTGACAGATACTTACAACCAGAATTTAACTTTTATGACGAGGCAAACTCTCTTCTCACATTGATAGAATTTCTGTTTACGATAAGGCAAAAACTCTATTTTCTTAAGAGCTTTATGGACGTATGTTGCCAGATTTCTAATTGTACGCTCATTTTCTGAAGCCATGAGCATTATTATAGTCTGAAATCATTTGGATTATGGTAGTACTTTTGGCTGAATTAACTGGGGCCGTCTCAGATCTTCATGGCCTGGACAACATAGAATAAAGTGATTTTCATTTTCAGCAACGCCTTTACAGAATGGAAATTTCGCTGCCTCTTTATCACGTCTTTTATATCTTTTCTACGCACTGATAAGTTAGCCTGCCAAATCTAAATCTTGTGAACACATGTCCCATCAATCTGTTAAAATCCAACAGCAGGTATGTTTAAACCTCACGACATTGTTTAAATAATCTCAATTTTGCCATCGGCAATGGACTAATCTTTGAACGTTTTTATGATGGACCTTATACAACCAACACTGATTTTTCCGAACGTATGAAAATCCGCAAGTATTTGATATATCACGGACTTTTAGGTCCAGTTTATTTTTGCTCTGCAGGCTAAACTTAATAGCATTTTATATGACTTACAAGGCAGTCTCTCTTCACCCATTTTCTTAGTTTTAGCCAGTATCGAATACAACAAAGGCTAGAGTTTATAGTTAGGGAAATATTGCCAACTGATTATATATTAAGTCAGGGAGGCGCAGGGAGAGAGAGAGAGAGTGTGTGTGTGTGTGTGTGTGTGTGTGTGTGTGTGTGTGTGTTTACCGATTCAAGACGAACACACGAAGAGGATAAGGCAAACACAACCTGTCGTGTCAAACTAATGTGGGAGGAAGGAGCTGTTTGTTCCCTGTCCTGCTTCTGTTTTCCTACGTCCATCCTTTGACCTCCTTTTTTTCCGCTTGTTTGCCTGAAGCAGATCAAGGACTGAAACATGTATGACTTGTTCTGTGCCTATCTCATCTTCCCTGTTTGTACGTCGTTCGCTGAGAATAAAGTCGATCGTTCTTCTTTTAGTGTCAAGTCTGACAGACGAGCGAAAGTTTGGAGTTTGTTCCAGACCGATTCTCCGCACTCGGACAGTTCTCTCCACTCAATCTGCCAGTGATTTCCAGAGAGAGTCCTTAAGCCTGCGCAAAACTATGCGCTGGCATAGTCTTGACATTGGCGGTGGGGCAGGGGCAGGGTGGGGTGAGAATACTACGCTGACGTTTTCAAAATGAGTGGAGCATTAAGATGGGCAGCATACAGGTTAGCTTTTATGTTTCAGGTTGGCACTGAATTCATGACATCAGATCTCGAGTCATAAATGTGTTGGCAGACCATTTACTGGGTGTGCTCATGTTCAACCTCGTTGGGGGGGGGGGGGGGGGGGGGGGAGAGAATATTTCATATCAGCCGGAGTGTGTGTGTGTGTGTGAGAGAGACAGAGAGAGAGAGAGATCTTTACCAAATTTCAGTCAAAAGATGTGGACAATTGAGGAGTCATGAAAGGATACGTTCGAAAATTTAGGCACCTAGGACAAAGTCACATGGACCAAAAAGCGAGTGTAAAACCAGCACTTTTAGAGGAAAGTATGTGAACATCACTTTCTCAGGAACTTCTGATACATGTGAACTTTTATCTCATATGGAGCTTTTACAAGATCACAGTGACTGATATTATTTGCCCGGCTTATCTTCATGATTACACTGTCTGAAACAGAGCAAGGAATCGACTTTCTGTGAAAACTTCAAAAAACAAATGTTATTTTCTGTATTAGATCTGATGTTCTTCTACCGGTATGGGTCTACCGGTATGCAACGGTTTATCTTCAGCGTCAAATTTATGAGGTATTCGTCGCACTCGGACAATTCCATATGCAGTCCACCCAGATCTGCCAGTGATTACCTGGCAGGCTTTCTGAGGCAGTGCAAAACCCTGTGCACTGGCAAGATCTTGAAATGGGGAGGAGGTGAGGGAGCTATGAAAACTAAGCAGAAACCACACGAACTACAATAATGTTAAGATGGACATTACCACTTGCACGTGAACATGCCGCTTAACCATCTGATCGACAGAAGAATCCATCCTTTCCAGTTATTTCTTGTTCATGACAAGCTAGCTGAAACGGTGAATGAGACACTGAAGATAGATTTGCACATTGAATGCAAATCGGCAGCCTGTTCATTTACATATGTATTCTCATATTTTTTGTTCTACATCCTGTTCATTTACATATTTCCCCTGTGGGGATGCCGGAGGCTCTTTCAATAAAAATAGTATCCTCACCTTCTGGAAATTCGGTGCTAAAAATTTCCTTTTCTGTTAATCTCTGTTTCTGCCTTGATCATTTGCTTTCTGTCAGTCTTACATTCTTTCTCTTAGGATTGATCGTTGGGTACATGTATTAATTTAAGTGCATTTTTGGCTCTAGGGAAATGAGATATACGGAAGCAATTTTAGGTAATTAAGGCCCGTTTTATATATGTTGTATTGTCCTTATTCATGTTTAAATTTGTATTCGGGTTTGTTTTTTAAATCCTCGGGGCGATAAAATTGGATTGGATGGAGTGGTCAACGCCAGGGGCTTCTCCTTCGATTATGTGCGCAAATGCATTGATATGTGTACTTCATGTTCTTTTCTTTTTTCCTGTTGAAGTATTGTATATGTTTTGAAATGGTTATAGCCCTGATCTAGCTCCACGCAGTCGTCTGGGCTTTAAACAAAACTAACAGTAGTAACATTTACGTATTTATTCACTTATATGTATTGATTTGTTGTTCAGGACACGCTATACCCCACAGTGAGAGATATTCTGAAGAACGCGGTGGACAACTACGATAGCAATGAACAGTCCAAGAAGTTCATGAATGCCGTCCAAAGCGAGGTATTTATGCATCATACATATATACATGTATATATGTATGTGGGTGTGCGGGTGGGTGTTGTATGAATGTTACACGGGTGTGTCAGTGTGTGTGTGATGGCTGTGTCATTGTGTTTGTGAGATGGATGTGTCAGTGTGTGTGGGATGGATGTGTCGGTGTGCGTGTGTGAGGCGTGGGTGTGTCAGCGTGTGTCATTGGTGTGTGTGTGTGTGTGAGGCATTGGTGTCAGAGAGGTATAGATGTGTCAGTGCGTGTGTTATTAGTATGTGAGGCGTGTGTGTGTGTCCGTCCGTCTGTTGTATGGGTGTCGTCAGTGTGTCATGATGATGCATGGCGGTGACCGTCATCGTTATGGAGTCTTTATAACACGCTGCTTCGTCTTTTGTTACCATCATCGTCATTGTGTTGTTGGTATCTGATGTGTGTGTGTGTGTGTGTGTGTGTGTGTGTGTGTGTGTGTGTGTGTGTGTGCAGTTCAACTGTTGCGGGGCAACGCATGGCGCCATAGACTACGCCCCCACATTGTCTATACCGCCCAGTTGTGCTCTTCACGCCACTACTGTACGTATTACAGAAAACACACACACACAAATATAGTTGAGCCATTCTAACAATCTCCCTTTTGTTCTTCTTAAGGTCACTATGCTTCTGAAGAGAAATCTGATGAAATAAACTTGATGTGTCGTAACAGTGATTATGAAATGTAGACATTGTAAGAAGTTCCCCAGAAAATGCTGTTTATTCACTTTACTCAAAAAAGTATTGGTTTTAGGCACCTGTCAGGGGCTGTAAGACATTGACCATGGCATGATGAATTTCAGACGTATACATTTGCGACTTCAAAGATTTATCAAAAAACAGCTTGAGAAAATTATGCTAACACTTTCTTTTTGTCACAGACACATACATAGAGACATACCTCTCTTTGGTAGATGTGAGCTTCAAATCTTTGAAAAACTTAATTACTTTAGAGGATACTAGCATATGAAACAAGAACGAAATGGCGAAGTCACTCTACGATGCAAACGTTGATAAAAACAAAACAAGTAACCGTTTCTAACGTACACATTTTTCATTGCAAATCTCTGTGTAGCTGAGAAACTAAAAACATTACAGCTTTTAAAAACCGCCAGTATTTAGATTTTGTTTAGACGTCGGAAATATTATTATGTTCACATGTATAAAAAAAAAAAAATAAAAAAAAATAAAATAAAAAAATATATATATATATATATTATGAAAGGGGAGAATGATTACGACAAATTCCTTATGCTTTAGCTGTAGACTTGGATGACACATCCCTCGACTTTCCACGAAATCAATACGTTTCTATTGTTTCGGTGTAGACACAAACAAAAACTTCATATACACATTTTCAGCGTAATGACCCATACCCAGATCACAGTGACCCGTTCTCTGCTGAAATCGTAAACAGTAATGTTTATCACATGTCTACTTTCTTATCAGAATCTGTAGTTCATTTCTTTCTTTCTTTGTTTTAATAGGCGTGGATATGACAGATTGTACCAATGTTAAATTTTACAGTAGTGATGGTGTTTCAATGATGCGCTGTTTTTTTGTTTCTCAGCTGCATGATTCGCAGTGAGAAATGTGTACACTGGAAATGAATATTTGTTTCGTTTTCATTTATTTATTTATTTTTTTTTATTTAAAGGGAGATTATATCATAGCTTTACGGTGCCGTTTTTCTTCTTTCTCTCTCCATTCGCAATACTAAACTCATGTCGTATTTCATGTATTTTGCTTGTCGACTGAAAACATCCTTTCATATCTTATCTCGGTTGAATTTTCTCATGGGGATGCTGTTTTTTTTTCAGTATAAATATTATCCCCACCTGGAAATTCTGTGCTAGGAATTTCCTCTTTTCTGTCACTTGTTTCTGCCTTGCTGCTTTGTTTTCTGTCATTTCTTCCTATCATTTTCTCCTTTACTGGTCCTTTCACCTGTATGTGGTCTATAAAACTTTGCATACTTAGGATTGAGATAATTGGGTATATGTATTAAGTGCATCTTTGGCTCTAAGAAAATGTGATGGGTTGAAGCAGTTTGAGGTATTAGGCTCGTTTTTATGTTTTAGTGTCCTTAGTTTATGGTTATACTTGTATTCAGGTTTTTCTAATACCCCAGTGTTATAAATTGGACGGAGTGGGCAACACCAGGGGCATGTCCTGGGATTATGTGCGCAAATGCATCGATTTCTTTTCCAGGTGTTTTTTTTTTTCCTCCAGTGAGGTATGGTGTACTTTTTCAGATGGTTATAGCCCTGGTATGGCTTCTGCCCCGTTGGCTGGGCTTTAAACAAATAACAATCTCAGTTTAATTTCGGGGCATGTCAGACCTAGCTGAAAAGCAAAATGACTGTGTCTAGAGCACTGTGCCTGGCACTTTCGTGGTCGTTCGAACCCCAACCTCACTTCTGTGGTTGTGGTGGTAGTAAAGCAACGTTGGGAGCTTCCGATTGCTAGATTATAGTAAGTGGACCAGAACTGGCGATTGGGCAGCCGCCCAAAAGAGGGAGGAAGGCCCAGAATAGAGCAAGAGAGGGCTCTTTCGTTCTCTCTTGGTCTGGTGGCTGGGCTGGATCTGGTTGGTGCACGTTGTGTGTCTATGTCCCTGGGTTTGTTACCTCCCCGCCTTGCCATTCGATTTGTAAACAAAGTAACTGATGATTGGGTCTGAATGGTCACGCAACACATGGACCCCCCCCCCCCTTTTTTTTTGGTTTTTTTTTTTTGCTTGATGAAATGGCTACGGTGTGGGGTCGGGAGCTTGGGAGGTGATTGTCCAGAGAGTGGTGTTTGTTGTTGACAGTATACATCCCTCTCCCCCCTATAATTATATGTATATGTATATATAGTGTGTGTGTGTGTGTGCTAGAGAGAGAGAGAGCGAGATGCGGTCAATTGAGTTATTTGCAGATAACTGAATAGTTACTGACGTTCTGTGATTGAGAGAGAGAGAGAGAGAGAGAGAGAGAGAGAGAGATGCGATCGATTTATACGCTGATAACTGAATAGTTTATTGACGTTCTTTGCTTTATGACCTTGCTCATTCAACTTTCATCAATTAATCAATTGATTATACATAACCATTTCGGTCCTTGACTGACTGACTGCCCAATTGGCCGATTGATTGATCAGTCATTTGATCGTATTGATCAATGTACTGGCAGACAGATTGATCAAAGATTGACTGATTGTTCAGCCCTGTGTGGACCCGTACTACGAACATGTGGCAGCCAATATCGGTATCAAGCAGTTCTTCAGTGGCAAGATGACCGTTGGAATGGCCGTTGTTTTGGGTGTGGCCGGTGGCTTGGTGAGTCCATTAGAATAAAGCATGTCGAAACGAAATGAAATCAAACTTCTACCAATAACAGATATATTAGCAGCACATACGCTATCTTACAAATCTGCCGTTGCTAATGTACCTTTATTAACCCTTTGACTCTCGCACACTGTCCACCAAATGGGAAAAAAATAACCCTTTTTGACTCCCTCAGCCTGTCCACCAGCTTCCTGCAGGAAGGGAGTCGATCAAGTTTTTGCTTTGCTAGCATGGTTGACAATGCAGACTGCTGGTGAACAGGGTGCGGGAGTCAACAGGTTAAAAACAAGCCATCAACAAACAAATGATAACGTGCTATGGTGCATACCGTGTGATGAGCCACTCGGCATCAAACGGTAACAACTTATTGCATGCTCCCACTTGCACGATGCAAGACAAAAAGCATTATACAGCAGACTCCTTAAAGAACCTAACCTGTTCAGGTGTTCCTCCAGACGTAATTTTCAAATGTTTGCAAGTGATCAATATATTTCACCTTATGGGAAAGATGTTTCAATGCATTTTGGAGTTGCAAGTCTAATCATGTGCTTGGCTTTTTAATCCGACTTGGGAGTTGTTTTCAATGTGGTGTTAGCCCTGGTATGTGGTCGGCTGGGCGTCAGCAACACGATTTAAACAACCAACAGACTAACTTGTAGAAACAACAACAACAAACACATTTTAAAAAGGATAAACAAAATAGAATGCTACAAAAGAACTGGGATATAAACAAAACAGGTAAAATTCAAGTATACGAAGACCGTAATAATGGTGATACATAAAAGTATACATGAGTTTAGGTGTCTATATTTGTGTGTGTACGTGTGCGCTCATGTGTGTATGCATGCGTGCGCATGTGTGGATTATAACGAAAAATAATATAAACTAAAATGTCATGAAAATAAATGGTTTTATTATGAGACTAATTAAATTAACATAAAATTGTTTGCATACATGACAACATTATGTTTGTTGACAGATAAGCTGTTTCACTTACAAAGTCACGTATTTCATTATATATGCTATGATCAAATCAGAATGAAGACACATTATCCACAAATGTATTCTCACACACGAATAGATTTGTTTTGTTATGCTAATCAAAAATATTAGATGTGCATACACTGCAGATAGAAAAGGGAAATAAGGCACAGATGGTGTTGGTAAAAACATTTTTGTAAAGGGCACTGCCAAGCATATTAATGACACTTATATTTAAACTTTTTGCTGATAGTGGGACCTTTCAGGCATTTTGGTTATTGGTTCTGACACCTTGTGCCGAAATCTGCTAAGTACCAAAGTGATAATAACATAAAATAAATCAATCTTTAAAACATTAGTCTCCAGACGCATTTGGACTCGCTGAACAGTATACAATTTATAAGGCACGCAGTGTAAAAACATACAGGGGAAGTTTGTGGAGTTTGTTCAAGAGCGAATCATCACACTCGGACAATTTCTTGTGCGCTCCAACCAAATCAGCCAGCAGTTGTCTGGCAGTCTCTGAGCCTGCGCAAAATCCTATACACTAGCAGGGTCTTGAAATAGAGATGGGATTGGGGAGAGGGACCTATGAAACACTAGGTGATTGACACTGCTAGAATGATGGAAACATTAAAATGGACAGCAGAAAGGTCTGCAACACTGTTGAACTTGAGATATCAGCGACTTCATAGCGTACAACACACACATAAGCACCAATAAATCACACATATACACACTCATTTTAATAATACACGTGCCCAAATGATTAGGTACTATTTGTAACCATACACACTCATATATCTATGGTTATAAACGTGTACATACATGAGCGATTACATAATACCTTTCTGGAAAGTTTGATTCATGTTTGTCTTTGCAAGAGATATTTTGTTTCGCGAATGAAGAATGAAGGGGGTTTTATCATGAATAATTCTCTGTATTAAGTTGTACTGTGTAAATCTGAGATGATCAGATTATGAAAGAGGGATAGAGTAAGATGGAGCCCATGGCTGCTGGTTAGACAGGAACAAATTTATTCAGTAAGGCCAAAGGCCCATTTGAAGGGGTGTGAACACACTATAAGTATTATACAAACACAAAATGTAATACTTAGTCGTTCTTGGATAATGCATACTTCAAATATTTTGGAATAATTATAATATAGGACCTGCTGCCAAACTTCAATAACACAGTAGGAACTTATGAATACGTTTGACGGACATACATCACAAGAATTTAGCTTTATAGACATGCTGCCAGATTTTTCTGACTGTACGCTCATTTTTTTGAAGCCACGAGCATTATTAATCTGAAATCATTTGGTTTGTAGTTGTACTTTGGCTGAATTAACAGGCGTCTCAGATCCTCGAGGACTGGACAACACAGAATAAAATGATTGTCATTTTCAATAACACTTTTTACATGATGGACATTTTGCTGCCTCTTTACCACGACTTTTATGTCTTAAGCTATGCACTGATAAGTCAGACATACTAAACCTAAATCTTGTGAACACATATCTAATGAAGCTGTTAAAAGTCCAACAAGTATGCTTCCACCTCATGAGACTGTTTAAACTTTCTATGTTGTGCAAAACATCACTAGTATTGATATAATCCCAATTTTGTCATCTATAATAACTAATCTGAGCGTTTTTATGATAGATTTTATACAACCCACATTCTGATTTTCCCAAACATTCGAAAAATCGCTGGTTAGACGAGAATCAGAGGGTGAGTGGGGATGAGTGAGGGTGAGAGGGGAGGGATGAGAGAGTCGGGAAGAAAAAAAGTGACCAGAACAGAACTCGGAGCAGGACTGGCAACGTTTATTTGTCGTAAGAACCACAAACACAAATTGGTTGTAATAGGTTGACAGTATTGTTAATGATTTCAACATTTTACGTCATGGTCGTCAACACCAATGGGAATATAAATGTATGAGAAATTAAATGCAGGCAATTGCAGATGTATTCTGTGACAACTGTTAAGTTACTTCTTTAAGGTGCTTGGATTCAGCTTAATGGGTTAATTAGCGCTATCAGTTGCTGAATGTGTGTATTTTTTCTGAATATTTTTCAAGTTCAGTCATGAGTGTTTTGTCGTAGTTGCTGCTGTATGTAGTTGCTGTAATCTGTATCAGGAAATGAAGCTGTGAGTGACCGAGGGGTTGAAGGAATCTTGAGGGTGGGGGTGGGGTATATGGTGAGAGAGTCTGCCAAATAGGGAATTTGAGGTGTGTGGATCTCGGAGCGAAAAATATGTTCACATGGTAAAGAACAGTTATGGCAAATCCGTCACAACTCACATGAGCTTTGTTGCAGATTTACGAACACTTGATTACATCATATCATATCGTTGTTACAGGTACATTAACAACATGAAGACAACAACGAAACATCACAGCATGAAGCATCAATGTTACAGATATTGCCGAGTATATATGTATATAAAACATGATGACATAATGCAGGGTCCATTGTTAACATGTTGGCATGCTACATGATCGTTGTTACAGATCCTGGCCATGGTCCTGACATTGTGCCTGTGCTGCTCAGTCAGGCGTAGCGGCAGTTATTAACATCATCACGTCAACTGTTGCCTTAATCTTCTTTTCATCTACAGGTAAATAAATAGATCAACAAGTAAATGAATGAATCGATAAGTATGTAGTAAATGAATGAATCGATAAGAGTATAGGCCCGTCTTCTTTTATTTAAGAATATGAAAGCATATTTGAACTTATGAACAAAGAAAAAAGGATGGTGATGCAGGTGGTGGTTGAGAAAGTAATGTAGTAGCAGTGATGTTTACGAAGTTGACGACGATGATGATGATAGAGGTTCACGTCTGGATTGGTAACATTGAATCAAGGGGAAATGTTTTAACATGCACGCACACTTTGACAGCTTGCATAGCATATTCACACAAACCTGTAGCATAGGAGCATGTGGTGAAAAGAATTGCTTAGGTTTGGGTCAATTTGGAATTATATTTTGGGGGACGTGGTAGTCTGCTTATACTTACTGCCCATACATATTACCACTGGTATGTAGAACTGCAGTGAACATCCTCTACTTTTTATCCATTCTGGTCCACTTCTGTATGGTGTCCTGGTGTGTTTTCAGGACCTTGGAGTTCCTCTTATCCTTGTTGCGAGATGTTTTTGGGTCTTCCTCTCTTGCACGCACGCACACACACACACACACACACGCATGGCTATAAATGGGGAGAAAGAATAAAAGCAATAAAAGCAAGAATAAAAGCAATGGAAAATTATAAAGAGCATGTCATATACAATTATATATTATAACAAAGTGCTTCCCCTCCGAGCGGAGACAGGCTGCAGAGGGGGGTTGAGTGAGGTTAGGATTTTATGCAGAGGAGAAAAGGTGAGTTTTGAGAGCGGACTTGAAGGAGACAAAAGTAGGTTGCTGACGGAGAGAGGAAGTTTGTTCCAGGAGAGTGGACCAGAAACAGAGAAGGCTCGTGGACCATAGGTATGAGCTTAGTGCGTGGAAAGCGAAAAGTGAGAGGATCGGAGGCAGAGCGGAGGGTACGAGAGGGAACATATATCTCAAGTAGGCTTGACAGGTAATCGGGGGCTGCGTTATTGAGGCTTTTGTAGCACATGGTGTCTAGTTTGTACTGTGTGCGCTTTGATACAGGGAGCCAGTAAGGACACTCTGGGCGATGTTATTTCCGTTGCATCGGATGATGTGCCCTGTCCACCTCGTCGTTGTTTCATCATGACGGTGCACATACTCTCTTGATTGCACTCTGCAGAGAGTAGTTCTTGATTCGAGGTGGTGTGGGCCAGAATGTTCTCATGATTCTTCGGAGATTCTTTGTGTGGAAGTTGATAACATATAGCAAGATCGCTCTGTCATCCGCCAGCATTCTGAGCCATCAAGTAGACTGGAAAGAACACAGCTCTGGTATTAGGTCTGTCCAGGGTGGACCTCTACACAATGTTCAGCATTGTGAAGGCATTACTGGCCTTGCCGACATGACTGTTGATGTCACTTTGTCAAGTGTGACAGTGCTGGCAAGGTAGGTGAAATCTTCAGTTGTAGTCGTGTTATCTATTTAGATGTGTGAGTTGGCATCAAATAGCATTCATCGATCTCTCGAGATTATAAAAAGTGTATGCTGGAGGAGTGGCTTGGAGATACAAGTCCCGACTTTGCGTCGCACCCCCATCCATCGCTCATCTCGAGGTGGCGGTATCGCCATCCTCTACAACGACTCACTCCATTCCCGCCTATCTTTCTCGCAGTCTCTGCCTTTCTCCCATCCTTCTTTCGAGCACGTTGAAGTATCCTTCCAATCCACCCCTCACCCCATCACCTTCTCCTGTGTCTATCGACCTCCACCTAGCTCTGCCAACAAACTCACCACATCCACGTTTCTCTCTGACTTTGACCAACTGCTCGACCACTACTGCCTCTTACCTGGAAATCTCATCATTCTAGGTGACATCAATGTCCACTATGACAACACTCACCGTTATGACACAAGACATATCATCAACTCTCTGTCCAATCACAATATGACTCAACACATTTCTGAACCAACCCATCAAAAAGGTCACATTCTTGACTGGATCATTTCTCGTGATCACCACAATTCAGCTACTAACAACTGCTTAGTTCTTTCTACCCGTCTAACTTCAGCCCTTCCATCTGACCACTCTGCAATTCTCTGTTCTCTTGACATTTCTCCTCCTTCCCGTACCACGCGCACAGTGACTCGACGCAATCTCAAATCTATCGACCTCTCCACATTTTCATCTGATGCCTCCCGTCTCCTTTCTGAAAAGTCACATAACCTTGCCGATGAATTCTATACTACTCTCCACCATCTTCTGGACACTCATGCTCCAGCCACAACCCGTCTTTTACCTGACCGCCCCCCTACCCCCTGGCTCACTCATGAGATTGCCTGTGCAAAACGTGCCCGCCGCAGAGCAGAGCGCCGCTGGCGCAAATCCAAACTCACTGTACACAGGCAACTTTTCCAAGCCTCTAAAACAAAAGTATCCACCCTCATTGCATCTGCAAAAACAAGCTATTTCCAAACCAAAATCCTGAATGCCTCTTCTTCAAAAGAACTCTTTACAACCATGAATCATCTCCTTGGCACACGAAAAGACTTACCTCTCCCAACAAAACATACAAAACCACCAAAATACAAACTCTTCGTGACAGGCTTGACAGGACACCCTGTCAACCATGCCCACCTGACCCTTCCTTCTCTGGCACACCTCTCACTACTTTTACCCCAGTCTCACAAGAAGAAATTTTCAACACAATCAGATCCATGTCGTTCAAAACCTGCGAACTGGATCCTCTTCCAGGTTCTCTCTACTCCGATTGTCTCCCTACTCTCCTCCCATTCATCACTGACATCATCAACACTTCTTTTCAAACTGGAACTGTCCCAGATTCTTTCAAGTCTGCTACTGTTCACCCTCTCCTCAAGAAACACAATTTAGACCCAAATGAACTGAAAAATTACAGGCCTATCTCTAATCTCTCTTTCTTGTCAAAACTCCTTGAAAAAGTCGTCCTCAACCAGCTGAACTCTCACCTGTCTGCCAACAATCTCCTCAATCCTTTCCAGTCAGCCTACCGCCAGTGCCATAGCACTGAAACTGCCCTACTACACATTCTCAACAATCTCCTCCTTGCAACTGATACTGGCAAAGTCTCTCTCCTCACACTCCTTGATCTGTCTGCAGCTTTCGATACCATTGACCATGGTATTCTCCTTTCTAGACTTCATCATACTTTTGGCATCTCTGACATTGCTCTCTCCTTTTTCACTTCGTATTTATCAAACAGAAAACAAACTGTTCTCATCAATGGCACTTACTCTCAACCTGCATACCTGACCTGTGGTGTTCCACAAGGATCTGTCCTTGGCCCTGTTCTTTTCACTCTTTATACCTCCCCCCTGTCCACCATCATCAACTCCCACTCTATAAAACACCACTTCTATGCTGATGACACCCAACTTCAAGATAGTGACTCACCTGATAATATACAGCGCCTGTTGACTCGCACCACTGAGTGTTACTCGGACATTAAGAACTGGATGACACACAATAGACTTCAGCTTAATGACGACAAGACAGAAGCTATCCTCATTGGCACCCGTCAGAAACTTTCCCAGCTGCCTCCTCTTTCTCTCCCATTATGTAACACATCAGTCCCAATTTCTGATTCAGCTAAAAACCTTGGTGTCTGCATTGACTCTACCCTGTCCATGAACAACTTTGTTTCTCAAACTGCCAGATCTTGCTACTATCATCTCCATCGTATAAGCCTGATCAGGAAGTATCTCTCTGTCGAAACAACTGCAAAACTCGTTCTCTCCTTCATAATGTCTCGCATTGACTATTGCAATTCACTCCTGTCTGGTCTTCCTGCCTCCACCATTCACATCCTACAGCGCATTCAAAACAATGCTGTACGCCTTGTACTCAAAAAGAAAAAAGCTGACCACATATCTCCTCTCCTGGCACAACTTCACTGGCTCCCTGTATCAAAGCGCATACAGTACAAACTAGGCACCATGTGCTACAAAAGCCTCAATAACGCAGCCCCCGATTACCTGTCAAGCCTTCTTGAGATCTATGTTCCCTCACGTACCCTCCGCTCTGCCTCCGATCCTCTGACTTTTCGCTTTCCACGCACTAAGCTCAATACCTATGGTCCACGAGCCTTCTCTGTTTCTGGTCCACTCTCCTGGAACAAACTTCCTCTCTCAGTCCGTCAGCAACCTACTTTTGCCTCCTTCAAGTCCGCTCTCAAAACTCACCTTTTCTCCTCTGCATAAAATCCTAACCTCACTCAACCCCCCTCTGCAGCCTGTCTCCGCTCGGAGGGGAATCACTTTGTTTTAATATATAATTGTATATGATGTGCTCTCTGTGGTTTTCCATTGGTTTTATTCTTGCTTTTATTGCTTTTATTCTTTTCTCCCCATTTGTGGCCATGCATGTGTGTGTGTGTGTGTGTGTGTGTGTGCGTGCGTGCGTGCGTGCGTGCGTGTGTGTCTTTTCGGCGCTTGGATTTGATTTTGTCGAGATTTGCGCTATATAAATATTGTAATTATTATGTATGCATGTGCGTACGTATGTATGTATGTATGTATGTATGTATACGCTTAGATTTATGTATGTATGTATGTATGCATGTATACGCTCAGCTTAGATTTATGTATGTAAGCATGTATGTATGCATGTATACGCTCATATGTATGTAGGTATGTATGCATGTATACGCTCAGCGCTTAGATTTGATTTTGTCAAGATTTTGCGCTATATAAATAAAATATATTATTATTATTATTATTGCTACCCGGTGCCTGACTGCAGTTAAGGTACGTGAACTGGTGCATCACTTCCAGTCCATAATCGGCGACAAAAATGCTGTTAACGCTGTTTTCCACGCCGTGACCCATTACTTTTCTTCTTTTTCCGGCTAGTGGCGAGTCTGAAATCAGCACAGGCAAGTTTTGAAGAACTGGCGAAATAGCAGAGTGGTCAGAATCAAAACGACTGTCAGTGTTCAAGCAAACAAACCAGAAACACTGGATAATGGAATGAGAATTTATTTAATGGAACAAGACAGGCTCACGTTTTTAACCAGGTGGCTTGTATCAAGTGAACACCAAAGACACGAAAACGATTCATGAAAGTTAGGACAAAAACAAGAGATTGACTTCTTTCTTCTCGCGTTTGCTGTTTGCATTGTCAGCCCACATTTGGCAATCATTGTGGCCGGTTTCCCCCCGCTCCTGCCAGCAGCCATCCGCATTTTCTAGGACTGGCCTTGTCAAGGGCCCCCTGCCCGCCCCACCCTGATAGAAACCATCGTCAATCGATCTGGAACTGTATTCTTACCCTGGTAACCCCCGTGTGGTTGCCGGGGGCTCTTTCAGTATAAGTAGTATCCCAACCTTCTGGAAATTCTGTGCTAGAAATTTCCTCTTTTCTGTCACTGTTTATCATTTTCTGCCTTGTTGGTCTGTTAACCTGTATGTGTTTGATGAAGTCTTGCATACTTTCTCTTCGGATTGATGATTGGGTAGGCCCTACGTGTATTTAAAAGCATTTTCGGCTTTAGGAAAATGAGATATGCAGAAGCAATTTTAGGTAATTTAGTCTCGTTTTCATATATGCTTTAGTGTCCTTAGTTGCGTCTAAATTTGTATTCAGGTGTTTTTTTTAAATCCCCTGTGCGATAAATTGGACTGAGTGGTCAACGCCAGGGGCCCGTAAATAATGTGCGCGAATGCATTCATATGTGTACTACTCAATTTTCCGTTTTTTCCCCCTGTCCTAATATGGCTCTACGCAGTTGGCTGGGCTTTAAGCAACGATAACAGAAATAGTAGTAAGTCTGGCTAATAATATCTGAAGGCCATCTGCCACGTGTCACCTGTTGGATTCGGGATAGTTCCACTACCAAGTTGGAGGTAGTCTATTTTGGTCAACATATCAGCTATTTTCCATAATGCTTCATTCAGTGTTGTGCTGGAGAAGAGAAAAAAGAAATAGACGCTCATATAAAATACATGAAAATGAAATAGAATAAAATGAAACAATAACAATAATCAATAATATTAGTAAAGGAAAATAGACTAGGAGTAGTTAAACCAAAGCAGATTAAAAATGGATTGAATTTTGAACGAAAATAGAAGAGTGAAAGAATCACGACAACCACAAGCACGACTTCAGCATAATAAATCAGAATACGAATTAGAATAGTGTAATAAGACATTGGCTAGATAACGAAAGATAGTTGGTCCAAAGGAACAATCCACTTTTTAAATGATCGATTGATTTCTGTCTATCCATTTTATCTATCATACTGGACAGTAAAACCAAAAAGACGATTTCGTGGGCGAGTCAAAACGATTCTGTTCGTTAATTAGCGATGGAGTAATAAAAAAAATGAATGTATAAAATCATGCATTGGACCACCAACAAAAAGAAGAGAGCTAGATTCTACATACACGTAATTCAGTAACCGATGATTTCATTTTTTAAATTTTTTTTAGAGATATTTGTAATAATGAATAATGTTAAAAGACTTGTCTGCCTGACGGGGAAAAACCCATCTTATAACGACTGTGCTTTGTTTAGGGAAATATTCGTGTACACGAAGGGAAGTGGCTGGTGTAAAAGGATCATGTCTAGTGCAACAAATCCAGTCTGATTTTGGAAAAGGAAGGGAAGCCCTTTCAATCTTATTTAACAGCCAAGGGGGCTTAAGGGAAAACAGGAATGCCCGGAGAGAGAGAGAGAGATCAGAACGGCTGGGCCTGTGTAGCAAAGAAGGAATTCAAAAAAAAACAAAACGTATGAAAATTATGAAACAAATGTGTAGCCGCAAAGCTGAAATCTCATTCGAAGGAGTTGGGGGCAGAGAGTAACATCTGTATTCCTTCAAGATAGTGGAACATGATTTTACAGATTGTCATTTAAGACTAGGGCGTTCCAATGTTTTTGTGTTATATAGGCTTGCATGTTCCCACGTTTTAGTTTGCTGTCGGTGATAAATTAACTTGGAGGAACCACGCAGTCCATTCTCATGTATATTGATGACCAAGAGTGGTCTTGCTGGTTGAAACGATTTGAAATTGTTTAGTCTCTTTGATGTCTGATATCCACAAACCTGTTCTCGGAAGTGTTTGTCATACTGCCACTGTCTCCAGTGTAAAATCTAGACTAGAGATTTACAGTAGCTGATCACGTAGACAGATTTGACATATGAAATGTTTTGTGATGTTCATGTTAGATTTGGAGTCTTTAACTGCACTTGTGGAGCATGCACACAGAAGGGTATTATCACGTTTAGATTTCTTACAGCGTGTTCCAGGAAGGTGGATGGCTGGTTGTCTGAGTTTTGAATTTACTAGCATATTGTGGAGGTTCGTGTTTCTTTTATATAGACACTTAAAGGTGATTACTTAAAGAATTCAGTGTCGGGTGACTACTAGCCTGTAAAATGTCCCAGTCGGATAAGACGATCTGTTTTATACAGCGTTCTGACAGGTGGTTGAAGTAGGCTCATGATGGCTGGATCTTTTCTTGTAGTTTTAGGTGCAAAATGAAGAACAAGGGAGCAAGAGACAAAAAATGATTTGCGGGCTTCATGATCGATACTGAGTGGGGTAATTTCTATGTAGAAAGCATTTGCGGGCTTCATGATCGATACTGAGTGGGGTAATTTCTATGTAGAAAGCATTCTTGTCATTTCATCTCCTTTGTCTTAAAAGAAATTCTCACCTTAAAAGAGGCGATCCAGTCTCTTATAAAAGAGGCGATGCAGTCTCTAGAGTTAACAAATTTGTCAAAACAAGTGTTTATTATACTGCATGCGTTCGAGCAAACAGGAACTGGGGGGGAAAAAAACACGAAAAAAGAATAAGAACACGTATTTAACATACAACAAGATAAGAAAGGCACAAATTTTCGGCCAACTGGCCTTTGTCAAGCGTAAGATCACACAAACACACACATATCAGATACAAAAATTAGGAGAAAAAGACTGAAACTTCCCTGCTGCTCTCTGTCCAGTGTGAGAAAAGGAATATACTGACTAAAATGACATCATAAATGTGTTTTTGAGTAAATATGATGTCAGAGCAGAAGCGAGATGAATTCTGCAATTTGAAAAGTGGTCATACCATATTAATATTGTTTAAAGAGGATCCAGGGCTAAAATTAAAAAGAATATGGTGTTTGGAATGTAAAGGATCCTGCTACTAAATAATGCATAAGAGAAAATGTAAGCATATATTCGATTGAATGGGAAAATATATAATCAAGAAGTATGGCTGATGTAAATGGATCGTGCCTAGTGCAACGAATCCAGTCTGACCTTGGAATATAGGAAGAAAAACATCCTAAGCCAACAACAGCCAAGGGGCTGAAAAGAAAACTGGAGTCCCTGGAGAAAAAAAAACACACCTAAAGTCAGACGTGGCTGGGCCTGTCTTGTGAAAGGAGAATAAAAAATATAATGAAATAAAATAAAAATGAAAAAATAAAAAGGCATATGTGCAGCCCCAAAGCCAAGACCTGACTGGGAAGGGAAAATGGTGATAATATGGTCTATTTCAGTAAATCATCATCGAGATAAAACGTACATGCACTCAAAGGCACATTAAAAGAAGATTGTATGCATAAATTCATCCAAGCAGTATAAATATAAATTACACATGAAGGACAAGGAAGTTAATACGTATACATTCGAGCGAATACACATGCACACACATACATACCAAGGCAAAGTACATGGACAAAGAGCCATGTCCAGATAAAAAAAAGTACATTAAGTGGCATCTGTTGAGAAAATCTTTATGGTTTGTCATTGAGGCCATGTGGCTTGCGTGTTCCAAGTTTATCTATGAGATAAGATTCTCTGTCGTTCCTGTCTATGGTGGTGTTACTGTATAGAAGCCACATTACCTTTCACTCAGATGTTGTTGAGTGATCGGACTGGTTGAAATGATTTGAAATGATAGTTTTATTATCTTTGATGTCGGATATCAGCCAAGTTTTTTTTGAAACGTGTATCAAGGGTTACGTCCAGTTTCATCAACGTACAATTGAAAACATTTAGAACAGCTGATCAAGTAGACAATGTTATATAATTATATATATAGGTTTGACAGTTGAAATGTTTTTCATATGAGATTTGGCGCCTTTGACTGTGGTGGCTGAGCACACGAAAGGACATGCATTTAGGTTTATTATCATATTTACATGGAGAGGTTCCCGGAGGTTGGCAGGCTGGTTTTCTGAGTTTTGAACAGACCAGCAAGTCACGGAGGTTTGTGTCTCTTTTGTAGACAATTAAAGGAAGCTGGTCAAAGATTTCAGCTACAGTGGGACTAGATTGTAGAATGTCCCGTATGGACAATATGATTTTTTTTTCACACAGTCCGTAGACGGGTGATAGACTAAACTGAGAACCAGACGATTTTCTGTGGCAGCTTTTGGCTCAGAATGGAGGGCGTGTGATCGAGAGACAGAGTTGACTGTTTTCGGGCTTTATTGATGGTACTGAGAGGGTAATGTGTATGTTGGGAGAATGTGGTCATTTCTTCTGCTTTGTCATCATCGTCTGTCTGAGCAGAGGTGTCAGTCGCAAGAGCCGAGTAAGAATGCTGTTTTTGGTGTTGGAAGTGTGAGATGATCGATAGTACACCAGATAAGAATGTGAGTCTGTTGGACTGTAGTAACCAGTTTTTCAGATCGAAGTGAAACTTCGATGTCTAGAAAGCTCACGGATGTGTTTGAAATTTCATTGGTGAACTTGATGGACGGATGAAAAAGTCTGAATGTTGTGAATGTATTCTAAGAGTTGGTCGTGATTGAGGGATGTCACACAAGTGCCATCATCAGTGTATCTTTTGTATATTTCAAGTTTGGGTTTCTTGTATTGTTATAGGATTTGTTGTTCCAAGAATCCCATGAACAGACAGGCAGCTGGGGCCCATTTTTGTCCGCAGATTTGAGAAAACATCCTCACCAAATGAAAATGTGTTCATTGACTTGCAGAAGTGGTCCTGACAATGAACACATTTTCATTTGGTGAGGAGATCTTTCACAAATCTGCGGAGTCGCAATGCGTACAAAAACGGTCCCAGATATGCCCGTCTGTTCATGGGATTCTTGGAACAACAAATCATACAACAATACAATACACCCAAACCTGAAATATACAAAAGATACACTGATGATGATGGCATTGGTGTGACATCCCTCAATCACGACCAACTCTTAGAATACATTCACTACATTCAGACTTTTCATCCATCCATCAAGTTCACGTATAAAATTTCAAACACATCTGTGAGCTTTCTAGACATCGAAGTTTCACTTTGATCTGAAAAACTGGTTACTATACAGTCCACTACAAGCCAACAGACTAACATTCTTATCTGGACTATCGATCATCTCACACTTCCAACACCAAAAACAGCATTCCTTACTCGGCTCTTGCGACTACGACACCTCTCTACTCAGATGATGATGACTTCCATGACAAAGTAGATCAGTAAAACCCGAAAACAGTCAACTCTGTCTCTCGATCACACGCCGTCCATTCTGAGCCAAAAGCTGCCGCAGAAGATCGTCTGGTTCTCAGTTTAGTCTATCACCCTTCTATGGTGGACTGTGTAAAAAAATCATATTGTCCATCTGGGACATTCTACAATCCAGTCCCACTGTAGTTGAAATCTTTGACCAGCTTCCTTTAATTGTCTACAAAAGAGACACGAACCTCCATGACTTGCTGATCTGTTCAAGACTCAGAAAACCAACCTGCCAATCTCCGGGAACCTCTCCTTGTAATAAACCTAAATGCAGGGCATGCCCTTTCGTGTGCTCAGCCACCACAACTCAGACAAATGTTATATATAGGTTTCAACTGTCAAACCTATATATAACATTTGTCTATTTGATCAACTGCTCTAAATGTTTTCAACTGTACGTTGGTGAAACTGGACGTAACCCTTGATAAACGTTTCAAAGAAAACTTGGCTGATATCCGACATCAGAGATAAAACTACCTCAAATCATTTCAACCAGTCGGATCACTCAGTCAACAACGTCCGAGTGAAAGGTCTCTGTGCCTTCTATACAGTAACAGCACCATAGACAGGAAAGACAGAGAATCCCATCTCATACATAAACTTGGAACACGCAAGCCATATGGCCTCAATGACAAACCATAAAGATTTCCTCAACAGATACCACTTATGTACTTTTTTTTTTTTATCTGGACATGGCTCTTTGTGCATTACTTTTGCCTTGGTGTGTATGTGTGTGCGTGTGTATTCGCTCGAATGTAAGAGCGATTACAGGTTAAAAACTTCCCTGTCCTTCATGTATGTAATTTATATTTATACTGCTTCGATGAATTTATGCGTATCTTCTTTTAATGTGCCCCCTTCAGTGCATGTACGATTCATCTCGATGATGATTTACTGAAATAGACCATAATATCACCATTTTCCCTTCCCAGTCAGGTCTTGGCTTTTCATTTCTTCATTTTTATTTTATTTCTTATTTTATTTCATTATATCTTTTTTAATCAAAATGTTTCAATTCTCCTTTCACAAGACAGGCCCAGCTACGCATCTGACTAAGGATTTTTTCCCTCCAGGGACTCCGGTTTTCCCTTCAGCCCCTTTGGCTGTTGTTGGTTTAGGATGTTTTCTTCCTATATTCCAAGGTCAGACTGGATTCGTTGCACTAGGCACGATCCATTTACATCCCATTTAGTCGATCATCACCCTATAATTATTTTCTGTTAAGCATTATTTAAGAGTAGGATCACTTAAATTTCAAACACTACTCTTAGCTAGTGCATCATACTTATAATTTTAGCCCTAGATCCTCTTCAGGATAAAACAATATTAATATGGCATGACCACTTTTCAAATTGCAGAATTCATCTCACTTCCGCTCTGACATCATATTTACTCAAAAACATGTTACGATATCATTTTAGTCAGTATATTTTCTTTTCTCACACTGGACTGAGAGCAGCAGGGAAGTTTGTCTTTTTCTCCTAATTTCTGTACCTGGTGTGTGTTTGTGTGATCTTACGTTTGACAAAGGCCCAGTTGGCCGAAAATTTTATAGTCAGTTATGTTTGTGTACATTGTATTTAGTTTGTTTGACACCCACCCCCCCCCCCCCCCACCCCCTCGGGATAAATTCCAGGATCATCGATTATTGTTTTGTTTGAGATGATTAGCCTTGATAAGGCTGTGTGAGCTGTAAACCTACTACTATCATAATTATTAATAAATCTCTCGTCTGTTCCAGATTGGGACCCTCAGGTACGAAAGTGTATTTTGTAAGAACAGCAGGCAGAGAAAGAAAGTGGGGTCAACACTAACAGACCATCGCTGCTACCGTTATTGTCACAGAAAGGAAGACACCAAAGACAGTTTTGAGGAAATCTGTGTAGAACATTAACATGTTTTGACTCCTTTGTCCTTTCGGAATTT
The DNA here is from genome assembly GCA_030674185.1 of Monoplex corrugatus. Lineage (NCBI taxonomy): Eukaryota > Metazoa > Mollusca > Gastropoda > Littorinimorpha > Ranellidae > Monoplex > Monoplex corrugatus. Next base: position 31,104,112 of record CM060309.1, read on the forward strand.
CCGATTTTATCCCTTTACCCCCTTCTCAACTCGCCCTCCATTCCTCTACTGCCCACAATGCCATTGGCATGTGAGGTAGCACGAAGATTCCCCACTCTGTTCTGGGCCAGCCTGTGTGTGGTGGAACTTCAAGGTTTGTTTCAGGGCCTTGAGGTCTTTAGATTTTGTTGGTCGCTAGGTGTTCTACGATCTTCTTTTCTTACGTTTTCTTCCATCTGGTGTCCAGTGAAGGAGCAGTCACAATAACGTTATCTTGCTCTCTTTGGATGACGTGCCTAATCCACCTGAATTCTTTTTCATGCTGATACTGTCCATTGTCTCTGACTGCCTTGGGCAAGTGGTTAGTGTTTGGAGATGATGTTGTGCCAGAAGATCAGCATGACTCTCCTTGGAGGTTCTTTATGTGGAAGTTTGATCTAACCTGGTCATAAATTTGCTGCCTGTTGTCCTTCAGTATTCTAAGCCAAAGGGTAGGGTGGACGGACACATTTCTGGTAGTCTCGGCTTGGTGTTGATACTGCACGGGGGAGTGTGTGTGTGTGTGTGAGACTACCACACGTTACTAAGCATTCTGAAGGTGTTTCCTTGAGACGGTTCTTGACGTCACTGCCTGCTCCTCTGTCATGTCTGCCAATGTTACCCAAGTAGGTGAACTCTTCAAATGTGGGTAGAGTTCACCTATCAAGGCACTGTTATCAGATGCGATGGAGGAAAGGCTGTGACACCAAAAGCTGCCTCGGTAAAAATTATGTCATAAACACCTTCAGAATGTTAAACGTGTGGTGGTTCCCCCCCATTGCAACGTTAACATCGGAGACTGTATACTAGATCTGTGTCCTTATGTTCTTCTGTACGGCTCAGAATGCCGGAAGATGACAGAACGCAACTTTGCCAAGCTATCATCCTTGCACACTTAGAACCTCTGAAGAATTATATGAATCTTCTGGCCCAGCACCACTGCCTGCCAACAACTACTTGTCCAATACAATCAAGAGAGTATGGACAGCACCAACATGAAAAGACGATGGAGGAGGAATGGGCACATCTTCCAAAGAGAGCAGGGTATCGCTTGGACCTGCTTTCACTGGATATTAAAAGGGAGACATACGAGAGGAAGACCGCAGAACATCTGGGGATGAACACTGAGGAGACCTCAAGGTCCTGGACACACACCTGGGGTTCCATACAGAGGGTGGCCCAGAACAGACAGGAGTGGAGACGCTTTGGTGCTGCCTCACATGCCAACAATGGCATAGTGGGTAGGTAGTAAGGGCGAAACTGGACACAGTGAAATGGGAAAGAGTAAAATGGGATAATTTAATATGGATTTGCTTTCTCCTGGAATTTCCCATTTTAGTGCATTCTCGTTTAGCATAAAAGTATATTCCTTATCACAAATGTCTTTGGGGTGAAATTTCCCTCGTTCCTCTGAAATCAATGATTTTGTTGTTCGATCTTCGGCACTGTTTAAATTTTCGACCAGTGAGCCATGACGGTAATCGGACATTTGTAAAATAATTTAAGTAAATTGATGGAATTTCTAAGATCACGATTAGGATACTGGTATTCTAATCTTTCATTTGAACCACACTGCACCTTTAATTATTAAATATTATAAGCTTACATCGAAGCAAGTTCAGACCAAGTCAAAGTCAAAATGACCTCCATTTCTCGGGATGTAGAAGCAAATTCTTAATGTTTAAAATCTGACTTAAAATATACAATTTCATTTACATTTTTGCTCCTTTTGTAGTAGAACTGATACTGCAATAAAATGTTGCCAAGTTGTAAGGTATTAGAAGAGTGGCTTTCGGCATTGTGGTCGATGAAACTGCGTTTGTCCAGATCAAAATGTTTTCTGTTGCCTATTCACTGATCAAATTTCTGCACAGAAAGGCTGATTTACCTATTTAAAATATATCCACATAAACTTAGTTATCGTCGATTTACTCATTTGTTTGATATTTTTCATGGATTAATATTAACTGATTAAACATGTAAAAAATATGGCTAAAATCCCTTAGTAAATATGCAAAATGATGTAGACTACAACAACATGTGTACTGGGCAGATTTTTCTGATGTATGACATGTTCATATCACGGCTTTATGGGCCTGATGTTTAGTTGCAGGTGGCAGGGGAAGTAACCTAGTCCCCTGAGCCAGAGATAAGGCGGACGGCCAGTCCTCTCTGCTGAGCGGCTGGCTGGTGCTAACAGCTCTGTAAACACAGTACCTTTCTCTTTCCATTTACTACAAATTCCTCACCAGAACCAGGATTACGCGCTAATTGCCTTTAGATAGTTCTTGAACTGCACTTTCCAAAGACTCCAAACACGCCATACATTGTGGAAGCCAAACATACAAAAATGTGGGTAATTTTCTGCATCACTTCAGGGTAGGGCAGGCTAGCATGAATTAACACAGACAAAAAGACCAGTCTTCCAAGCATGCTGTAAGTAACAACTGACTTTTCTCAGTACTAAACACGCACTGTGTGGCTAGCTACATGTGTCAGCCATGCACTGCACTGACCTGTTTATCCTAGCGTTTCGTCTGGGGCGCGGCAGGCTGTGATTAATTACCCCACCCTCCTGGCACTGGGAAGCAAGTGAAGGGCGGCTCATATACAGGCCTTATCACAAATTCCACAGACTTTGTTAACAACTATGATTTACTGCAGTATGAGTGTATGAACATGAACTTTTATATCGTCTAGACTGATCTTGATGTGTTTGTGTGTGTGTACTGAAATGCTGTTGGCACTTGAACAATGGTGAAAGTTGTTGCCCACAGTACAATAAAAACAGACCAGTAGTGAAAAAAATCCACCCTCCCAGGAACATAAAAAATGATGATGATAATAATAATAATTACAAATGATAAATCAGTAAGAAAGTAAAATGAATTAATGACTGAATAAAATGAATAACAGAAAAAAATGTAACTGCTGATGAATGCTTCTGATCAACACCTATACAGGTTTAGAAAAAACATTGTACCAACAATTACATTCAAGGCAATAAAGCAAAAATGAAAAAGATGTAGTCACCATGACAATAATTATAAGCTAGAATTTCCTTTTTCTTTTGTTTGTTTGTTCAGTTGATTTCCGTCCGTTTGGGTTTTGGTGTTTTTTTCATTCTCTATTTCTTGCCTTCCATTTTGGTTGAATCTAACTTGCTTTGTTTTGCTTTTTATTCTGTTCGATCATTTCTTTTAGAATACTCTCTTTGTAATCTTGTTATGTAACTGGTTTAGATAAAATCATGGTTGATTCCAGAATACCAATTGACTGAAGTTTGCGTTTAAGTTCAGTAGCACACTGAAAAAAAATCACATACATACAAACATACATGCATACATATGTATACACGGTTTTTGTTTTAAAACAACACTCATGTTATGTGGGCATATTGCAGTTAATACTTCTTGCCACACAGAGGTGTAGTTAACAATACTACTTGTAGATATTGTCGCTTTCCTATTTACCAATGTAATACAGCTCTTGTTTATTTACCATGTGTAATAATGTTTTGTTATGGCTATTTTTCTACACTCTGTCTTTTTATTCTTTTTCTGCAATTCTCACATCCACTCACATATACGAGTGGGATTGTGCATGTACAGCCATTTGTTTGTTTATCTGTAACCCGCCATTAAAGCATACTCCATTTTTGCAGGTGTGCTCTTGTGTCCATAAGCCACAAAACATTCGTGTAACTCACAGGATCTTTAACCTGTGTGTTTGATATTCTGCATGTGTAAATGCACGAGTACTTATAGCACAGCTGCACTTGGACCTGAGAGATTGGAAAATTTGGTTCCGGAGCTGGTTCTAATGCAAGCCTTTCCAGTCACATGATCAGTGTCCTAACCAATAGACATACTCTGCCTATCATTACGGGTTTATAATTACGGAGAAAGGACCTTGTTTTATAACCAACAGATTAACTGTGCTTATCATTCATTACTGGTTTATAATTACGGACAAAGGACCCGAAGGGTTTCATAAAACATCAATATTTCTGTACAATTGTAGAGTACGTTGTTATTTTTTGTTTGTTTTGTTTTGCTATGTTTTACCAAATTAGAAAAAGATGAATTTTCTATTGCTTTATAATGAGGGAGAAAGGACCTTGTTTTTATAATAATTACTATTTCTATACGGTTGTCATTTTTGTTTTGTTTTGTTTTGTTTTATTGCATGTGTTGCCAGATTAAAAAAATTCCTGTTCTTTTTCTCTTAATTTCCTTTTTTATTTATTCTGATTTATTTTGGTTTTGTTTTAGTTTAGTTGGCTCGGATTTTGTTAAAAAAAAACAGAATTCCGATGTAGTTGTTCTGTTCATGTAACTCCATCCAGTGGCCATTATTATACTCTTTCAAAATACAGGTCGTTTGTATACAGTAGAGATGTAACGATACATCACCACATACTAAAGAAAGGTTTGGTATGCTTGGCAACTCTTTATTCTTTCATTTATCATTTTGATAAACTTGCAGATTTCCTCAATTGGTAGCATCAGTATCTTTCCGATAATAGAAAATCGTTTGATGTTCATATATTTCAGTAGCTGGCTGTTTGCTTGTTTCTGAGAGCGAAAAAAAAATCTACTGATCTTTTTTGGTAGTTTGTTGTTTAACAATGACACTGAAAAAAACCCACCACCAACAAAAAAACAACAACAAACAAACAAAAACTGATGTATATATGTTTCAGTAATTTCTTTGTTTTCATACATTTGTATTTACATGTTTCTAATGAATGCAGATGCTGTCGCTTGTTTCTGAAAATGAAAATAAATCTTTAGGCACACATTTTTCGTTCATTTTCATTGTTTTCGTACTTGTGAGAGAGTAGGTGAGTATGTGTATATATATATATATATACATGTGAGTGTGTGTGTGTCAGTGTGCGTGTTTATAGGATAAACTATGCTGGTCAGTCTTCTTGTCCTTTTCTTTGACAACCTCCTCCTTTCACAGGAAAATTATGCAACATCACTCATGAAAACATTCTCTGATTTCTGTCACCCTCCACACCACCCACATACACATACACGTCAGCGTGTGCGCTTTACGTTTGCACACAGGCTTGCACAAATGCAAAAGAAACATAATTACAAATATTGTATAAAAGAATTTTTAAAAAACCACCACCTACAACTACACTTAAGTAAGAAAAAAAGAGTATTCGTACTATGGTCAAATACAATAAAAGGTCTGAACATATGAAAGGAATATATACGAGTTTGTTTCTTCACCACTACTATGTTATTATTCCCATGTGGCTTATTTCACCTCTCTGACACCCACACCTCCAAGCAAGCCTGAAGTCACCATGACAGCAAGACATAAAGGACAACACAATTTGGTACAAATGTTCACAATGATATGACTGATAAGGGTGGGGATGATAATGATGATACTGTACTGTTCCATTTTAGATTAAAATTGCCTGAAAAGGTTGTACATTATGCTTTACTATAATGATATTTGTTGACCTCAGATGGAAAAAATCTCCACCATTTACTAACCATGTGGGAACATATCCATACCATTCGACTGAAACCTCTGATGTCTTACCAATTGAACTGTCGCGTTCATCATTTATTATGTGTTGAAATTGGACTGGAATTTATGTCCCAATGGGAGAAAAGAAGAACACCATCACCCCCCCCCCCCAACACACATGCATGCGTGTATATGATTATGATACACCAAGCTGAAATTTATTTTCAGCAAGGATCTTTCATGATATATTTGTCAACACAGTTTCTCAGATCCAGATTACTAACAAAACAACAACAACACCACGAAAATAAGAACCAGAACTTGTCACTGAATACAAGACAAGACAGGCGCAAACCTTCAGCCAACTGGAACAAACAACACACAAAAAATCCTGTGGAAAAAAACAACCAAACTTCTCTACTGTCTGGACAAGGAGACAAATGTTGCTCGTCCTGTTGTTTTCCTACTGATTTTCGTGTTTGTTATTTGCTGTCTTTTGTTACTGTTTGACAAAGGCCAGCTGGCTGAAAGTTTGCATCTGTCTTGTCTTGTTTCATGAAATAGGCCTACTTGGTCTGATTCTGTTTTTATATTTCTTCTGATCCCTGTCTGAATACGGGCAGCAACATTTGTTTTGGATTTTAGATCATCACATCTAGATTTAATTATCATGATATTTGTTAAATTGAAATTCCAATACACTGGTAAATTTTCTTGGTAACTATTATACTAACTGTGTGGCTTGGATTATACAGTGTCAATCTCCGCACAAGTGTAAAAGAAATAAACTTCTTGATTATCATGTTTATTTGTGGCTGGTTAGTTGTAACACGATGTATGGGAAGCAACTATATATGCTATACAATTGTGATACATACAGATTGGTCTCCCTCTAACCTTGTGTGTGTGTGTGTGTGTGTGTGTGTGTGTGTGTGCGCGCGTGAGTGAGAGGGAGGGAGAGAGACAGATAGTGAAAAGAAGTGGACAGGGTAGGGGTAACTTTCACTTGTGTCATACTCTCATATTATTATGTGGAAAAAAAAATTAAAACTGAAGAAGAAAAAGAAAGACAATGAAGGGCGAAGTGATGAAAATAGGAATCTAGCTTTATGATACTGTCTAGAAAATAAGTGAATGTTGGCCAAGTTTCAGTGAAAATCGGTGTTGAAAACGGAAAAATGAAGGAATGTTAACTATTTTAATGATGAACGTGAAAGAAAAAGACCAGACACCACCAACTGCAGATTTTACCAAGGTCAGCAACATAGACTTTAATAAATATGAACCCTGGGAACCATGAACAGACGGAAAGCAAACTACAAAAAAACAACAACAAAAACAACAAAAAAACCCAGCCAAAAACAAAGCCAGAACCGCATTCTATAAAACAAGTATATAACCAACACCAAACTCCAGATCCCATACCCGAAGCAATTTACCAGAAGGCACGAAACTCCAAAGAAAGACAGAAGAAATAACCCCAAACATATCACCACAGAAGACTGAATGGAAACAGAGAGAGAGGGAGGGGGTGACAGAAAAAGACACAGAATGAGAGAGAATGAATAATGCATACATCATCTCTTATAAAAAAAAAAATTAAAAAAAACAACAAAAACTAAGCAAAGATCCCGTCTACAGGAGCAGGTAAAAGGTAAATTCACATCTACCCTGCATTATGCACACCAGTGAGTAATAATTGAGCACTATGATTTACCCATACGATAAGAAAACAAGGCAATCAACAGCCTCCCCAGAGCAAACAGGATGATAATTTGTCTTCATGCCAATCTCTATGGCAGATGCTCACAGTACGAAAGGGGAGAAGAAAAAAATAAAACATATCCTGACATCATCTTTTTTTTTTTTTTTAGTGTTGATTTTTCTTGGCTGCACATACGCACAGTTTTACTTTTCTGTGCTGGCAGTATGTTGCTGCACAGTCTGCATGCTCCATCTTCTATGGGCGTGCATGCTGGCCGTTTTCTTGTTGATAAGTCACTGGACACTGACATGACCTGCAGGACTTTAAACGTCCATATCTGATGTTCTCCATGTGTATACTCAGGCACTAAGAGGTCTGCACACATACATGCTGACCTGGTAGATGGGGGAAAAAGGTCCACCCTTCACCACTAGTTAAATTTCATTTACTTTCTCTTTCAGTTTCAGTTTCTCAACATGAAGTCTCCGCGCTCAGCATGAATTCCATATGGACTAACGTCACAGGTGCCATGTGATGGAGAAGATCAAGAACGATCATGGCACAAGCCTTAAGCCTGCACATAACCCATGAGCTGGCCAGGTCCTGAGGTTCTACCTAGATAGTTCCATAACCCTGGGCCCATAGGGGAGTGAGGTGGCAGAGACCTCGACCTTTCCTGGGGCCAGCACCACAAGGATGGCGCCCATCCCTCTCCCTCGCTTCAAATTTACATTCATTTTCACTTTCTTTTTTTTTTAACCAAGACTTCAAAAAGGCAAGAAGGCTAACTGGTCTTCAAGGGTGGGACCTGGGAAATCAACCTCTCTCTCTCCAATGTTTTATACCAAGGGAGCCGGGCAATGCCCTGCTCTTCACGATTTTCAACTACCGTGGGATCTTAAGCATGCGCAGCCAGAGGGCACATGGGTCCGATCTGTTTTTCATCCCCTTCCAAAGGACTAGACGTTCAGTTTGATTTTCCGGTCAAACTGAGGAGAAAAGTCGAGGCCTCAAAAGTACCACTAGTTAAGAGGTACTCAGGAAAGATTGATAGTGAACGACATCTAAAAACTATGGTTAAGGAAAAGATAGAAGGTAATTCCATAATCCTAACTTTCTAAAGCACTGCGAACTAAACTCTCTTCCTACTAACGACAGTGACTGCAATATTGCTCAGAGACAGAGACAGAGTGAGAGACCCCTGTAAGGAGCCCACCACCATTGCGCTACAATGACAACACCTATGAACCACCGATACCTCAGACCCCAACTTGAATTTGCCTCAGGCACGGAAGCAGTAGAAGACACTAAAACCGCAGTCACCATGAGGTCAGGCCTGAGGGGCCACAGAACCTTGAGTAATTTTATAATAACAGATCATTTCATCATAATGGGACTACGCTGCTTTACAAGGCTGTAGCTACGCTTACTATCATAAGATATACTGGCGTCAACCAGACCCGAGAGATACAGATACCTATTGTTGTTGTTATTGTTGCTTAGAGCCCAGCCGACTGCCTAAAACCATATCAGGGCTATAACTACTTCAAAACAGACAAAACTTCAACAGGAAAAAAGAAAAAGAAAAAAAAAAAATTAAGTACACACATCAATGCATTTACGCACATAATCTAAGGACATGCCCCTGGTGTTGACCGCTCCAATTTATCGCACAGGGGATTTAAAAAGCACACCTGAATACAAATATAAGTATACCTAAGGATTCCAAAACATATATAAAACAGGCATAAATTACCTAAAATTGCTTCCGCATATCTCACTTCCTAGAGCCAAAAATTCACTTGATACATGTACCCAATCGTCAATTCTAAGAAATAGTACAAAAGACTTCATCAAACATATACAAGTGAATGGATCATTAAGGCAGAAAATGATAGGTAGAAATGACAGAAAGCAATGGAACAAGGAAGAAACAAAGACCGTGACAGAAAAGAGGAAATTTCTAGCACAAAATTTCCAGAAGGTGGGGATACCATTTATACTGAAAGAGCCCCAGACATCCCCACGGGGGAACACAGACACCTAATGCTGACACCTGAGTAATAAAAAAAAAATAATCCGTCTGCCATACCAACCCTGGTGGATGCAGACCTGCAGTACTGGTAAGGAAATTTGATGCTTAATCAACCTTAGTTCCTCTAAAAAGGAACACAACCTGAGCAGTTGTCTCTATCAATTTCTAAATTCTATTAAGAAAACCAGTCGCCATAGTGGTGTGGATAACGCAACGGACTACCGACTGTAAGGCAGTGGGTTTAATTACAGATCAGTCCCTTCAAAAATCATTGTGGGATTTTTCGGCTCTAACCGGCTCCTACTCAGAGTTGGGCGTGCAATGGGCTCATTGGGAAGACTGGGACCACACAGTCCAGTCTCATCCACTTCACAGATGCGTCATTGAAAGTGTCGCTCAAATCTTCTGACCAGCACCGCAGGTGTCTATCTCTCGGGCCTGGTTGATGCCAGGACATATGATGATAGCGTGGAGTACAACCCTGTCACGCAGTCTCAATCCTAGATGGAACTCCTTAGCATTATGATTATCATTCTCATCGACATCATCATCATCG
>CM060309.1:31118924-31146424 GCA_030674185.1 Monoplex corrugatus
TCCATACATGTACCCAATTATCAATCCTAAGAAAAAGTACCTAAGACATTATCGAACACATAATAATAATAATAATAATATATTTTATTTATATAGCGCAAAATCTTGATAAAATCAAATCTAAGCGCTGAGCGTATACATGCATACATACCTACATACATATCAGCGTATACATGTATACATACATGCTTACATACATAAACCTAAGCTGAGCGTATACATGCATACATACATACATACATAAATCTAAGCGTATACATACATACATACATACGTACGCACATGCATACATAACACATACAGGTGAATGGACCAGCAAGGCAGAGAATAATAGGATGAAATGACAGAAAGCAAAGGAGCAAGGCAGAAACAAAGAGAGTGACAGAAAAAAGAAAATTTCTACCACAGATTTTCCAGAAGATGGGGATAATATTCATACTGAAAGAGCCCGTGGCATCTCCATGGGGTGGGGTGGGGGGGGAGGGAGGGAGGGGTGTCCTACTTCGATATCATGCCGGCACTCAGACTCGGTGTCATTCGTTCAAGGATTCATCGCACACCGACAATTTCAAATGCGGTCCACCCCAAATCTGCCAGTTATTACATGGCAAACTTCTTGAAGCACAATACCTTATGTGCCAGCAAAGTTTAGCATTTAACACTCTTTCTTATGAAGTTATATGCCTGAAGAAATCAACCATTTGAACCTGAATCTGAATCTTTTGTGACAAAAATTAATCAACCAAATGAAATGAAATGAAATCAAGTCAAAAAGAAACAAAGATACAAATAAACAAATATACAAACAAAAGCAAACAACAGCAACAACAAACAATGACAACAACAACAACAGCGATACAAACACAACTTACTGGTTGCCCATACAGAGGAGAGAAATGCTCAAATTTCCAGTTATTCATGATGTCGCTGTGATCTCTGTTGAAACTTTCGGACATGGTCTCCACCTGGTCCACATTTAGACCAAAATTGCCAATGGACATACGTACAGCTTTGGGCTGGTCCTAACGCTTCACACCGTTCTGCACATCGCGGTCGAACAATTCCAGAACGTTCCTCCTGAAATCAGCGAAAGAGGTACAAGACGATGAAATGAAATCAAGGATAGACGGTTGAACAAATGGCTGAATGAGATCAGCCTTTTCTTTGGAAAACAATGACGACGACGATAGCAACAATACCACCATCTTTCTCAGTAACTTCTCTTTTATCCCTTTTTCACATGAGTGGTAGAATTATAGAAAAATGAGTAATTCTGCCAACAAATAATAACAATGCAAGAATGCAATAGAAGTGTGTGTGCGTGCGTGCGTGTGTGCGTGTGTGCGTGTGTGTGTGTGTGTGTGTGTGTGTGTGTGTGTGTGTGTGGTGTGTGTGTGTGTGCACGCGCACATGTGTATGTATGCGTGCATGCTTGTGTATGTGTGTGCAAAAAGGCACATGCATACACGCGTGCGTGTGTGTACATAATAAATGTGTGCGTGTGTCCGTGTGCAAGTTTGTCTATGCACATGTGTGCGCGCACACATGTTAGGCAGGGAAAGGGGGAAGGTTGCATGCACTTTCGTGTTTGTATATTACTATATGCTTATTTTGATTGTTATTACTATATGCTTATTTTCATTATTACTATATGCTTATTTTCATTGTTATTACTATATGCTTATTTTCATTGTTATTGCGTCTTCTCACTTGCACATGGACGCTGCTATTAGACTATAGAACAGCAAACATTTTGAGGCTGTCGTCATGTTTGTGTGTGGTCTTGATTTTATTATTCAAAACAAATAAAAAGCCTAAAGGTGGCATAACTGTCATGCTATGTTGACTTAATATGTTTCTTGAATCATGAATGATCATAATACTGGATCCAAGACTATGCTTTTTCATAATCATGGGTGTACATTTACAGAAAAATGATTAATTTTAAAAATGCAAAAATACAATAGACTTGAAAAAACGAATACAAAAAGAAAAAAGTTTTCAAATTGTGTTTGGTTGATCTCATCATAAAGACATCGGATGGTCAAGCCATACTGATATTCTTCCTTTTATGTCATGCAGCTGATAACAAAAATACAGCTGACTTTGAAAATATGCTTAGATGGGTCTGTCATCCCTCATTGGAAATTATTATTCGACCAAACAAACAAAATACAATCACATTCGCTCCACGAATCTCACAGTTATAAGATATGTACAATTTAGCAATCTTGGAACTGTACCCTACATAATCTTCCAAATTTTGGCACTAGCGAGTCTGAGTCAAAGTATAACTGAAGTATGGAAGCGGTTGCATTTATGTCAATCTATAATGATGCTGCTGCTATTCACACAAATGACATAATAAACCATAACATAACCATAACATAAACCATATAACATAAGGTTTGCTTATGTTGCTTGACCATTTCCATTATGTACAATTCGTTAAAAATCAAATGATAATATCATAAACGAATGAGTCAATTTGCTTTGAAATTTCAGCAGTTCAGAAGGCAATCCAGATGTTGTCCTTCTCAAGGTCACTACGACCTTGAATACATGTCAAATGAAATAAAGTTATTGTTATTGTTGCTGAAAGCCCAGCCGAATGCGCAGAGCCATATAAAGGCTATAACTCATCTCAAAAAGTACACCATACCTCACAGAAGATTATATATATATATAATAAAAAATTTAAAGAAAGAAAGAAAGAAAAAGGAAATTAAGTACACATACCAATTCAATAGCGCACATATCTAAGGATATACCCCTGGCATTGACCACGGTATCTAATTTATCACCTGGGGATTAAAAACACTGAACACAAAGTACACTAAAACATACATATAAAAATGGGCCTAAATTACCTTAAATTGCTTCTGCATATCAGATTTCCTTAGAGTCAAAAATGCACTTAATACATGTACACAATTATGAATCCTAAGAGAAAGTATGACTTCAACGATCACATACAGGTGAATAGACCAGCAAGGAAAAAAATGACAGAGAAGAAAGAAAAGAAAGGAACGAGGCAGAAACAAAGAAAGTGACAGAAGTGAGGTAATGTCTAGCACAGAATTTCCTTGGGATACTATATATATATTGAAAGAACCCCCAGCAACCCCCTCCCCCCCCCTGGTGGGTGGGGGGGGGGAGATAATATTCGATGTGAAGCGAGGACAATAGTATATTACTGTAACTACAGTCATATCAGGGAATCAACATAAATTTTCAAATTTCTGAGAAAGTGTTGTTTACGTACGTTCATAAAAAGCACTATTTTTAAAACGGTGCTATTTTTAAACAATTTGGGGGTCTGTGTGACCGTGAGCTTGACGCCTTGCTTCCAAATCCATGCATTCGCAATTCCCTGGTAGTCCAAACCTTTGACCCAGATTTTGTAAAGATCTGTCTACAATAAGCTAAAGAGCTTCCAAAACGTAGAAAAATGAAACAGAGCTAAAGAAATATTGGGCTGAGGATAATGCTGAAAAAAATTACTTAGACGAAAGAAGAAGGGAAAAAAAACAGAAAAAAAAAAACTAACTACCTAAGAAAAAACGCACAATCTAAAAAAAAAAAAAAAAAAAAAAAAAAGGAAAAAATTACAGAAAACCGACCAAAAAAAAAATAAAAAAAATCAAAAAACAAAACATCTAAGGATAATACACACAAGGCGCTAGGCAGACGGTGGATCAGATTGAAGACGTAATATGCCTGATGAAATACATAAGTGAAGAAAATATAAAACTAAACGAAATGTACCACTGATGAAACATAGGGCTGATGAAATATAAAAAAATGGACTCACTCTCTCTCTCTCTCTCTCTCGCCAGTCCGACAGATGAGAAGGCATTGTGGACCTTTATCCCCTGATATGGATTTTCATGTGGGATACCAAACTGACCCTACAGGGTATACGTTCTGCAACTGGCAATGCCTTTTTGGATAGCACTTGTTTTGCGACGCTCAGATGTGACTGTACCTTGCTCGCACTGCAACACACTGAAACATAGGACTAATGAGATACAGAACTGACGGGAACATAGAGCTAATGAGATACAGAACTGACGGGAACATAGAGCTAATGAGATACAGTGGATCAGAGAAACAAATAGCTAATGAATACATAACTGAAGGAAAATAAAGCTAAGAGATACAGTACACTGACGAACATAGGACTGATGAGATAAAGGACACTTGCAGGGAAGATAGAACAATTGTGGACTTTACTGAATGACGGGAACATAGACTACAGGATACAGAACTGGACGGGAACACTTGGACCTAATGTGATACATTGCTACTGACCGAAACATAGAGCTAATGAGATACAGAACTGACGGGAACATAGGGCTAATGAGATACAGAACTGACGGGAACATAGAGCTAATGAGACAGCTTTAAGAAACATCATCTCCTCATCTACGCCCCTACCACGCCTGCCACACAGGCTATCAACGAACGCTCTCCAACCATCACGGTCCTGAACCAATCATTCCAGATGTCCTCGGGTGCAGCCAGTCCCCTTCATGTCTTCTTCCAGGTCACAGTACCATGTGCTCGTCCTTCTCTCCAGTGGGTAGCATGTGTAGGCTTGCCTTGTGGTGCTGGATGCAGGCTCGTACAGCGTGTGGCCAATCCATCTCAAAGCATCTTCGGAACACCTCTTCAGTTACAGGCTGCTGTCTTGTTTGCTGCCACAGTTAGTCATCACTGATCCTGCCTGGACAACGGATCCAAACAATCCTTCTGAGACTCTGAAGACGGTGTTGATGAAAATATGAACTCTCTTCGTGTTGGTGACATTGGTTCTTCAGGTCTCGGCTTCATAACTTCAGACAGGCTGCACGATGACGTTAAAGATCCTGATCCTGATGTTGGCTGGCAGATCAGTGGATCCCCAGACGTTCTTCTGCTGGTGGAAACCATCCTTGTCTTGCCGATTCGGTTCTGATGTCAGCATATGTCCCATCCTACTTGTCAACGGTGCTGCCAAGGCAGGCGAAGCTCTTGACCTTTTCTAGTGCCTTGTCTTCCAGCCATATGGGTGTTGTATTTACTGCACTGACCTTGAGGACACTGCTCTTATCTCCATGCATTTTGAGGCTCAGTGACTTTAGGTTTCTGCAATGATGCCGGTCTTTTCCTGCATCTATTACTGGACGTAAAAGAGAAAGGGCCACATCGTTAGCGAAGTTAGGATCGTCCAGCTTGTGATCACTGGGTGTGAGAGAGAAAGGTCAGCTTGTCAGAGCGTCCACTGGATGCCATTTTGATTCTGGGTTGTGTCTTCATAACCTAGTCTGTGGCGAGCAGAAACAAGAAAGACGACAGCTCACATCCCCACCTCTCTCCTGTCCATACTTGGAAGGCGTCGTTGAGTTGCCAGCCATCGGCCAACTGCAGGTCATCCTCTTGTATTTCCCAATGATGTTTGTGATTTTCTCTAGTACACTGTATCTCTGCAGTTCAGAGGATTTGTCAGAGTGCCTTTTCATAGTCAATGAAGTTTATATAGAGGAGCGAATTCCATTCCAGTAACTGTTCCAAGACAATGCATGACGTTGCTGTCTGGTCAGCGCAGGATCTATACTTGCAAAAGCCAGCCTGCAGATCTCGGAGCTGTGGATCAACCCGTGTCCTCCATCCTATTAAGTAAGAATTCTATTGTACTCCTTGCCTTGGATGGACAGCAGAGTTATCCCTTTGAAGCTAGATTATGAGCTGAGGTAAAAAATTTCCGGCAGCTTGATGAGGAAGCCCTCTTTCCTCTCTGAAGAGACTTGCTCCTCCTCCCAGATCTGGTACTTCATCTCGACACTGGTCCTGGTGCCGGCCTCCAGAGCCCCTCCTGAAATGCTGTCTGGTCCAGCAGACTTACCATTCCTTAGATACTTGGTGTGGTCTTGTGGATCTCTTTCTTAGTAAGCACACCGCAGTCAACTGGTAGGTCACTGTTAGTTGGCTGAATCTTCAGTGACTCCTTTGGAGTGGTCTGTTCAGCAGTTCCGCAAAATGCTCCAGCCAACTGTTCTTCTGCCCCTCTAGCTCTTCGTATGGTACTGACCTTCCCATGTCCTTCACGGTTTATTTCTGGTTTGCTGAACTTTCCTGACAGCTTCTTGATAGTGGCATACAGGTCCAGTATGTTTCCTTGGTGAGCTGCCTTCTCTGTTTCGCTTGCTGCCTTGTCTGTTTCGCTTGTCAATATCTTCATGCACTGCACTTGCAGATTTTCTCTTGACATTTGATTCACTTCGGAATATTCTTCCTGTGTACTGGATTTTTGACAGCCACGTTCTTTGGTTTCCTGTTCTCTATCACTTCAAAATTTCTGCCGAGATCCACTTTATGTCGTGGTGTTTCTTTGGGTCCAACACTCCTTGGCTGGTTGATGTAATTGCTTCCTTGACTCCATGCCATTTCCGGTCGATGGTCCCTTCCTCTAGGAGCTCTTGTAGGACCCCAAACTTGTTTGACAGTAAAATCATAAGCGTTTTTAACTTGGTTGGATCTTTCAGAGGCACGGATTAAGACACAGGGCTGATGAAATACAGCACTAAAGAAACACAGAGGTAACGATATGCAGTAATGATAAAACACAAGGATGGGAAACAACTGAGGCAATAAAGGACTTCTGGAAGACATCGACAGAGCTGAAGGAAAGTTGGGCTATGAACCACAGGGCTGAGCTGAAGGAATGCTAGGCTAAACTACTAAGAATCACAGGGCTGATTAAACACAGGACTGCAGAAAGTAAGGTTTTACACTGCTGAACATTTTAAATGACTTTCAACCATCTGGATGAAGAGGCACAGATGCTCAGGTGATTTATGTTAAAGACGAACAGACTAAAACTCGAAGCCTTACCCATCTGTAACAGAGTACTCTCAGTCTGTATTATTATACTGTTTGAAACACGACTTTGCAAATGCAGTTGGTCCTCAGTTGCCCCCCCCCCCCCCCCCGCGCGCACACACACGCTCTCTCTCTCTCTCTCACACACACACACACACACACACAACACACACACACAACACACACACACACACACACGGGCGAGGTATTCAAGTGAGTCGTCAGAGTTCCAATGGTAAGATCTGGGCTTCGGCCCTTCCCGAGTACCTCCCGCCTGATGGGTACAGGTTGGCGATTTTTATCCGATCTTCCTGGTCAACCAACATGTGTGCAGACATGTTAACGCCAAAAACTTCTCCGTGTGTATACGCACGCGAAACATTAAGAATGCACGTTGAAGTTCTTGTAAATCATGTCAGTATCCAGTGGCTTATGGATACACAAAAACATCGGGGGGGGGGGGGGGGGGGGAACGCAGACTGTGTGCAGCAACATACCGCCTGCGCAGTGTGGGCAAAACAACGCGCATACACGTATCAGGAAAAATGGATACGCTTACAAAACATACACACACACACACACACACACACCGTGCCGAAGCGTGCGCGCATTCACGCGCACACACGTACATACACGTGCACGCGCACACAGACAAAAGACTCCTGAAACCCGCTACTCAGCACGGCTTAATTGTGATGCAGACAGCCGCAACAGACCACTACCGGCTTACTCTGTCACTGTCACTTCAAAGAGGTTGTATATTTCCGGAGGGGCACAAGGATTAAATCAACACAAGAATGATACTTGTACAAGATCAAATAATAATCCAGCTTGGACGAAGTTAGAGCGTGCATATGACATACAAGCTGACCAGTTTTATGTCTGTTTCATCTGTTTCCTTGTGTGTGGGCGCGCGCGTGTGTGTATGTGATCTGTGTGCGTTGGTGTGTGTGTGTAATGGTGTGTGTGTGTGTGTGTGTGTGTGTTGTGTGTGTGTGTGTGTGTGTGACTGTATGTACGTTGGTGGTGGTCACTGATTTAATGTCTATTCCTCAAAGTGACTTAAGAAGGGAAAATAAGGAAGGATGGGACAAAAGGAGGCACGTATGTGTAAAAACATTCAGAAAGAAGAAATGGTAATGTAATCCATGAGAGAAAGAGAGAGAGAGAGAGAGAGAGAGAGAGGTGTGTGTGTGTGTGTGTGTGGTGTTGTGGTGTGTGTGTGTGTGTGTGTGTGTGTGTGTGTGTGTGTGTGTGTGTGTGTGTGTGTGTGTTTGTGTGTGTTTCTCGGTTGAAAAGAATTCTGCTGCTATCGATCATTGTCGCAGTGTTCAAATTCTGGTCTGCAGGATTTTTTTTAAAGTGGTGTCATGGTGTATAGTTAGTACTCTGGACCCTGAATTAAGCGATCCGATTTCAAATCTCGGTGGAATCCCCCCCCCCCCCCTTCCCCATTTTTTTTTAAGACGGACTGGCTGGTATTTACACAACCATGGATTCAAGATCTGATGTCTCGCGTTCAAATCCCTGCCTGCAACATTAAAAACTGTCGAAATGTAGTTGAACATAAACAAAATGATACAATATGATGTTTAGTTGATTTAGCAAGGCATGCCATAAATCCGGTTTTATTGTTAAAAAAAAAGCTCTGTTTGAGAAACCTTTGATTTGTGAAGTAGTGCAGATTTACAGAATGTAACGTAACAGTTCTAAAATCTACATAAAAATTCCTATTAAACAGGATTTAAAAAAAAGTTATTTCAGTGAAATTGCTACGGACTCGAAAAAATAGACAATTAGGGCCCGATCACCTATCCGTCTAAAGAAAAGAACATAAAATCTCTAAGTATGCCGATGATATTAAACATACATTGATTGGCGAGGTATAGTCATTCGTAAAGGCAATATGGGAGCTCCACTCTTTGTCACGAAGGCTCGCCAGTCGAGAGTCTCTGCTCCTGTGTATGATATCATGGAGGCGTCAGTGATGTTGTCCATGAAGGATTTTGCTGGCCTTCCTTGTTTTCTCTTTGCCTCGACTCTCCCCTGCAGGACTGATGTCATCAAGTCGGTTCTTGTGTTTCTGTTCATATGCCCGGTATACTTCAGTTTTCTTTTATTCATCTCTGGGAGCATTTTACGCTGGACAGCTAATTCCTTTAGCACGCTTTCATTGGTTCTTTTGTCTGCCCATTTTACTCTGAGAGAACTGATGGAAAAGATCTACAAATAATCAGAAATATGCATTGGGAACCAACAGCTGTAATAAGAATAGAAAACGATATAAGCTCTTTCCAAAATATCAAAAGAGGAGTCAGACAGGGTTGTGTTTTGTCACCAGATCTGTTTTCACTTTACAGCGAAAACATCATGAGAAAGCTAGAAGAATACCCTGGATTAAAGGTTGGAGGAAAAGTGATAAACAACATTCGATACGCAGATGACACTGTGCTAATTGCTGAAAATGAAAGTACAAAACCTTGTGAATATACTAGAAACAGAAAGCAAAGGTAAGGGGTTGTAACTAAACAGCAAGAAGGCTGAAGTCATGGTGATCAGTAAAAAACATGAAATCCCCTCATGCAAAATAACAGTAAACGGCACAACTTTGACACAGGTTGATAAGTTTAAATATCTGGTAATAATCATTTCACCAAACGGCATATGCACATCAGAAATAGCAAGCAGAATCGGCCAAGCCAAACAGCATTCAAGAAGATGAAAAGCATTCTTACCAACAAGTGCCTATCAATTCACATCAGGAAGAGAGTTCTTGAATGTTATATAGAACCGATAATGTTATACAGTTGTGAGGCATGGACAGTCAACAAGCAAAGCCAGAACAAGACTGAGGCAGCCGAGATGTGGTTTCTAAGAAGAATGTTGACAGTTCCATGGACAGCAAAGAAAACAAACGAGACAGCCTTGATGGAGGCAGACACAAGAAGATCATTCATAAGGAAGATTAGGAAAAGACAGGCAACATTTATAGGCCATTTTATGAGGAAAGGGAAATTGGAGCACCTGGTCACAACAGGAAAGCTGGAGGGAAAGAGCACCATGTAGACCCAGGGAAAAAAAACAATGGACGGACTTGCAGAATAGCTGAAGACAGAGAGGGGAGTAAATGTGCTTGCGGCAACAAGGAACAGAAACGTGTGGAGGGCCATGATCGCCAACGTCATGTGACAAGGCACTTGATGATGATGATGATGATGATGATGATGATGATGATGATATGATGATGATGATGATGATGATGATGCCTATTCTTGAGCTGATGTCCTTGCTGCAAGATCTTGTGTTGGTGTTGACAGAGCCCAAATACTTGAAGCTGTCCACGTTTTCCAGTTGTTTTATCTATTCGTGTGCTCTGCTGTGGCTGGTTAGCTGATCCTTCCATGTAATTGACTTTCGTCTTTTTGGCATTCAGTTTCAGTCCTGCCTTGTTTCCAGAAGCATCTACTCGATGGAGAAATCTCTTCATATTTATGTCTCCTGCTAATAGGGCAGTGTCATCAGGATGTCTAAGGTTGGTGATATTCATTCGTCCTATTTTCACTCCCATACCCTCTGTGTCTGCCTCTCTCATTACTTGCGCTGTGTATATGTTGAAGAGGTGGGGCGAGAGAATCCAACCTGAAACAAGGTTCCAATGCTAAGTGCTGCTGGGGAGTAGTTGTCAGGATGTGTAGTTGGAAAGCATCTGCTTCTGTGGCGTTACAGCTTAAGTGTGCCTATAAGGCTAAAGTGTGCTGATAACTCAAGTGTGCTGATAAGACAAACAAGCACCGATAAAGCTAACATTTGCCGATAGGGCTAAAGCGCACTGATGAGGCTAACGTGTGCCGATAAGGCTAACATGTGGCGATAAGGTGTTATCAGAGCCATTATACGCAAGGGTTACCCCAACGATCACTACAACAGAGACGAATTTCTTAGACGTAGCAAAGTAATACCAAACTAGCTAAAAAACGAGCCAATCAAGGGAACAGACTTCTTAAGTCCCTTTGCGCGAGCAAATCTAGCGGCTACGTCAGCAATACACTACGGTCTCGAGAAGTGCTAGCTTACAATGTCAAGATGGCGACTCGTGTGCAACAGGGTTAACATATTTGTCCTGTGTTGCTGTCGTAATTACATTTGTCACAAACGCCATTATGATGTTTGTCAGCAATGAAGAGACATCAGGCAAATGGTTGTCAGCAATTTCACTCAGAAAAAAAAACCTTCATGTATTGTTTTTATGCGTTCCGCCATCTTGCATTACTAGGTTTGCTAGGTTTGCTCCGACCAGTAGAAGTTTCATACACATGCTCACTCCAAGATTATTAGCCGCTAGCATCTAGTTTTAGTTGCATCTGAGATGTGAGAGTGAGCTTCTTTGCCGCTTGGTTCTCAGCTCTCGCTATTTTGTCAAAACTCAGCTGTTTGTCTTGCCCCCAGAAAGAAAAGCTTTGATCATATCAGTCCTCTCCTTCGCTCTCTGCACTGGTTGCCTGTTTTGAAGAGAACTGAATATAAGCTGGATACTTTGTTTTACAAATCTATTCACCAGTCTGCTCCATCATATCATTGTGACAAAATCAATATTTATACGCCAACTCGCACCTTGCCCTCAACTTCAGATATTCTATATCCCTCTAAACACATCACGAAGTAATGTTTGCCCCGACCACACAGGTGGGTCACTCTTTGCCCAGAAATGCGTTATGGCAGTTGGTGCTGCCAGTGATCAATGTTACTACTGACCGACTTTCTCAGTCTTATCATAACAAGGACTAAGGTTACTACGGATTGACACTACCACAAGCCCATTTTACTCGCGACTTATAGTGGGTATCCTACATCTTAACGATCAAACAATTTGTCTCAGGATACATATTTTCGTTGTAGTGACACTGGCGTGAAAAAGGCTTATTCTGTGCAGTGCTTCCTGTAATACAAATAATGTACATGTATCATATCTGGTATTAAATGCATAATATACAGCAAGTCCACTGGGATAAGGCTGCTTTGAAATCATGGTCTCCTTGGTATGCTGAATCAATCAATCAATCAATCAATCTATCTGTTTGTGTGTGTGTGTGTGTGTGTGTGTGTGTGTGTGTGTGTGTGTGTGTGTGTGTGTGTGTGTGTGTGTGTGTGTGTGTGTGTGTGTGTAAAATAAAAGATTAATTACAGCCTCTGTATTAACATTCCAGATATATTTCAGGGCCTTGAGGCATAGCCGCCAACCTTTGAAGTTCAAAAAACAGGAATAATCAGCCGGGGGGGGGGGGGGGGGGGGGGGGGGGTGGCAGGGGTCAAGGGGCAGAGCCCCTTGTGGGGGTCAGGGAGCCCCCTGAAGTCATTTATTTTTGACCAATTCAAAGTATAAAAATGGCCTCTCCTGGCATATTTAAGCATGGAAAAAGAAGTTTTTCCCCTAGACTTTAAAAATCCGGGATTTTTTGGACAGATTCGGGATTCCGGGATCGTTTTTCAAATCCGGGAAATTCCCGGGAAATCCGGGAGGGTTAGCAGCTATGTTGAGGTCTTATTCTATGAGGCGTTGCCAGGTAAAACATTTTTGAGAAAGAGATTACCTAACGTACAACTGTTTATCATGATCGTATGCTTTCATGATGGATGTACATATATGTATATGGTTGTGTGATTGTGTATGCATGTAGGCTGGCATGCATGCATGCCTGTGTGTACATATGTATAATTAATCGTACATATGTATATAGTTATTATACACTTGTCACTAGATTATTTTATAAGCATCTTTAAGAATCAGGGTGATGAAAATAAATTTTCAAAATTACATCGATATAAAAAGTGAAGAAAAGAAGACAAACAAAACAACAAGCAAGCAAGCAAGCAAGCAAGCAAGCAAGCAAGCAAGAAAGAAAGAAAGAAAGAAGAAAGAAAAAGAAAGAAAGAAAGACGAGATTGAGATTGTCTGGGATACCTGAATACACGTTCTTTTTGATTCGTTCGCCCGCACTATGCAGGCGTTTTGTTGCTGCACAATTTCCATATTCTTGGGTGAATATCGTAAGCAATCATTATCATAAATAACCTAAGACTGTTACCGTTATATACGTGCGTACGTTATGTGCGCGACCGTGTGTGTGTGTATGTGTGTGCGTGAGAGAGAGAGAGAGAGAGAGAGGGAGGGAGGGAGAGAGAGGTGTGTGTGTTGTGTGCGCGTGCGCGTGCCTGAGTGTTGCTTGTCTGCCTGTCAAAGTTTCTTTCAACGAAATTTTGATGGAAAAGACTATATAACTCCATTTGATCCAAAAGACTTTTAAACTGTCCGCCCATGCAGGCAACGGAAGGGAACTGGGAGTAGGGGTGGGTGAACAGACATTGTCCGGCAGGCGATCAAACATTGGGACCTTTCGCTACTCAAACGGGCGTTTAAACCACTGGAACGCACCTCCACCACAGGAATTGTTGTTACCATCGAGCGATATGATCCCTGAATGATAGTCCACCAAAATTCATCAGAAGAACCAAAATCAGGAGTGAGCTGGCGCCACTGACGTGCCTGGCATGGTAACAGCACCATGATGACAACCAACACAGGGGTCGAGAGATCCACCCGCAAGCCAGGCCAGAGTCCATGCAGACCAGTTGGCTGACATTTTTAAAAAAATATATTTTATTATTTATGTGTTTAATAAAACCGAGGATTCAAGCAAGATCTCATCATGTCTCGAGCGCGAGTTCAATCCCCTCCAGCAACATATTCAAGTTGCCTGGCTCACCGTCCATCTGCGTGTTCCCATCGTTTCGGTGGCGTTGAGAGGTTCCAAATCCTCCCCCCTTTTCAAGACCATGCCAGCGTTAGGGTTCTGTACAGGCTCAAGGGCTCCTGTCCAGATATCAGAGCTGCGGCCGTCAGATCTGGGTGGAGCGCTCATGGAACTGACCGAGAGCGAAGAATCATTGTTGAACAAGCTCCGAACCAGCACTGCTGACCAACGAGATAAACACACATCTCTGAGCTACCGACCGGTTAGCAAAACAAAAAAACCTCATCCTAGTGCGGACCAAAGTTTCCACAGGAGACCGATGTTCCCGTTTGAGACTGGTAATACCAGAGACTCTAAGCTCCTACACTTGGAGCAGGCGGAGACTTAATTCTTTGCACTCTACGACCTGCAGTAAAAAGGCTTTTGGCTAACAGCAGCGCTGTCCGGGGAAAGCTTCCTTCACAAAACAGCCAGGTGCTGTGACCCGTTTTCATCTAAGCAGCTAATACTTTGGGCCTATGCCTCCTGCTTCGTGTTAAGCACTGCACTTTTTGCACTCAGCCGGAAAAGTTTTTCATGTTGCGGGAGAGCCCGCCCTCACACACAATGTACGCACACACAAGTACACACACACGCGCGCGCGCAAGCGCACGGCACACACACACATCATCATCATCAAAAACATTTTTTTTTGTCTGATAATCATTAAAGATTATGTACTCATTTACACACACACAACACACACACACACACACACACACACACACACACACACACACGCACGCACACATCAATAAAGGTGGAAACATACAAACTGCATTCCAATCTAGTTCGGCGACATAACAGAAAAAAGCCAGTCAAGCCAAGTTAATGATTTCACTTTCCCGACATCTTTACTAAAAGCACATTTAAGTATCTAGTTTGTGATGCCGAGAAGGGGGGGGGGGGGGGGGGGAGATAGAAGAAGAAAAAGAAACGAGTGTCACGCAAACTTCTAGAGTAGCTAACTGTACCACACATTAATTTTGGTCGTATAAAAACTACTCCAGAACAAACAAAACAAAAAACAAAAACAAAACAAAACAAACAACAACAAAACAGTAACAAATTGTGCCGCACAATCAGCCCTAACAACCACCTTTATAATTATTATCATTTAACCTTTTGACTCCCGCACCCTGTAGGAAGCTGGTGGATAGAATGAGGGAGTCAAAGGTTAAGTTTTTGCAGTTGGTGGATAGGGTGCGGGAGTCAAAGGGTTAAAGCCCAGACGAACGCAGAGAACCATATCAAGGCTATAACCATCTCAACGTATCTGTGCACCTGGGAAAAAAGGACACAACCACACACACACACACACACACACACACACACACACACACACACACACACACACACACACACACACACACATATATATATATATATATATATATATATATATATATATATATATAGATAGATAGATAGATAAATAGATATGTGTGTATTATATATATATATATATATTTATTATATATATATATATATATACATCGATACATTTGTGTACATGATCTAGAGATATGCCTCTCGCAGTGACCATTCCGTCCGATTTATCGCCAGGTGAAAACAAAACAAAACAAAACGAACACAAACAAACAGACCTCAATACAAATACAACTCAAATGGTTTCTTAGCAAAACCTACTTTCTTATTGAAAAAATAAAGATGGATTACCTGATAATCAATGAGTATAAATTCACAGAGAAAGCAGTATACTGTATCCAACGTTTTCTTAAAGAAAATGATTGTTTAACCAAAGAAGAACTTTAAAATAACTGTGACTGCCATATTGATTTTGTCATTTAAACTGGATGGATATCTTCAATCAAAAGAATATCTAAGAACAACCAGAATTCAAATGAACAACAACATAACTAATATTTTGAATGTGCCTAGTGAAGTAAAACTAATAATAAGTGTAAACGAAAAAGGGAGCAAAACTACTCTAAAACAAAACTGAATCTGATGATAGTAAACCTAAGCGTTCCCGAAGTGGCCCGAGAAATTAAACGTTAATATTTCGTGGGAAAAGCCATTTTTGAAAATTCATAAATTAAAGGATGTCAAAATAACATGGCTGCAACTGAAAATAGCTCACTGGGTTATTGCCGCCAATACAATTTTCAATGTAAAGGGTAATAGCAACTATTGTACACGGTGTAATAATACAAGAGACTCCACTGAACATTTCTTGTGGAACTGCTAATGTGTCCGTAGCTTTTGGAACTGAACAAAACATTTAATCAATGAAAAAAGGGAAAATACTTTCAACATGAAAATCACACGGAACCTTGTATTGTCCGGTGTTGATCAAACTGTAAAAACTGACAGAATATTTGATCTGATTAAAATAATACTTGCAAAATCATTTATCTGTAAATACAAGATTAACAAATGTGTTCCGAATGTACCTACTTTCAAAAGACTACAAAATATGAGATTCAAAACTGAACAGTATAATGCCAAAATAAACTTTCACTTGTCCAACTTAAATAACTATGAGCCACCGTTTTCTCAAGAGAGAACAAATTCATCTTCAACTCTTGATATTCACTTTGAAACCACTAATGTATGAAATATTGTTGTATGCTTTCTGTATGTTGTATGTTGTCATATGACCACAATGCTTTTCTTATGTGTATGAATTTATATAACTTTTCGTTAACACATCGAATGTTGATGTCTGTTTATTGTAAAATAAAACATAACAAAATAAAAAAGAGAAAACCTTAATATAAATATATAAGCAAAACTAAATACACTAAAAGATACATAAAAACTGCCCTATATTACCCAACATTGCTTTTGCGTATCACATTTCCTTACAGCCAGAAATGCAGTTCACACATGTGCCCAACTATAAACCCTACGAGAAAGTATGGAATGATTTATGAAAAACATACCGGTGAATGGGCCAGCAAGGCAGAAAATGACAGGAAGAGACGACAGCAAGCAAAGAAGAAAGGCTGAAACAATGAGAGTGAGAGAAAAAGGGAAGATTCTGGCACAGAATTTCTAGAAGGTGAGGATACTATTTATACTGAAAATGTTCCCCACATCCCCGGGGGACCCGGGGGGAGGGGAGGTATAAAAGAAACACCTGAAAACAAACCATAACAAAAAACAAAGCAATAAACTGTACCGTGACAAATTATGACACACATTCAACCCTGAAAACATCCATCCCAAACCAAACAAAAAAAACAAAACAAACAAAAAACACTAACAAATGCTTACAGAAATACAGACTAAGTGACCCAAGAAATAGCGGTATATACGTAGTCCATAATGTAACTCTGAAATGTCACCAGCATCTCAGTTTTGTTCTGTCTTCAGTTACGTAAAACAGTTTTCAACTAGTAACAAGCACGCCTGGTTACGCCTATGGTTTCGCCACTACGTTCATTCACTGGAATTTGGAGTTTTTTGTTTTGTTTTTGTTTTTGTTTCTTCGAGAGGAAATCATAGCACTCGGACAATTTTCTTTGTGCCCCACCCGAATCTGTCAGCAATTTTCTGCAAACTCCTTGGATCTGCGCAAAGCCCTAAGTGCTGGTAAAGTCTTGAAATGTGATGGAACCTATTAAACACGAAGCTAACATCATCAGAATGATGGAAACATTCAAACGGGCAGCAAACGCTAGTATTCATCGTTGCTGGCTGGGACTGAACTCGAGATATTGGATTGTGAGTCCTTGGCTCTATCAAAAGAATGAACCAGCCCATATTTGTTCACTGACCAGGATTAGTTCGATCCACCCCCGGACTGTGTCCACAAACGACATGGCTTGGTCAGTAACTAAAGTACTACAGGACTGCTGTGGCCACGTACCACTCTGTTCACATACCACCGCATATCGCGTACCATTGATTATCCCTTCTCACCTTCGTTAATTAAGTGACCTACCATGCTACACGAATTGTTGGGGGACCAGGAAATCAATTTGTGTCCACATGACTTTCAATTACAGGAGATCTTTCCCTCAGGTGTGGCTAGTGCAAACATGTACTATACTGGTGTAACAGGTGTTGATAATTACTTGACGGCCTGTGATACCTTCTCTAAGTTTTCACGCTAGGCACAAGCAGTATGTATACATGGGTACAATGGTACGAGTACGTGGACATCATAATTATCAATTACTGATAAAGCAGTAAGCGTAAACAATGACACAGACACAGTGACACATGGGCATATCACTACAAAGGCCCAACATGTTACATCGGTGCACTGTATTATGTGGCTACAATGATCCATCGTACTTTGATACTTCCAACACAACTAATATTACAGGAACATGACGTAGTTTACGGCTACAGTGGAACTTCAGTGCAAGGACGCATGGATACCAGAGAATGCGGACAGAATGTGGTAGACATGAATATAACGGTATGTGTTTGGACTTTACACATGACGGGCTTATCGCATTCAATTCCATATGCATTCCACTTAAATCTACCAGCAATCATCTTGATCCTGCGCAAACCTCCATGCCCTAGAAAGATTTTGAAATGGGAGAAAGGGGAAGGAGGGACGGGACTATCAAAACATTAACACCACCAGACTGTGTAGTGAGCTGGGGTTCAACTCGAGACATGCACTCTGCAGTCCACAGTTCTATCAAAAGAACCAGCCGACTCGCGTACAAAGTCCGAAGTCTACTGAAACGCGTGCACAATCTTGCTTAGGCACAATAGTACACGGGCATAACAATTAACATAGTATAAGGACACAATGGAACAATGAAACATGACCACAACGGTATGTGGATACATCAAAAGTACTGATCGTATCCCTACAAGTTTGCAAAGGCGAAATCTCGCGGAAAGCACGAAATAACTGCAAAAGTCACGAACAAAGCGCGAAATTTTCTCGATGATTTCGTTTTCAAGAGTCTCTTGGTGACTATCAGATTCAGAACCACCATTTCTGCATGTGAAGAGGAAGCAATAAGCTGATCAATATTATGCTCAGTTACTTCTCTTCAGGCAAACTGTCAGTTGGGACAAAGAAAAGTAACTTTTTAAGCATTGTATTGGCAAATTTATTGCTTATCCTTCATTTGCAGGAATGGTCACCTTTCTTTGTCCCAGCTGACAGCTTGCCTGAAGAAAAGTTATAACTACTTTTATAATTAGTAGAGAAGCCTTAAAATTAAATCATGGCTTACTGACAGGAAAAAAAATGCATCCAAATCAAAGCGACTGCCAGCGTTCAAACAAACACGAACCAGAAACACACAAGATATGAACAGATGCTCTAATTTAAAAACAACAACAAAACACACACACAAAAAACAAAAAAACAAAAACCGAAGACAACGCAATGTAATGTAATATAATGGCACTGTATAAAGCCTTCAAAGGAAGTCACATATGTCTGCCCAAGTAGATGGCAAGACCCATGAAGATGATAGTACAGCTCAGATCATACAAAGAACACAACTATAAAAAGCATAATTATGCCTCATCTTGTCCTTCACCCTCACAATACTCACCTCATTCATTCCCTCTTCACAATACACACATATGCGCGTACACACCGACCAACGCTCATATACATAAACACACACGTTCATATACATAAACACACACGTGCAGGTGCATATGCTGAAGATGCCACCTCCACCCATATCCCCACCCTTACACACACACACACACACACACGCACGCGCGCCCGCACGCGCACACGAGAACACGTAATAACTTCCTATGTGTTCATTCCACCAAACTATCTTTCCTTGTCTCTATTTAAAATGCTATAGCAAGTGGAACAAACGAGTGAAGATATTTTTGATGAAGTATACGTTTAAGTTGCATTGATGTACTGGTCTATGTATGCCACTATTTGTACTGCACGAAGGTCTTAACATCGTAATGTTTATGGTGTTTGTAAAGTGCAACGAGTATTTTCTGACATTATACGTTTGCGATATGTAAAAGGAAATATCATTATTATTATTAAACAATGATAATAAAAGTAGTAGTACTAGTAGTAGTAGTAGTAGTAGTAGTAGCAGCAGTAGTAGTAGTAGCAGTAGCAGCAGTAGTAGTAGTGTGATCATTATTATTATCTTGTTGTTCTCATGCTTTAGGCAGCAACAGTCGACCACTTGGATGAATCACTGGACTAAGAATGTCCTAAGTGGACGTGTCTTGTCCTATACATACATATTTGTCTCTCTGTTCGATGCCCATCTGTTGCACAGAGCGTCCAGTGTGTCCTGTGACCTTACCACCCCTCGTCCTATACAGTACTTGTAAGTTTGTACAGTGTTTGTCTGTTGTACAGTGAGCCAAGCGTGTCCTGTCATCTCCCTCCCACCCCTTTTGCTTTCTTCATAACCATGGTCAGTCGATTTTTGTCTGCCTTGCAAACACTGCTGCTACTCCAGCAAATAAGTCCAAAAGTCAGAACATTATATAAAGTTAAAGAATAACAATTGTGTAACAGACCCCGCTTAACATTCAAAGACCTGGGTTTTCTTAAGCGGCGCAAACGTGTGCAAGCCCTTCTGAGGACAGCATCTGTTCTTTGTTTCCAGTTACGAGTCCTGTCATAAATGATAACAAGTTAGTTGTAATAATCTGCCGGAGGCCCGTTTCTTACACGTTAGGCTGACGGGTTTTCGCGGGATACGCTAGGAAAGAGCGTTTCTTTGTTCCACTTAGCGGAAAGCGTGGCTAGGTATTCGCTAGGTAAGGCTACATAGCATTGAGATAAATCTTTCTCATGTGGTAACGATGGTGGACTGCACGTCGCCTTTCTTTTGGATCCGTGAAACAAGCATTGCACATTGGATGAAATCTACTCCTGTCTCGACCCCATGGGGATGCTGGGGGCTCTTTCAGTATAGATAGTATCCCCACCTTCTGGAAATTCTGTGCTAGAAATTTCCTCTTTTCTGTCACTCTGTTTCTGTCTTGCTCCTTTGCTTTCTGTCATTTCTTCCTTTCGTTTTCTGCCTTGCTGGTCCATTCACCTGTATGTAGTCAATAAAGTGTTATGTACTTTTTCTTAGGACTGACAAATGGGTGTACATGTATTAAGTGCATGTTTGGCTCTTGGGAAATTAGATATGCGGAAGCTATTTTAGGTAATTTAGGCCCGTTTTTATGAATGTTTTAGTGTCCCGCTGTCCGTAGTTCACCTCGCGTCCGTTTCATAGCACACTTTTCTCTCGCTCTCGCAATATAGCTGCTCATGCGAATGTGCTAACGTGTAATAAGCGGGCCCCTGTTCAATGTTTGCCGCTTGATAACAGTTGGCTCTTGCTGGCCGCTTCCCTTTCTGTAGTCTAAAACCATCGCCCTTCTCTTTACCTGCACGGACGTAATTCTAGATAATTTCTTTGGCACCAGTGTACCAAATTATCTGTTTCCTGTCGGTGGCGAGGCTCATCACTGTTTGAAGTAAGTCCTGTCGGTGCCGTGTTGGCAGCGTATTTGTCGACCACAGTTACTGTGTGGGACCTGGTAGTCAGCAGTGTTTACAGCTAATAACAAGACAGTCAAGCAAGTCTTTCAACGATCTGCCTTTTCACACGCACACACACACACACACATATACACGCACGCGCGCGCGCACACACACACACACACACACATCCCTGTTTCAAGCACTTTTTGTGTTACGAATACACGATGTGTGTGTGTGTGTGTGTGTGTGTGTGTGTGTGTGTGTGTGTGTGTGTGTGTGTGTGTGTGTGTGTGTGTGTGTGTTTGTTGTGCACGTACGATTGCACATGTACATTTATTTCACACGATATGGGAAAAAAAAAGAGTTAATCTTGAGCATATTTTTATGAGCCTGATCAGGAAGTATCTCTCTGTCGAAACAACTGCAAAACTCGTTCTCTCCTTCATAATGTCTCGCATTGACTATTGCAATTCACTCCTGTCTGGTCTTCCTGCCTCCACCATTCACATCCTGCAGCGCATTCAAAACAATGCTGCACGCCTTGTACTAGAAAAGAAAAAAAGCTGACGACATATCTCCTCTCCTGGCACAACTTCACTGGCTCCCTGTATCAAAGCGCATACAGTACAAACTAGACACCATGTGCTACAAAAGCCTCAATAACGCAGCCCCCGATTACCTGTCAAGTCTACTTGAGATCTATGTTCCCTCACGTACCCTCCGCTCTGCCTCCGATCCTCTCACTTTTCGCTTTCCACGCACTAAGCTCAATACCTATGGTCCACGAGCCTTCTCTGTTTCTGGTCCACTTTCCTGGAACAAACTTCCTCTCTCAGTCCGTCAGCAACCTACTTTTGTCTCCTTCAAGTCCGCTCTCAAAACTCACCTTTTCTCCTCCGCATAAAATCCTGACCTCACTCAATCCCCTCTGCAGCCTGTCTCCACTCGGAGGGGAATCACATTGTAATATATAATTGTATATAATATGCTCTCTATAATTTTCCATTGCTTTTATTCTTTCTCTCCATTTATAGCCGTGTGCGTGTGCGTGTGTGTGTGTGTGTGTGTGTGTGTGTGTGTGCGCGCGCGCGCGTGCGTGCGCGTGCGTGTGCGTGCGTGCGTGCGTGTGTGTCTGTTTTAGCGCTTAGATTTGATTTTATCAAGATTTTGCGCTATATAAAATATTGTATATTATTATTATTATTAATCCTCTCCGTCAGGTGTTGTCCTAAAGTAAACAATGATAAAACGTAAATTGCGTTGTTTTTAACACAGGCTACTATCGTTTTGAACGAAACAGTTTCAGTTTTCTGCAGACAGCATTGCAGAGTTCAGACGATTGTCTTTCAAACATATTCAGGCTGGGGAACAGGTGATCCCAAAAATCTCAGAAAAATAGGCCGGGATCCAGGGGCCGCCAAAATTGAATTCGAGCATTTTTGAAGACCCTTTCGTGGCCTCTCGTGATAGGCAATTACCATGTGGCATGCAAAGAAACCAAACTAAAAACATCTTATTTACCATGCAGCATGCAAAGAAATCATACCAAAAAAAAAAAAAAAAAAAAAAAAAAACACAAAAAAACCCAACTTACTTTTCCCCATTTTCTTGATGTAAACTACTGCCTTGCTTCAAAAGTTCAATGATTCAGTCTTCACGAACTGACTCCCCGTAATGTTCTACTAAATGATGCATCACCCACAGATTTATTCAAAGTCAAATACTGGCATCAGTCTACTGAGTCTAGTATTGTATATAGTCAACACTCACTCCACTTTCTTGTATGTGTACTGTCAACTGTTCAGTCTTCACAAACTGAGCCCCATAAACAGGTAGTTCCTCTACTAATGATGCATCACCCTCAAACTTATTCAAAGTCAAATTAATGGAAACAGTTTATACTTATAATCAACACCCACTATCTCTTCACACAGCATGGTAAGACAACAGGGGACAAAGGTTTATAAGTACACTATTTAAAAAAAAAGCTGGCAAGAGAAGCCTGTTTTGTCTTGGTAGGAGGGGGGGGGGGGGGCAGCCACAGATCCACTTGCACATCTTGGCCTCTCTTGTGGTCCTTTGCTGCTTGTTTCCATACTGACTGATGGCCTCTCCAGCCTTGTTCACTTTGCGAACGCAAGTTGAAACTCGCTGATCGTAACCTGCCACTTTTGTTGACTTTTCAGTCCAGTTCCATCTCCATTTGTTGCTAACTGATCCTTCGTCAAACGTCTCGCCACGATTTACGATGCGTGATACGCACGACATTTTGCCGATCGTAGACTCTACTGAAGCGTTACTCTTGTGAAACATGCAGAAAATGGCTGCGAAAATCGTGTTCACAAATTGATGCGCCCGCTTCGGCAACAGTTTCATAAAACACGCGGAAGTACCCTCACAACCGCGGGCGGCACTGCCTTGAAAAATGGTCTGATGAAAACCTGGACTGGAAATACTGGATACGGAACGGTAATGGACGCGGAGTGATCAAGTCCTTCACGATTTTTTTTTTTCTTCGGCGGGCTTTTTTTTTTCTCGGACCCGTTTTCTTTTTCTCGGAAGACGCTTTGAAAAATCTCGGAAGACGCTTTGAAAAATCTCGGAAGACGCTTTGAAAAATCTCGGAAATCCTCGGATCCGAGGAGAGTTCCCCAGCCTGCATATTGTTTCGCAACACCTTAACAGTGATGATCAAAATTCGGTTTGAGAACGATCCACGAAGAGACAGCTGAAAAAGATCGTGTCCACGCATTTCTGACACATACATACATGCACACATGCATACATACTTACATACATGCATACACATACATATACACACACACACATACACTCACCCGTCCTCGATCGATAAGATTCCAGTACTGTCTTCTGCAGCGCATCTGTTTTGAGTAAAAGAGAAAAAAAGACCGGTTAAATCTTTGTCTTGAGGCTAACAGTTGTCGCATCTTGTATACTTTTTTTTTTAGGGGGGAGGGAGGGGGTTTGTTTCTGGCCGGAGAAGGGTTACTACAGGAACTTAAACTAAAACCAGTGGAATGCAAAATAAAAGAGCAAGTAAAATTTACCGATATCATTGAAAGACTGTTTGTCTGTCTCCCTCTCTCTCACACACAAACACACAAGCACAGACACAGACACACGCACACACAACACCCAAACGCACACGCCTGCGCGTTCTTCAGTTTCAGTTTCTCAAGATGACGTCTCCGCGCTCGGAACGAATTCCATATGCACTATCGTCACTGATCACAGGTGCCAGGTGTGTGGTGATCATGTCACAAGCCTTAAGCCTGCACATAAACCCATGAGCTGGCCAGATCCTGAGGCCCTACCTAGCCTATGTTTCACCTTGTCTATATTTTATACTGGTATTTCATCAGCATACACTGGAACAATCCTGGTTACGTGCAAATGATATGTGTACCTGTGTATCTTAACTTCAAAAAAGGAACATATATACAAAGTACATAAATAAATAATTAAAGGTCTGAATCACAACTAGTTATCCTGTATAAACTCGTCTCACATAACAGACCCCTCCCCCCCCCCCCCCCCCAGTCAATGCCCAAATGCTCAGCTGTCTATAAACTAGGTGAAGACAATATTTTCTTAATCATACGAGCGTAGATAAGTAAGAAAATAAGCAAGTAAGAAAGTAAGTTAGCAAGTGAGTAAATAAGTAAGTAAGTGAGTGAGTAAGCTATCTTTAGGTGTGTCTCTGCCTTTGCCTCCCACGCATTTTTCATGTACCGTTTGAGCAATTACCGGAGAGCAGTGCTCCTAACGCAGGGGTTAAGGGTTCAACCCTCGGAGCAGGCCACAGTTCCTGAGCGGGCGGGTTGGTTCTTTTGATACTGCCGGCAGTACACAGGGACTAAGATCTGGTATCTTCGAGTTCAATCCCAGCCCGCAACATTAAAAGCTGGCCTGTACGCTGCCCATCTGAATGTTTCCGTCATTCTGGTGGCCTCATGTTTGTGTCTCATACGTCCCTCTCCCCCCTGTCCCTTCCCATTTCAAGACCTTGCCAGGTCAAAGGGTTTTGCACAGGGAGCCTGCCACGTTGCTGCTAGCGGATTTGGGTGGAGCGTATATGGAACTGTCCCGAGTGCGATGAATCCCTCTTGAACAAAGTCCAAACAAAACAGATTTCCTGTCACAAGATGAGATAGGGAAGATAGGGAGGAAGTGGAGGATGGGGGGAAGGAGCGTAAATGGGAGTGAGAGGGAGATAAGAGAAGTGAAAAACTAGGTTGTTAGAAAATGAGGGCAAAAGGAGGGGTGGAGGTGAAGAGGAAGTTATGTAGTAGTGGTAGGGGTACAATATTTGAAGGTTGCGTCTTTTTTTCCAAATGGCCACTACTACTTTGCATTGTAGTCCCCCCCCTCTCTCTCTCTCTCTCTCACGCACACACACACACACAATGTGTGTGTGAAATATTAGTGAAGAAAAGGGGAGTGAGCAAGAAAGAAAGAATTCAGGACAAAATCATTGGAAAACAGGGCAGGGGCAAAGAAGAATGATAGTGGTTTTGAAGGTTTTTAAGATTCTGACAAAGAAAACTATTTTCCGTTTTGCTTTGTTTCGTTTCAGGGGAGACGGAGAGGTCGTGTGTGAGTGAGTGAGTGAGTGAATGTGAGTGAGTGTGTGTGCGTGTGTGTGTGTGTGTGTGTGTGTGTGTGTGTGTGTGTGTCTGCACACGCGCGCGCGCGGTGGTCATTCCACAGCTTTTTAACACACTAAGCAAATTTATTTTGGCTGAATATATATCTCCTGAACACGAGACTCTTAGAGCTGAAAGAAGAACGGAACGATCTAGAAGAGGTGTGACGGTTGAACCTGTCAGGGCAATACACAGCGTCAGCTGCCTCTGTTAAGAGGCCAACCCACCATCAACCACAAAGGTCATCATACTAGGCACAAAATGTGGTGTGGTGTGTGTGTGTGTGTGTGTGTGTGTGTGTGTGTGTGTGTGTGTGTGTATGTGTATGTGTGTGTGTGTGTGTGTGTGTGTGTGCGTGCGCGCGCGCGCGCGCTTCGTGTGCGCGGACGCTAGCCTACATTTGTAGTACACGCTATGCATAGCCACTAGACAACATAAGAGAAGTCTGTGTGACTAAGGGGAAAAAGGAAAAAAAAGGACACGCAACAAAAACAAACGAGGGGCTTGTTTGGGCTTACTTCCTGCCAACCTGTCAACCCCAGCGAGTCAGTTGATTGTTTCACTGAAGTGCTTCCTGTCACAAGCCGAGAGGGGGACGGAAGAGAGGAGTGGGGATGGGGGGGGGGGGGGTAACAGGCGAGGGACAGAAGGACAGAGATGCTAGGAACTAATTAACCCTTTGACTCCCGCACCCTGTCCACCAACCGCAAAAAAATTAACCCATTGACTCCATCACCCTGTCCACCAACTTCCTGCACGAAGCTGGTGGACAGGGTGAGGGAGTCAAAGGGTTAAGTTTTCGCTTTGCTAGCATGGTAGACTATACAGGATGCTGTTGGACAGGGTGCGCGAGTCACAGTGTTAAGGGGCAGTGATGGTGATGATCCGTTTAGGGGATTTGTTTGTTTGTTTCTATTTGTTTACCCTTTGCTCCCGAGCAATATCTTCTTGGATGAACGCAGGTTGTATGATGCAGCACAGTCTACACATTCCGTCTTCAGTGGGTGTGCGTGCTGAGTGTTTTCAAGTCTCCATAAGGCAAAGAATACTGACGTGGCTTAGAGGAGCTTCACCGGGGGTCGGCCCGCTATTGCGTGGGGCCCTTGCGCGGGGCCGCTATTGCGCGGTGACTATTTGTCATTCAACCAGTCTCTCAAAACAGTGTAACAGAAATAGCCAAAGCCAAGAGACGCAGCCTAGAGAATACTGTGCTGACAATCATTCAAACGTGTTCCAAGTCGGTTTTTTGTTAAATTCTCTCAAATGTTCTTTCCCTTGACTACTTTTAGTTAAAACTACCTAATTTGCAACCAAAAATACCGACTTTGTGCGGGAATCCGGAATAAGGTATAATATACGATGCAGCCTAAGATATAATATACGATGCAGCCTTAGATATAATATACGATGCAGCCTAAGGTATAATCAAAGTAAGCCACAATGCAGCCAGTAACACCCCCAAGGAACGGCTGCTCGGTAGGCCCGTCACCTTGGCAACTATTCCGCTTCTTATAGATGATATGTTCTTCGGTCGCGCAATAGCGGACCCCCGCAATAGCGGCCCCGCGCAATCTGATGTTCTGCGTGCGTGCGCACATGGAGTGGGAGAGAAATCAGGCACTATCAGGTCTACACATCATTTATTGTGTTGATGCACATGGGGGGGGGGGGGGGAGGAGGGGGAGGATTCAGGCACAAGCAGGTCTACGCGTAACTTATTATGCTGATGCACATTTAAGGGGGGGGGGGGGGGAG
>CM060309.1:31151424-31163924 GCA_030674185.1 Monoplex corrugatus
CACACTGTATTGCAGTTATCGAAACCCCATATTTCAGTTTCATATGAGGGGAGGGGAGAGAGAGAGAGAGAG
The DNA here is from genome assembly GCA_030674185.1 of Monoplex corrugatus. Classification (NCBI taxonomy): domain Eukaryota; kingdom Metazoa; phylum Mollusca; class Gastropoda; order Littorinimorpha; family Ranellidae; genus Monoplex; species Monoplex corrugatus. The sequence goes on from CM060309.1 coordinate 31,151,497, forward strand.
ACAGACAGACAGACAGACAGAGAGAGAGAGAGAGAGAGAGGAGAGAGAGAGAGACAGAGAGAGCGACGTGTCAACATGTTGGCACGCTATACTTTACTACTGCATGGTATGTAGTAACTCAATTTGTCAAGAAGCTATAATTACGTATCTTGCTATAATTCCACGTCTAGCTATAATTACATACTTGCCATATAATCACTAGGAGTAGGACAGAGCTACTGCACTTGCTACCATAACATCAGTGTCATGTAGAAACCACTAAATCAACAGACAGGGAAGGTACAGGGAGGGAGAGACAAAACGAGAATTTGCACACACACGTATGCGTGAGCGCGTGTGTGTATGAGACAGACAGAGAGAGAGAGGGAGAGGGGGAGAGAGAGAGAATGTGAAAAGTGCTTTCAAGGAATAGGGGTTGGATCGTAACAAGACGTAAATGACTCTCTCTCTCTCTCTCTCTCTCTCTCGGAAAAAAGTGACATTTCACACTTGCAATACACCATTCATGATGTCAGAAAGCGAAATACCTTTTGCAAATTAAATTACACAGCCCTGCTTTCTGCTCGGCTTATTCATCTTTACAATGTTGAGATTTAGATGTAACTATTTGGCCGATATTTGTTATAGCTCTTGTGAGGGCTTATGTAACGATGTCATTTCGCACTTTCATGCGCTTTATGCGACGTTATGGAATTTGCAAATGTCAAAGAAACCAACCCTTTTTGCAAGGGTGAAAAAAAGAAAAAATATGTGAACAACAGGGAAGCAGAGAAAATGCCGAGCTCGCAAGAGTATGTGCGTGTATGCGTACGTGTATGCATGCAATTCAAGAATCTTACTGTATGCATACAATGCCAGTAACTTTAAGCAACACTTGATTACCGAGGGATAGTGGCATGAGGTCACACACTGAACCTGTCTGATAGTAGTCGTGAGCCATGGGATGGAAAGTGCCTCGTTTTAAGCCTTGTTCTTTTACCGTGTAATGCATCGAAAGCTCCTCTCGTTACTCGCAATTAGACACATTCTGTTTTAGAAGTCAGATTTCTTGTCGAAAGACCTGAATTCGATCCTGTCTGTCTGATGGCGACTGCTGAGTCAAGGGCGGAGATTTTCCCCGTCTTCCAGGTCAACCTATTTACAGACCTGCTGATGTCTTCCTGTGTATATGCATGCAAAACGTAAAACCCACGTTCCCACTCAAGCACACTAACACACACACAGATCACACAAGAACACACACTAAACCACACTACACACACACACCAAACCACACTTCACACACATACACCATATACACACTCGGGAGCGCGCGCGCACGCACACACACACACATCGTCTAAAAGCACATACGTGAATAGACGTTAAAAGAAATAACACACACACACACACACACACACACACACACACACACACACACACACACACACACACATCACACCAAACCACACTTCACACACGCACACCACACACACTCAGGAGCACACATCACACTCACACATAAACACACAAACCGCACACACCACATCACACCCACACACGTATATTAACCTTTTGACTCCTGCACCCTGTCCACCAGCATCCTGTATTGTCAACCATGCTGGCGAGGCAAAAACTTAACCCTCTGACTCCCTCACGCTTTCCACTAGCTTCCTGCAAGAAGCAAGTGGAACGGGTGCAGGAAGCTGGTGAATAGGCTGTAGGAGTCAAAGGGTTTAACATCCAGTAACAGAAACTTAACATCCTGTAACTGAAAGCCACGAGAGACTCTGGTTGCTCATGCAAACAGGAAACTACCCAGCGTACAGCCCGCGCCAAAGAAGAGTACGACTACATGATGATGGGGTATTCCAGGAGCATGCAGACTCTGCAGCACCATACTGTCTGCACAGCGCAGACCAAACAACCTGCATACACACATCGGAGAAAATGCTTCTCGGAAGGGGTTAAAAGAAATTACATCAGAATGTAGGACTCCATCAACATAGAAAAGCAGGGCATACACAATAACAATTTACACAGTACTTTTTTTCCTGTAGACATGAAACAAGACACTCAGATCGTCTATCACGAGAATGAAAACATAATGACAGGAAGGAAAGAATCGACGGAACGAAGGAAGGAAGGAAAATGCAAAAAGGAAGGAAAGGAAGGAAGCAAGGAAGGAAGAAAGAAAGAAAGAAAGAAGAAAGAAAGAAAAGAAAACAAAAAAAGAAAGAAAGAAAGAAAGAAAATGAAAAAGAAGATAGAAAAAAACATGAATGAATGAATGAATCAATCAAAAAGACGAACCACATTTTAAGACGGGGATGGTCGGTTCCCATGGACTCCAGATTTGATGTTTCGAGTGCATTCCCACCCAGCCTGCACCATTAAAAAACTGGCCTGTTTGCTGTCCATCTTAATGTTTTCATCCTTCTAATGGTGTCAGCTTATTGTTGCATAGAACCTTCTTCCTCCTACCTCCCCATTTCAAGACCTTGCCAGCGCACAGCATTTTGCGCAGGCGCAGGCAGTCCGCCAGATAACTGCTGGCAGATTTGTGCGGAGCGCGTATGGAATTGTCCGAGAGCGATGAATGTCTCCTGGACAAACTCCAAAGATAGGAAGACAAAAGATTATCACAACAACGTGGGAATTAATTGACCGGTCCTCAGGTTACAGGTTTCACTGACCACTTATCAGCTGACGTTTACCAGTCTAATTCATCATGGCTTATCACAGCACCATCATGCTGATCTAAACTAATTGCAATTCTCGCATTTCAAGCTACACCAATCATTTATCAGCTGACATTATCAGGTGTAATTAAGCAGGTAAGAAGGCCGGTAATCAAATGACCTTTCCAGGCTGTTGCAATTAGAGACTCGAGTTGTCGTTGACATCAGTGTTTTTGTTGTACTGTGACAAACACATATAACAGAGAGAGGGAGGGAGGGAGGGAGGGAGAGAGAGAGAGACAGACAGACAGAGAAAGAGAGAGACAGAGACAGAGAGACAGAGAAGGCAAGGGGACGAGGAGAGAGAGCGAGACAAGAGACAGAGAGAGAGAGAGAGAGAGAGAGAGAGAGAGAGAGAGAGAGAGAGATAGATAGATACAGACAGCAATGGAATGGGGAAAAAAATTAGTCGAGCAGAATATGAATGAAAGAGAGAGAGAGAGAGAGAGAGAGAGAGAGAGAGAGAGACAGACAGACAGACAGACAGACAGACAGAGACAGAGAGAGCGCACGAAGGATTTTGTCATTACCGTTATTTTTGAGAGTAATGACATAACAGTGCGCACGAGAGAGAAAACACTAATAGGAAAACGAATGATTTACTTCATGACAGGCCTGTACGCCTCGAGAGGCGCGTGTGTTAACATGACATACAGCACAATTAACGACATCAGAAATAAAACAACATACACATACTTCTGCACGAGAGAGAGATATTTCAAGCACAGACAGACATGCATGCATACATAGATACATACATACATACAGACAGACAGACAGACAGACACACACACACATATATATATATACACACGCACACACACAAAGAACAATGAAGTATTGTATTTTCTTCACAATGGTTTGAGCGTGGACGATAGAGTAACAACACATTATACATCAAACAATGAACATGACGTGGTTACTCACAAAAAAGAAACATGACCTTAATTTAAAAACAAAAAAGAGAGACGAGTGTATGTATCATATATGAGGTCGGGCTGGCTCTGCTGACACAGCCGTGAAGTCAAGATCCGGTGTTCTGAGGTCAATCCTTGCCTGAAACATAAAAGCTTACCTCCTACCTTCCCATCTAACTGCCTCAGTGTTCTAGCGATGTCAGCTTAGTCTTTCAAAGGCCTCGTCCCACCTCCCCATTCCACGACCTTGCCAACAACGCACAGGGTTATGTGCAGGCTCAAGGAGTCCGCTAGATAATTACCGTCAGACTGGGATGGAGCACATACGGATTTGTCAGAGTGTGGACGAATCTCTTCAAAACAATCTTCAAAGTCCAAACTCCACATGCTGGACAATGAACTACATAGACTTAGCTGTAAATGATTAATGGATAGAAGTTCATGCTCGTGTCCATGTATTTGGACAATCACAAAACAAAAATCAATCACGAAGAGCATTCATATTACATTACTTAAATTAATCAAAAGATAACTGATCTTATATTTTTTACCAAATACAACAGATATTTTGTGATCACTGCATCGGAATTTCTCTCGTAAAACGTGTTACTACCAACAACCGTTTGGAACCTTATCTCATGGATATTAAAACAATATGACCGCAGAAAAGCATTATGCAGACTTCCAGTCAGTGCACAAGACCCACAAATTCAAAGAGGCAGCTACTGGAAGATTCCAAGTGTGCAAAATGTGCAGTTTGTGGCGTGACTGAAAACGAACTTTATTTTTTTTTAGATAACTGTGTAAGTTACGAAGCAACAAGATTAACAATGATGAAAAAGATTCCAGAAAAACATATACCTTAAAACATTCGACATCTCCAAATCCATTATGATAAATCCCAGGTTATTTACTTACGGATGATAATTTGCAAATACGTGTTGAGAACATGTTTATGATTGCCTGCTTTTGGAAAACTGAGCGATTCTCAGTCAACTGATGATGATGATTGTGATGATGATGATGACGACGACGACGACGACGATGATGATGATGATGATGATGATGATGATAACGTGAAATGTTACGAGGGTTGTTCAATTTAAGATGACACTAGGCTTGCCGTTTGAAAACGAAGCAACGCACAGAAAAATGTTTATACCAAACACAACTTTAAAGTTTACCTGATTAGCATGCAGAAAATAAAGTTGACATCATGACGCAACTCGGAGTATGACGTAATTACAAATGTGTTTCAAATAGCTGAGCCTGAAAAAAATGGACGTCACCAATGAGCAATTTCGTTTCTACACTTTCACAAGGCTACAACTTGGTGACGATTGTAGGAAGATACACGCAGATTTGCAAGCTGTTTACGGAACGGATTGTGTGTCTTACCGCACAGTTTGCAGGTGGGTCAAACAATTAGGAGCAGGTAGAGTGCCATCTGATTGGGGTAATCGTGCAGAGCGAGCTTTACCAGCTCGGAACGAACAAAACATTGCATATGTGAAAAGACTGATAGAGGAGGATCCACATTCGACTGTGCGGGAATTAAGCGAGGCATGTGAGCTTTCAATTGGCACCATTAACAACATTCTGCACAAAGACCTTCACATGAGAAAACTGGCTGCAAGATGGGTGCCACATCTCTTAAGTGATGATCAGAAGCAGCAGCGGGTGGCATGTTCACGCAAACTGCTCGATGAGTTTGAGCCCAACGGGCCAAAACGACTGTGTGACTTAGTGACGGGAGATGAGAGTTGGCTCACATTCTACGGCATCCCCAACAAACGCTGCAACCGCATGTGGGTTGGCCCTGACGGAGACCGACCAGTTGTTCTTCGCCCAGGATTCCAGAGTCGCAAGCGACTGTTTTCTATTTTTTTCAACACGCAAGGCCTTGTGGCAATTGACATTTTGCCTGAGAAATCAACAATCACTGCCTCCTACTATACCCAAGTTGTGCTCCCCAAAGTTGTAGGAAAAATCCATGAGCAGCGCCCAACCGTCGGCACCCAGAGGACCCTTCTTCTGCATGACAATGCCAGTGCCCATAAGGCGAAGGTCACCACAACCTTCCTGAGCGAGCAAGGGATCCAAGTTTTGGACCACCCACCCTACAGCCCCGACTTGGCCCCATGCGACTTCTGGCTGTTCCCTGTTCTGAAGGAAAAGCTCGCTGGGCGTAAGTTTGACCGGGTACAAGACCTCGCCAAAGCCGTAAGATCAGAGTTGTCTGGTCTGCCTAAAACCGACTATCAGAGGGCGCTTGAGAATTGGCGTAGGAGGCTTGAACTTTGCATCCTAGCCAACGGAGAATACTTCGAGGGGATGTAAAAGTTTCAAGTTGCTGAGATGAGAGGTACGTTTTTTAAGGGGGTGGTGACATCTTAAATTGAACAGTAACAACTGAAACCATTGACTGTTATGTCAATTTATTTCATTCAATCTGTGTCTTACAGCTCTATTGGGTTCTTACGGTAAATGAGTTTGGTTCACACACAGATACACCCAGAGAGAGAGAGGGGGGGAGAGGGAGAGAGTAGGAGGTAGGTAGGGAGGAGAGAGAGAGAGAGAGAGAGAGAGAGAGAGAGAGAGAGAGAGAGAGAGCTGAAACTGACCCAGACACTACACATGCGCACATATATACTACACAACACAACACACACACAACCACAGTGACCTTCACGCTAATTGTTGTAAGGCCATTGACACACAGCTGTTACTGAAGGTAGACACCAGAGATCATATCAAGGTTGTCTGAAATTAAGGACAAAGTATATATGCACGCACGCGCACGCACGTGTGTGTGTATGTGCGTTCGCGCACCTGAGTGTATGTGTGTTAATTATGATTAAATGTATGTACACTACAATGTAAAGTTAAGAATGACTCCTCTAAATTCAGCTGGAACTCATGAATAGTAAAGTTTCACAAGTTTACCTCCCATCCGTCGGGAGTTTGTTGTCATTGGTATACTGTTGCTATTATTGTTATGTCATTATTGGTTGTTCCAGTTGTTTTTCGTACACTTCTTCTCTTGTCTCCAGTTATTTTGATAGGCTTACTGCTGGTGTTGTTTCTTAAAATGAATAAATCAGAAATATGATCTCGCGCTTTCTTTGGGAAAAAAAATCGTCAGTTCATCTATATAGTGCAAATGGTCCATGCCAAAAGAATGCACTTCGCAGTACCTGAATATTACCACACTTTACACGTAACAGCATACCATAAAATAAGAAATAAAAAGAAGTCTTCGGGAGCCACAAGTGACGAAAAACCAAAGAGAAGCAAAATCACAAAAAATGAATACATTTACAAGTCTTCACTCATACACACCTCCATCATACACACACACACACCACACACAACACACACACACACACAACACACACACACACCACACACACACACACACACACACACAACCGTCTAATATCACTTATAGTGAAAAGACGTTAAATTAAAGAACGAACGAACGAACACACACACAAGACCTGATTTAATTACTGAGGCAAATCATCTTATAGATCGTTTAAGAGTCAAAGGTACAGATATCAGTTTATGCTGGGTGCCTTCTCATGTTGGTCTTCACGGCAACGAAGTAGTTGACAGAGCAGCTAAGCAAGGTGCCCAGAATGCTGATAATGCTATAGAATTACATGTTCATACCTCCGTAAAAGAAGCTTGCAACTTGCTCGAATCAGCCTCATGGACTCGATTTCATGAACATTCAGATGAACAGTTTGTGTCACAACAAATGATAAAACTTACCGTTCAAAATGTATGTAAAAAATTGCAGTATTCTTCCATGTATCATTTGAGATCGATTGTTGCTGTTTGTTTTCGTATTCAGCTAAACGCATTGAAAACAAAATATTGTAAAAATGTCACTGTTTATTCTACTGCAAAATGCTACGTTCTTTTTTACCGAAAATGTTTACTCAAGAAAAGTATTCTGAAAATCATTTCCAGAAAATTACATCAGATCAAACGTTGTTAGTTAGATTTTCAGAATCATTAGTTCACAGTCCTGTTAATGCATTACTTTAACTTTATTCGGTTTGTATTTTAGTGTTACAATTTCCCTTCACGTTGTTGAAGTTAATTGTTAGTGTTAAGTTCTCGTTCCATTTTACTGTTCCCCCACCTGCTAATGTCTTTTTCCTCTGTCTTCCCTCTGCCCAAATCCAACCCGTCCAACTATCGTTCTACATTTTATTTTGTTCACTTTTTTTTTTAATTTCCCCTTCCCCCCCTCCCCCGTCTAATATCACTTATAGTGAAAAGACGTTAAATTATAGAACGAACGAACGAACGAACACACACACACACACACATACATACACACACACACACACACACACACACACACACACACACACACACACACTTAGAGGATGAAGTGCTATTGTACACTCAGCCTGTTAAGCGTGTGATACTTGATCCAGTTGTTACCCTCTCTCCAGTGCGTGTGCGCACACACACACACAAAGCAAGTACACACACAAACACACACACACACATATGCACAGGCATACTTGAAAAATGTCTTGCGCGCGCGCACTCACACAAACCAGAAGAAAATGCGTTTTACACACACACACACACACACACACACACACACACACACACACACACACACACACACACACACACATACAAAGAAGACGTCTTATACACACACACACACACATATACATACATACATATTCACACACAAAGAAGTCTTACACACACACACACACACACACAAAGAAGACGTCTTACACACAGACACACACATATACATACATACATATTCACACACAAAGAAGTCTTACACACACACACACACACACAAAGGAAGACGTCTTCACCACCTACAAAGAACACCTACCTTCACCATCCCCATGTTGACTGAAGGGAAAGACCCCCAGCCTACAAGTGGGTTATTAGTGGAGGAAGGCACGTTTGACAGCCACCGATTAAGATTAGCATGTAACCTGTCCGCCGTTAATCTTATCGGCCACCACACCGAAGGCCCTAGGGCACAGACAAGACTAGGCCTTAAATCGTCTGTTGGTTTGATCCCTAGTTTACACACACACACACACACACACACACACACACACACACACATATATATATATATATAGAGAGAGAGAGAGAGAGAGAGAGAGAGAGATACATATTGGCTGTGCCTTAAGCATCATGTCTAACCGCTTTTGTGATTGTATTAACACACACACACACACACACACACACACACACACACACACACACACACACACACACACACACACACACACACACACACACACAAACACACACCGTATCTGTCTTGGTCCAGTAGCGTGGCTGGACCTGGTTGCTGTGTGTTGTGTGGTTTTGTCATTTCTCCCCACCTTATCATTTGGTTTGCAAACATCGTAACTGATGACCGGGTCCGAATGGGTTATGCAGCGCATGGACAACCCCTTCGCTTGGTGAAATGCCTACTGTGTGGCATCGGGATCTGGGAGGTGACTGTCCAGTCTGTGGTGATACACTGTTGCTCTGGGCGCGGGCGCGCACGCACGCACGCACGCACACACACACACACACACACACACACACATATATAATAATATATATATATATATATATATATATATATATATATATATATATATATACATACACAGAGAGAGAGAGAGAGAGAAAAGAGAGAGAGAGAAAAGAGAAAGAGGCAGAGAGAGAAAGGGAGAGAGCGTGTGTGTGTCTGAGACAGCGCGTGTGCGTGCATGTACGCGTGTATGTAAGTGAATGTGTATGACGAGCGTGGATCCGTGCGTGCGCACAAGTGTTTGTGTATAGGACATGTTTCTGTGTTTGTTATTGTCTGTTTGTTGATCGCATTTTGTTTTCACAGCAAGGAATCACTGTGTTCAAGTCGAGTCACCCTCACCAAACGGAGCACAACACAGATGCTTACAGCTCTATTAGCAAACTCCCACCACAATGACATGGACTGCGATGAGGGGGCGGGGAATGGTTGGAGGGTCCTTTCTTTCTCAATCTGTCCATATGATTGAATGGTTGCTGTCGTTAGTAGGGGCTTTGCAGTCAATGTTTTTAGTGACCTAGATAAGAGCTGGCACTGATGAACTACTATCCCCAGTGGCTGGACCCATGGCAGCTTGACAAGTCTGGCTCCCCTGAGATCCCCTGACACAGGATTTTGACTATAAATGAACTTAAGAGCTGGTAGTGTGCTGAACAGCCAGAAAGAGTGACGTGGGGTCAACCCCACTAAGGCAACGCAGAAGTAAAGACAAGAACTGTTATTGCTATTGTTGTTTAAAGTCCAGCCGACTGCGTACAGCCATATCAGGGCTATAACCGTTTCAGAACATACACAACACTTCAACAGGAAAAAAATAGTAAAAGAAAATTAAGTATACATATCACTGCATTTGCACACATAATCTGAGGAGATGCCCCTGGCGTTGACCACTTCATCCAATTTATCGCACAGGGGATTTAAAAAACACACCTGAATACAAATTTAAACATAACTAAGGACAGTAAAACATAAAAACGGGCCTAAATTACCTAAAATTGCCTCCGCATATCTCACTTCCCTAGAGCCAGAAATGCACTTGATACATATACCCAATTATCAATCCTAAGAGAAAGTATGTAAGACTTTATTGAACACATACTGGTGACAGGACCAGCTGGGCAGAAATTGATAGAAAGAAATGACAGAAAGCAAAGGAACAAGGCAGAAACAAAGACAGTGACAGAAAAGAGGAAATTTCTAGCACAGAATTTCCAGAATGTGGGATTACTATCTGTACTGAAAGAGCCAGAAGAAGAAGAAGAAGAAGAATGAAGAAGAAGAGAGACTAATTAAAAGAAGAAGAGGAGGAGGAGCAGGAGAAGGAGGAGGAAGAGAGGAGGAGGAGGAGGAGAAAACAACAACAACAAGAATAGGAAGAAAAATGAAGAAGATGAATGAAGAAGAAGAATTAAGAATGAAGAAAAGAAGGAATAAAAAGAAGAATAAAAAGAAGAAGAAGAAGAGGAGGAAGAGGAGGAGGAGGAGAAGAAGAAGAATGAAGAATGAAGAAGAAGGGTGGGTGGGGAAGGAATGCCTGATTAACCTTCTTAAGGAGAAACCCTTCATGTCAGCAATTTAAGCTATCAGCAACAACATACTGATGCAGTCTCACGGGTCAATTAGACACAGAGATGATCAATCTCGACAGCTGACGTGACACTTTCAATGATTATGTGGACCTCATTTGCATCTGGCGTTATCCATACAAAAGCTTTTATTGTTACAAGAGGCGTGACTGTGCAGATGGTGGTTATCTTGAGGATATTATTATTAATGCTTCATAAAGGCAGCAGACTGCTTACGGCCATATCAGGGGCTACAACCATCTGACACTAAACACACACAAATCTAAAACAAATCGATGACCCCAGCAAAAGGAAAACCTGGGAAAGTAAATTAAGTACAGATATCCTTGCATTCACGCAAATAACTTAAGGCTATGCCCCCGGCATTGGCCATTCCGTCAAATTTATGAAAAGGGAGATTAAAGAAAAAGCAAATCTAGATCCAAATACATCAACACAACTAAGCACACAAAATATACGCAAAAATTGGCGTACGGTATCTATGGTCTGTTTTGATCATTTCAAAGTCAAAAAGTCAAAATTAATTTTTTTCATTGAAAAGGCCTCTGGCTCATTACAGCAGGGGCGAAGGAAAAAACCCCCCAAATCATTCAAGTGAGTATAAAACATGCACCTAGCTAGTTGGTGAGACGGGTATGGTAGTGAAATCAGAAATGGGTAAAGATCTCCAATCAGGAAGGTCTAGGGTTCCATTCGCTCCTCCTGTAGGGTGGGTAATGGGTGGACATTTTTCTAACCTCCCGGGGCAACGTGTATGTCAGTGCCTAAATCTCCTTCGTTGGTAATGGGCACGCCAAATATGAAGATAAGCACGTTAAAGATCCTGTAAGTCATGTCAGTGTCTGGTGGCTTATGGAAACACGAGAACACCCTGCATGCACGCCTACCGATGATGGAGTACACAGACTGTGCAAAAACATACCGCCTGCACACTGTGGAAAAAGCAGCCTACATATTACAGAAAAATAGGAACGCTTAAAAATGTTGGTTATCTATCTAGTTGGCCTGTTATCCAGTTTGTTTACTGGTTTGAAGCTGCTTGTTAGGTGATTAGTCAGTCTGTTATTTAGTTACACATTCAGGCATTCAGCCAGTCAGTTAGTTGATTAGTAAGATGCTACAAAAACGGTTCTTTCAATTTTGATTTAATCCTCATTAAGCTTATGTTTTTTTTATATTTCTTCAGTCTTAATCTGTTGTTATAAAAAGACTCTCAAAGGCACAACAACTTGTTGATTCTACACAGAACACACACACATACACATACACACACACACACGCACGCACGCACGCACGCACGCACGCGCACACACACACCTAATTAGGAAAGAGCAGTAATTTTCATTCTGTCATTTGTCTTCTATCTGCGAAACATGATGGAGTCAACATGGTCAGACAGGACCGCAGTATACGAATTAAAGTACAACAGTACGAACTAGATACATGCAACACGATAACAACAGCACGACTGTCCTTGAAATCAGTCATCAATCATCAGCCATCAATCTTATCAGTACAACCACCCTGACGCACTGAAAGGAGTCACAAATACCCCGGAAAGGTGAACAAACATGCACCTATCTGACACTCGCACCCTGTGGACTTCATTTGCACT
>CM060309.1:31173924-31176424 GCA_030674185.1 Monoplex corrugatus
GGAGGCTAAAATACACTTGCAGGAAAAGAAAAAGTAGACACTAGAAATGAGTTAATGAGTGTGTGTATGTATATTGTGTGCGTGTGTATCGTGAATGCAGGTGTAGTGTATTTTGTATAATGTGTGTATAGTGCATTTCGTGTAGTGTTTGTGTAAAGTGTATGTACGGTATGTGTAATTACAGTCTGTTCTGTATAACGTTTGTGTAAGGTATATGCTTGGTATGTGTACGTTCCCCGTATAAATAGTCTCCCCGCCTTCTGGAAACCCTGTGCTAGAAATTTACACTTTTCTATCACTCTCTTCATTTCTGCATTATTCCTTTGCGTTCTGTCCATTCATCTGTATGTGTTCGATAAAGTCTTACGTACTTTTTCTTTGGATTGAAAATTGGGTACATGTATTAAGTGCATTTTTGGCCCTAGGGAAATGAGATATGAGAGAGATGTCTGAGTTATATAACGTGTTTGTAAAGTGTCGTTAACTGTGTCACTTCCATGCACAAATGCATCATTCAGCTCCGCTTAAATCAGGACGAATCAAGAAAGAAACTTCTCTGGAACATTCTAGACATATCATACTTCGACATAACCACTCGCGCGTGCGCACATACGGACACTCGCGCGCGCGCGCACACACACACACACACACACACACACACACACACACACACACACACACACACACACACACTCTTATCCTCATACATACACAACCTGGTCACAACAGGAAAGCTGGAGGGAAAGAGAGCACCAGGTAGACCCAAGGAAAAATATTGGACGGACTTGCAGGATGGCTGAGGACAAAGAGGGTGAAGATGCGCTTGCGGCAACAAGGGACAGATGCATATGGAGGGCCATAATTGTCAACGCCATGTGGCAAGGCACTTGATGATGATGATGATGATGATGATGATGATACACAAGCTGTTCTCTCTCTCTCTCTCTCTCTCAGTATTCACTAACACACACACACACACCACACACACACTCTCTCTCTCCACACACACACATACATACAAACAGGCGCGCTTACATTTTCTTCTAATCATACCCTTGCTCAGCTTCCCTGAGATGGTTATCTCCGTCGGCCATATCAGATAATCTGAGGAGGGTATAAACGTTAAACCGACTCAAACGGAAACGGAATACAAACACAAGTGTGCGCGCGCACGCAGCCCCCGCCCAAACATACACTCACACACAAACGCAAACAAAAAGTGCTTTCTTCATCCAAGGAAACAGGACACACATTACACGCACAAACGCAAACAAACACTACGATGTTTGTCCAAAGACAGGAAAGTGAAACTGATCGAGAAACAAACGAAAAACAAACAGACAAAACAAAACAAATAAAAATCGAAAAAAATACTAAATTTTACCGCTGCCTTGCTGTAAGTCCGATATGCTAAAGTGACATGTTTACTGAAGATAATTTGTAATGCATTTTGAAGATAACGTGTGTGATTGCCTGTATTTGTGAAAGCTGCAAAACGTTTAGCCAATGATACAGTTGTATATTCCCACCGATGCCGACGATGATAAACGGATAAGTGAAATCATTAAAATGTTGATCGTATGGCCTCGCACATTACAATCAGTCTGTGTCTTATAACCGTATTTCGCCCCATTTTGGTTCCTATGTGACTAAATAAGAAGTGAATAAAAAGTTCCGAGTTCTGCATAAACACTTTTATTACATAAGAAAAGGTTTGGCAAATTCATTATATTTTCTAAGTGACGTATTATTGTCTTCTGGAAAAGGGAGCATATTCTTTCTACACACACAGAGAGAGAGAGAGAGAGAGAGAGAGAGAGAGAGAGAGAGAGAGAGGAGAAGAGAGAGAAAGAGAGAAGAGAGGAAGAAAAGCATATTCTTCCTATGCACACACACACACACACACACACACACACACACACACACACACACACACACACACACACACACACACACACACACACACACACACACACACACACACCACAAACAAAAACATTTACAGTATTCCTTAACCAGAACGAATGCATTCCAGCGGTATTTTTAGGCGGGTGTGTGTGTGTGTGTGTGTGTGTGTCTGGTTGCACTGCTACAATCCGCCAGCACTAGATGTGGGTCAACACACGGCCCGTGCCGGCTGTTGCAGACTAGAAGGTAAACACCCTACTGGCACAGAAATGGGCTGACTGTTCAAGCCTGTTTTGATACCCCAGTCAGAATGGTGCCAAGTCAACAGACTTCTGCACATCGTGCTCTGTTTTGCTAGGTGTGTTTGCTAATCCCACGTGCTTTTAACCCATTGACTCCTTCACCTTATCCACCAGCTTCCCATATCTTCAGCCAAGATAGCAAAAGTTTCACCTTTTCACTTCTTTATCCAATCCACATGAAGTACTCACTCACACTATCCCCCAGCTTCCAGTGGACAGGCTGAGGGAGTGAAAGGGTTAAGCTTTTGAAGGAAGCTAGTGCATGTGGTGAGGGAGTTAAAAAGGTTAAT
>CM060309.1:31181424-31186424 GCA_030674185.1 Monoplex corrugatus
CAGAATTTATCCACATGAAACATCACGTGAGCCATGACAGCAGTTGGTGACTTGTGAAAGCATGAAAACATCCGGAATTCCCCATCCGCACCCCGAAAACTAGGATGATGGCGGTCATACCCCGTTTTCGGTGCTTTCTCCAGGTTTTCATATTCAATCTCGCTTTAATGTTTAATGTGTTTGCAGATAATCCCACTTTAACGGCAGGATTAAAAGTTCGCCGTTTGGAGTCTGTTCAAGGAGGATTCGTCACGCTCGGACAATTTCACATACGCTCCATCCAAATCTCCCAGAAATTATTCAGCAGACTCCCTGAGCCCTCGCAAAACCCTGTGCGTTTGCAAGGTCTTGAAATGGGGAGGGGGAAAAGGAAATCTATGAACACTCAGCTGACATCACAAGCATGATGGAAACACCAAGCAAGACCATATCAGTGCATAGAGTTTTGTACAGGCTCAGGAAGACTTGCGAGACAACTGCTGGCAGATTTGGGTGGAGCTCATATTGAGTTGTCCGAGCGCGTTGAACCCCTCTTGAAATAACTCCAATAGCTCCAAGATGGGCAGCCAGCACATCAGGTTTGAATGTCGCAGGCTGGGATTGAACTCGAGATATCAGATCTGTCCACAGTTCAATGAAAATAACCAGTCCGTGTACAGAAATAAAAGAAGAACAACAACAAACCGTTCTTAAACGTAAAAACAATTCGACTAACCGAGAGCAAGTGAAAGTTACCCATGAAAAAAAAAAAGAAAATTAAGAAAATATACAAATAAACCAAACCAAACCAAAACAATCAATCACCAACCTAAGGGCTGACCACTGCATGTGAACGACTGTGCAGGCTACCAGACTTTCTTTAAAACTCAGCATTTTATTTGGTTTACTTTTTACGTCGGCACCCACCTCTGGTGATATGGCCGACGGGGATAACCATCCCAGGGAAGTGCGGGAAGGGGGACCAATCCAATCCTATGCTGGCACCACCAGAACAACAATGATATTAAGATGGGACAACGAGAAGGCCAGTTTTAATGTAGCGCATCCCGGGATTCGAACCCACAACCATTAACATGTGAATCCCACGCTCAAACGAACTGAGCTATTGGGGCCCGCAAAACTCAACAAAACAATGGAGACGTTTTCATGTAATACGAGGGAAAAGACGACCGAGGGTTCGAGTCAGATTGTTTCACGAACGATTTTAGTTTTAACATAAAGAAGGATCTTGTTTTGTTTGTTCGTTCGTTCGATTCTTTGTGTTTGCCAGTCATATGCATTGAGCCAACAGAGCTAAGATGGATTCAAACATGTATTGAGTATCTGGTACCATTTAGCGAACATAAAAATATTCAAGCGTAGACCTGGCGTGATAATTTTTGTGGGAATTTCACTGACTGACTGATCTGTATTTTTCGACAGTAAAGACAATGGAATAGAATAATTCAATAAATTCTGTTTGGTCCATTTTCATCTCTGTCATGCTAATTAAACTAAAATAAAGGAAAAAATGTTCCGTTTTCACCTCTGCCATTGCTAAAATCTAACTGATAAAGCTAAACTATAAAAAACGTAACATCAAATAAGACCATTTTAAGGGAAAATCTTTTCAACGTGAAATAGCCACTTTTTGCAGCAATCAGACTCAAACAGCCTTTTCATCAGTCATTACAATAGGTAGGTCTCGCAGCCGTACAGCAGGGCGTTCAAGAACACTGTTCTATACACAGCAATCTCTACGGCTGTAGAACAACGTACCGCAGAGACATTGTTTGGCTTCATTCGTCACACTATCTCCATGGTCACGCCACATGTGACGATGTACATGTATGCAGCCGTCTTTTCCGGTTCCTGCGAGCTGCCGTGAAGCTTGATGGTCAGCGGAGCAATGCCACGCGCACGTCCTATCGCTCCATTTGATTGAGACGACATTGCTGCAATGTGTCTGGTCCTATTGACCGCATGGGCACGTTGGGGAAAGAGAAAAAGACTGCCAGCCAGAAACGGACATACACACAGACAGTACAGACACACAGACAGAAATACACAGACAGACAGAAATAAAGACTAACGCGCCAGTCGACCCAAATTCTTCTGTCTCGCTCCTCGAAGTGAGAATGGAAGATGAAAAAGATAAAGAACTGAAATACCTATTAACTTGGCGTCACATAAAAATGTGATGAAACAAAAACAACTAACCAAACAAATGAAGACAGACAGCCTCAGGAGAGAGTGCAATGGGTACAATACGGCTGAAAATAAATTACAGTTTTTCATGAGCTTAGTACTGAAGTTAGTCCACATTAACCCTTTCCATCCCTCATCCTATACACCAGCTTTGACGCACGTAACAGTGGAGCAGTCTGGACACTGGTCTTTCAACTGGAAGGTCTCGGTTCAAACCTACTTGGGTACAACCAGGTGGGTAAAGGCTGGACATAGCTCGAATTTCTATTTCCCTTATCATGGGTAAAGGTTGAACATATTTCTGATCTCCCCGGTCATTCATGGGTAAAGGTTGAACATATTTCTGATCTCCCTGGTCATTCATGGGTAAAGGTTGGACATATTTCTGATCTCCCTGGTCATTCATGGGTAAAGGTTGGACATATTTCTTATCTCCCTGGTCATTCATGGGTAAAGGTTGGACATATTTCTGATCTCCCTGGTCATTCATGGGTAAAGGTTGGACATATTTCTTATCTCCCTGGTCATTCATGGGTAAAGGTTGGACATATTTCTGATCTCCCTGGTCATTCATGGGTAAAGGTTGAACATATTTCTGATCTCCCCGGTCATTCATGGGTAAAGGTTGGACATATTTCTTATCTCCCTGGTCATTCATGGGTAAAGGTTGGACATATTTCTGATCTCCCTGGTCATTCATGGGTAAATGTTGGATATATTTCTTATCTCCCTGGTCATGGGTAAAGGTTGGACATACTTCTGATCTCCCTGGTCATGGGTAATGGTTGGACATACTTCTGATCTCCCTAGTCATGGGTAAAGGTTGGAAATATTTCTGATCTACCTGGTCATTCATGGGTAAATGTTGAACATATTTCTGATCTCCCTGGTCATGGGTAAAAGGTGGGCATATTTTTAACCTCACTGATCATGGGCAATGGTTGGACATATTTCTGATCTCCCTGGTCATGGGTAATAATGGTTAGACATATTTCTGATCTCCCTGGTCATGGATAATGGTTGGACATATTTCTGATCTCCCTGGTCAAGGGTAATAATGGTTAGACATATTTCTGATCTCCCTGGTCATGGATAATGGTTAGACATATTTCTGATCTCCCTGGTCATGGATAATGGTTGGACATATTTCTGATGTTCCTGGTCACGGGTAATAATGGTTAGACATATTTCTGATCTCCCTGGTCATGGGTAATGGTTGGACATATTTCTGATGTTCCTGGTCATGGGTAATTGTTGGACATTTTTCTGATGTCCCTGGTCATGGATAATGGTTGGACATATTTCTGATCTCCCTGGTCATGGGTAATGGTTCGACATTTTTCTGATGTTCCTGGTCATGGGTAATTGTTGGACATATTTCTGATGTTCCTGGTCAAGGGTAATAATGGTTGGACATTTTTCTGATGTCCCTGGTCATGGATAATGGTTGGACATATTTCTGATCTCCCTGGTCATGGGTAATGGTTCGACATTTTTCTGATGTTCCTGGTCATGGGTAATTGTTGGACATATTTATGATCTCCCTGGTCATGGATAAAGGTTGGACGTATTTTTGACCTCACTGATCATGGGTAAAGGTTGGAAATATTTCTGATCTCTCTGGTCATGGGTAAAGGGTGGACATATTTCTGATCTCCCTGGTCATGGATAAAGGTTGGACATATTTTTTTTATCTCAGTGATCATGGGTAAAGGTTGAACATATTTCTGATCTCTCTGGTCATGGGTAAAGGTTGAACATATTTCTGATCTCACTGATCATGGGTAAAGGTTGAACATATTTCTGATCTCTCTGTTCATGGATAAAGGTTAAACATATTACTGATCTCCCTGGTCAAGGGTAATGCTTGGACATATTACTGATCTCCCTGGTCATGGGTAAAGGCTGGACATATTTCTGACCTCCCTCCAATGTGCATGCCTGTACCTGCTTGAACCACCTGTGTGTGCATATTCACGCAGAACATCAATACGCATATCAAATTTCTTGTAAGCCACGTCATCGTCACATGGCGAAAGGAAACATGAAACACCCAACATTCACATCTCCGAAAACGGAGTGTAACTGCCTTAATGACGGGACAAAAAAAGATTTCTGGGAGCTGGTGGAGAGAGTGACGGATTAAAAGGGTTAAATCGACATGACGTCTGTACATGCGCTCTCTGAGTTTGGCTTGGTAGAAAATGGATCGTGGTTTATCATAAGGTCTTTATTAGGGCTGGGTACCTGCATGATTGACTTCAAACGTGTGTGTGTGTGTGTGTGTGTGTGTGTGTGTGTGTGTGTGTGTGTGTGTGTGTGTGTGTGTGTGTGTGTGTGTTTGTGTGTGTGTGTGTGTGTGTGTATGTGTGTGTGTGTGTTCAAAAATAGACTGAAAAAAAAAAACGCTAGAAAATGAGTCAAATCAGCCCATACCGTCTGTACGTATGAGTTTTAGGAGACGTAGGTCTTCAAGATCACTGTTGTACAGATTTGGGTGAAGTGCGTATGAGAGCAATGACTCCTTCCTAAACAAATGTAACATAAAATTCAAATTTTAACTACAGTTCGAATTTCCGCTGAAGAGAAATCTGTCAGCAAGTAAACATTTCCCCTCTTTATGGGCGGATATCTCAAAAATTAGACTACTGTTCCAAACCCCGACAATGGTATTAAAAAGGAATCCAAAATAAGGCTGAAAAAGAACTGATTACATGTGGCACAGCAAATGGAAACAAGCTGAAGCTTTCTTGGCAGTTTAATAACTGAATTTAACCAACTCTCTTCACATGTCGAGTACAACAGGGACACTC
>CM060309.1:31193924-31201424 GCA_030674185.1 Monoplex corrugatus
CATGATGATGATGATGATACTGATACCCAGATCCTCCCTCTACCTCGAACATTCTCTTCCACAATTCCTAAAGAGGAACAAGTACCCATTAACAGCCCGCTGGACTGGGTCGGTGTATCAATTTCAGAGCACGAACTTGGTTTAAAACAAAAAAGGGACAAAAACCTGATCACTCATCCATCTGGACTGGACTGATCCGACATCCTTATCTCTTGCGTCCTCTAGCAGGCTTAGGCGCCTGACCTTGCTCATTCAGTACGTACCTTGGTGCCTTCTAACCTAAACAATGGACCATACTCATTACATAATAACCCAAACAATAGACCATACTCGGTACACGATAACCTAAACTTTAGAACATAATGCACAGATGAAGTCCCCATTACCACGTAGAACTGATTTATATGGCAACAAACAGAACCAAACAAAACTCAAAATATGCATTTATAATAAAGAACCTCAAAATCCTTGCTGACAAAGTTTTCTTTCTACCCATGCGCGCACGCACGCACACACACTGCGTGCGTGTGTGTTTTATTGTTAGTGTGTGTGTGTGTGTGTGTGTGTGTGTGTGTGTGTGTGTGTGTGTGTGTGTGTGTGTGTGTGTGTGTAAGTGTATGTGAGAGAGTGTGTGTGTGTGTGTGTGTGTGTGAGAGAGAGAGAGAGAGAGAGAGAGACAGAGAGACAGAGAGACAGAGAGAGAGAGTGTGTGTGTGTGTGTGAGTTTACGAGGGTAATAAGCACTGTTTGTTTTCATTTCACACACACACACGCACGCACGCACGCACATAGTCTTCGCTTAAACAGGCGGATAAACTAAGGGGGAGCGATGAGAGAGAGAGAGAGAGAGAGAGAGAGAGAGAGAGAGAGAGAGAGACTTTTCATTTCCTGTTTTTGTTCTGATGGCTTTACGGTTTTATTTTTCAGGACCCCCCCCCCCCCCCCCAATCCATCCTTCCTTCCTTCCCGTCTCTCTTCTTTTCTATCCCTTTCTTTCTTTCGTTTTTCTCTCTATCCCAACTTTTGCGTCACCTCAGTGGCATTGATTTCAGGCCGATCATTCCGGCTCTACAACATACTACTAGCCCAAAGTTCATTATTCGAAGTCTCAGTGCCAGGAAGCCTACTGGAACCAGTGCCTGTGGGCACCATCATGGGAAACCCTGCACTGCTGATAGGTCACTTCCAAGTGTTCAACAGTGCCTCGTCTGACCTTATTATGGACACTGCCCACTGCCTACTAACACTCACATCAACGAAGTAACTGCTCAGTCGCGAAGCAAGACCGAATAAAAGACTCCCCCATTCCCTTCCCAGTCATCAGACCACTACCACCACGGCCCTCTAACGACAGTCCCTACGACATCAAAGTCCCTACCTTGAATTCACCTCAGGCATGTCAGCGGTTGAAGAAACCGACACTGAGGTCACCAGGGCACGAAAGGCCACAGAACCTGGGACAGTTTTCACCATGCTATCATGACCGGCGATTTCATGAAAATGGGGACGATAATTATGATTCTATGGATTGCACCAAGGATTGAGACAGCACGACAGGCCTGTACTCTATGCTTACTAGCATAGTAAATACCGACATCAATCAGGCACGAGAGATAGAGGCACCTGCAGTGTTGACAGTCACACACTTTGTCTCCTTTCCAGTCTTATTTGAAAACATTCGTTTTTGTCCAGCACTTATTTCCTTCTCTACTTACTCGCCCCTTCAACTCACTTTCCTCTTGGCCTTTCCTCCCAGTCCTTTGTACCCTTAAGCTTTTGTCATTGCGGGTGAATGTTTTAGTGAATGACGAGAGTGAGTGCTTTGACTTGTGTCAAGAATTAGTACCTTTAAACACCTTATACATATCATGATCATTATCATCATCATCATTATTTTTAGTTCTCTGAGTCATGGTGTTACGTGAACATGTCTTTTCTTCGTAATTAGATGTGAAGTCGAGAAATTTGTTCTCCTGATAAGCAAGAAGAGCACAAAATGACAGTAGTCTGGGCGAGAATTTATCTTAACAGAAACAAGTCTTCACATACTGTTTTGCAACAGTTGTGGTCTGGTGGAAGCAGTCCGCCTACGCTCTAAACATAAACTACGGCAGATGATGCTGACGGTCTATCACTGTCCTCGATGATCATCAAGTTTCACTGTAACTGAAGCTTCCTCAAGGCTACAGTGACCATGAAAAGTACAAAATCTGGGTTCTCCGTAATACCCCATGAAAAGTAAATGATGTGGGTGCTCTGTGATACATTCTTATCAAAAAGAAGATTATTAAAATGGTTTGACCATACAAGGCTTTTTTTTCTGTCAGGCAGTCAGACCACCTGACCTTTTGTGGTGTATAGTCACAAGACTATGTGTCTTGCTGTCAACAACTTACCTGACCTTGGTAAATTGACTGCCCGCCTTTATCTGTTGTTCTGTTGTCAAACGTAATATCTTTCCGCATACGTACGCACGCACGCACAGAAACAAACGAATGCACATACACTCACAGTTACATATAGTTTTACACACACACACACACACTCTCTCTCTCTCTCTCTCTCTCTCTCTCTCTCAGACACACACACACACTCTCTCTCTCAAGAGACACACACACGCACACTCCCTCGCAGATGCACACGCATATGCACGCATACGTGGGCGCATGCTCCACACACACCTACATACACAGAGAAACGGGCGGGTACGCACACGTCCAAACGCAAGCAGGAACGAATGCCTTTATATGCACGCACAACTGCACGTATACATAAGCACACTCTCTCCCAAGCACGCACATATATATGCATACCCACACCCATCCATCTACCTGACAACGCCCATGCACTCACGCGCGTGCGCACACACACACAGAGCAGACGAAAAAATACACGTGATATTACTTCTAACTCTCTGGTCAAATATGACGACAAACATTGAACAAGAAAACAAATGGAAAAATAAACTATGCAAAATCAAATTTATACAACGCGTGCGTACAGACCCAGGCACCGACTCTCTCTCTCTCTCTCTCTCCTCTCTCTCTCTCTCCTCTCTCTCTCTCTCTCTCTCTCTCTCTCTCTCTCTCTCTCTCTTTCACTCACTGGGAGTATAATGTTTCCTTGAAATGCAACGAAATTGTAGGGTATTGTTTTTGGTGATGGTTGGTAATGTGTATATCTCTATGTTTTGTGTACGCAAGCGCGTAACCTATGTATGAATGTGTGCAGCTGTGCGTGCAATTATGCGTGCGTATTAGTCTGCATGCGTATTGGTACGTCACTACGAGCATGCAAGTTTGTGTGTTTGTTCTTTATTTCTTTTTTTTTTTTAAAGTCTACTCGCATATCATACGCTTGTAAAGAATAGTGTTTGTGTGTGTGTGTGTGTGTGTGTGTGTGTGTGTGTGTGTGTGTGGGGTAAGCGCGTGTAAGCGCGTGTATGCGCACGTGCAACTGAATCTACACATATACATGCATGCGTGTGAGTGCCTGTATGTTGCAAACGTGTGTGTGCGCGCACGCGTGTATGTTCGTTCCTTGATTTAACGTCTTTTCACAAAAAGTGATATTAGACGACGCGTGTATGTATGTATGTATGTATGTATGTATGTATGTATGTATGTATGTATGTATGTATGTATGTATGTATGTATGTATGTATGTATGCATGCATTCATGCCTGTGAGCGTTTACGTAAAAGTATGCATCTGCGAACATGCACTTAAATGTGTATCTACTGTGTGCACTTAAGTGTCCAGCGTGAACGCGCGGGCGCACACACCCACACACACAAAGTTGAGTTATTTTTACACACAAGACACTTATACCTTCTACACGAAATCACAGTTTACTATTCTACTACTACCACTGCACAGAAAACCCCATATCAAGCACTATACCACTACTTTACTACAACTACTACTACTTTTATTTCTACTGCTACTACTACTACTTTTACTACTACTACTGTTGTTACTATTACTTCTACTACAATGCAGTAAACCCATCTTAAGCACTATTACTAATACGTCACCTACTACTACTACTACTACTAAACAACAACTACTACTAGCGCCACCAATATAATTGCCACACAATACACTGTGTAACACCACCACCACCACCACCAAAATACACATAATTTTTGTGCGGATGCGCAGCGCCATCACGTAATAATCGGTAACCTATTTGTAGAAGTTTAGTGGATATGGTAGTGTTGTGTGTGGTGTGTGTGTGTGTGTGTGTGTGTGTGTGTGTGTGTGTGTGTGTGTGTGTGTGTGTGTGTGTGTGTGTCTGTGTGCTCGCGCGTGCACGTTTGTTTGCCCGTGCATGCATGCTTAGTCGTGCGCACGTGCGTGCGTGTTTGTGTGTGCGTGTGTTCACAGGCGCGCATGTATATTTGTGTACTTGCGCACATGTACTCTTGTGAGAGAGTCAACATTTGTGCATACAAGTGTATCACATACGCACTAAATTCCAATCTGAATTTGAAGTTGCTCATACAGAATTTATCACGTACAGGCAATTCCACATGCGTTCCGCCCAAATCAATCAACGATACTCTGACAAACGCCTCGAACCTATGTAGAATTCCACTATGCGCTGCGCAAGTTCACCCGCAAGTTTCACAGTACAATAATAAAATAAAAAATAAAAAATAAAAAAATAAATAAAATAAAAAAACATGAAGGTCAAGTTATTCTAATAGTTTTCTTCTTTTTTCATTTTCCCCATTCTAACAGTTTTCGTCTCTTCTTTCTTTTTCTATCTCCCCCCCCCCCCCCCTCCTCTAATTACTACAGAAATCAAGTCTCGATGTTATACTTCTCACCTTGACCTTGAAGTAGCGGCATAGGAACAAAAGCTCGACTCCAGCGGGCCCCAGTAGCTCAGCTGGTTGAGCGTCGGATTTACATGCTAATGGTTGTGGGTTCGAATCCCGGGGTGCGCTACATTAAAACTGGCCATCTCACTGCCCCATCTTAACATCATTGTTGTTCTGGTGGTGTCAGTATAGGATTAGATAAGTCCCCCTTCCCCCACTTCCCTTGGATGGTTATCACCGTCGGCCATATCACCTGAGGTGGGTGCCGACATAAAAACTGAACCAAATTGATCAATCATAGCTCGACTGTAAACGAGGACAGTGGCAGACTGTCACAACAGTGAAAACGGAATGTAAATGCTGTCAAAAGTCCTCAAGAATGTGCTGTTCACACCAACCTCATGCAATGTCGATTGATAATGTAGACTATTTTATTTATTTATTTGCTGGGGGGGGGGGGGGGGAGGAGGAGCGGTCCCCAGTAAAGTTTGACCTAAACGGTATGAGTACTATGACCTCCAATAGATATTCATAACTCTTCAACTCTTTGACTTGAATTTGATAAAAGTTCAATAAGACAGAGCTGAGAAAATCATGCTAATGCTTTTTTTTTTTTTTTTTTTTTTTTTTTGGGAGGGGGTGGGGGTGGAGGAGTGTCACATTTAGAGGTTTAGACATACAGATTTCTCTCCAGTAGATATGATACAATCTCCCTCTTTTTTTCTAAATGCGACTGAAAACAAACAAACAAACAAAAACCCATCACCACCACCACCACCAATGAAAAAAGAAAACCCCAACAACAACAAACGCAGTAGTTGCGACAAACAATAGTCAATCACTCAATGTGTCATATGACGAGACTGCGATGGCAGTAGGAAGGACAGAGAGGGGAGGGTGGTGGAGGAGAGAGAGAGAGAGAGAGAGAGAGAAGGAGAGAGGGACAGTGAGAGAAAGAGAGAGTGGGGTGGGGTGGGGAGAAAGGTATGGCTGTGTGAACCCCGATAGAGCATGGTGACAGTGATTATCGCGACTATATTCTGCACACTACAATCATGTACACTGCATTGTTTGTAGTAAGCGCATCCATACATCCACACATGCACTGCGGATGCACAAACAAGCACACTCACATAAACATGTACTACATATAGCATATACACGAGTAAGCGCGCGCGCGCGCGCACACACACACACACACACACACACACACACACACACACACACTCACACACACACACACACACACACACACATGTACGTCTAAAAGCACACATGTGAATCACATATGTGAACAGACGTTAAAAGAAATAAGGAACACACACACATTACATTCATATAACGTCAATACTCACAACAAGAATTACATCTACCAAAAGAGCTTTTGCTCCTACTACCACTACCAACTATTACTACGAACTACATGTACTACAACAACAACTACTATCAGAAACCGAACGCAGGATACTCTGTGCAACAACAACAACAGAAAAACAACAACAAACAAACAAACAAACAAACAAACAAACAAAAACAAGATCAACGCGCACGACCTCACAAAAATCTCGGTCACCAACAATCAGCTGAGGGGAGGGAACATAACTCCTCCGCCACCATCACCACCTGCACCCCTCTCTAGTGCGTTCCGCTCCCCGTCCCCCTTCAATTCCCCTTTCCTTCCGCGCAGTACAAGCAAATCTATCATATTATGTATGGTGCACAGCTAGTGAACACATAGAATAAAATTATTTTTCTATTTGTACACGTATTGCTCTTTTGTTCAATAAAATTATCATTCCATTCATATTGCCTCTCTCTCTCTCTCTCTCCTTTTCTGTTTTTGTTGTTGTTGTCACAATGGATTTACCATGTGAAAATTTTTTCCGGGGACAGCGCGTCGCCGCAGTGCTGCGCCACCCATTTTAATTCTGTATGCGTGTATTTCTGTTTATCTACAAAAGTGGATTTTTCTACAGACTTGCCAGGGGCAATTCTTTGGTTGCTGTGGAATCTTTAACGTGCGCTGAGTGCGTGTGGAACACAGGACCTTGGTTTATCGCCCTCCCCATCGGAATGACTAACCTCCATACCAACCATGTAAGAGCCAGAGATTCGAACCCAGATTTCTTGTGTCCCAGACAGGTTCTCTAACCACTATACACTTTACTGTGGTCCAGTTGCTTTGTGCCATGGACTCTCTCACACCAAGGATGAGTAAGCCTCTTTGCCTATAGGTATAAATTGTGAGTTGTGCGCTCGTGGTGGCCCTGTAGTTAAAGCCCCTTCTTGAGAAGCAGGAACTCTGGGTTCGACCCTTTGTCAGACGGCTTTTTTTATTTTTTTATTCTTTTTTTTTTACCCGAGGGTCCAATCCGTCGCCAGGCCTCAGCAAACACCAGGTTCCAGGGTTCGCTTCCCATAGAGGCCTCGAATTTTTTTCCTGTTTGACCAGAAAATCGAACCGAGCATCTAGTCCTTCGGAAGGAGACGAAAAACGAGACGGACCTGTGTGCTGACTGCGCACGCTACAGATCCCACGGCAGTTGAAAATCGCCCGGCTGCCTTGGTAAACAACAACAACAACAACAACAACAGCAACAACAACAAAAAACATAGGAGAGATATGTTGATTTCCCAGGTTCCACCTCTTGAAGAAGACCAATTAGCCTTCT
>CM060309.1:31206424-31243924 GCA_030674185.1 Monoplex corrugatus
GAACAACCGTACATGTTGAAGAATATAATCCTCAATGGTGCAGAATAATCGTACATTGTGCAGAATATTGTAATCACACGTATTTCAGATTATAATCGTATATGGTGCAGAATAATCGTACATATTGCAGAATATTATAATCGTACATAGTGTAGAATATTATAATCAAATATGTCGCGGAATAATCGTACATGGTGCAGAATATCATAATCATACATGTTGCAGAATATTACATGTATAATCACACACAGTGTAAAACATTATAATCGTCCATAGTGCAGAATAATCTTACATGTTGCAGAATATTGTAATAAAATATGTTGCTGAATAATCGTACATGTTGCAGAATATTGTAATAAAATATGTTGCTGAATAATCGTACATGTTGCAGAATATTGTAATAAAATATGTTGCTGAATAATCGTACATGTTGCAGAATATATCTACGATTGCCTGCATTTGGGAAAACTGAACGTTTCTTCGTCATTTGTACATTTCTGTTCCCGCTTCTGATGATACCGTGCAATCATCAACTGCTGAAATCATTAACGGTTATGTCAACTTACATGTATAACAACCAATCTGTGCACTATATTATCACCCTTTCTCTTGTTCTTATAGCACATAAATGTATGTTATTGAGTTCACACACACACACACACACACACACACACACACACACACACACACACACCAAGTGTGAATACTGAGTTCACAGAGAGAATGAATGCAAGAGAGAGAGGGGGGAGAGGGGGAGGGAGGGAGGGAGGGAGGGAGGGAGGGAGAGAGAGAGAGAGAGAGAGAGAGAGAGAGAGAGGAGAGAGAGAGAGAGAGAGAGAGAGAGAGAGAGAGAGAGAGAGAGCAAAGCACAACTGTTCCAAGAATGATCTCGCGACATTTTACCCTTGGAGAAATTGCATTTAATGACGCTATCGCGGAACCCTTTGCGAGTGACTCCCCCTTCTGTTGTAATTTGAAAAGCACTGGCGCAACTTAAAATGGCTTCCATTTGACGTCACTGTATCATCATGGTTTCCGCCAGCTTCAGACTTTGTGAGGAGTTCGGAGACTTTAGGTCATCGCCATATCATCCAGTCTGCCCCTAGAACTACACCAATCGATCACGCGCATACTTTATCACTAAAGGATAGTAGTGCTAGGTCCCACTGGACCTGTATTACGGTTAGTCTTTCCTACTCTACAAAGACAACATAAGCTTAAAAGAAAACAACAACTACTAACTAAATAAAAAAAATTAAAAATTAGAACACATACAATGTCAAAGAAGTGATAGAAATGAATCATAATAAACCTGACTTCTAAATGTTAATTGCTCATAAGCTTTATGAAATGTCAGTTGCTCACAAGTTTTATGAAATGTCCATTGCTCATATGCTTTATGAAATGCCCATTACTCATAAGGTTTATGAAATATCAATTGCTCATAATCTTTATGAAACGTCAATCGCTCATAAGTTTTATGAGTAGCACAAACATAGAGCCATCTTCTCCAGCTCAAAAAACCGTAAAGGAAGTGTGTTAACTGATCTGTTGTTCCTGTCCTTAACCTTGTAAATTTGGTTCTCCGTTGTCTTCTGCCTACGCCTGACAAAGGCCAAAATATGCACCCACCTTCTTTCGTTTGGCAAATACACGTTTTAATTTTATTTTCATGTGTTTCTGGTTTATACTCGCTCGAAAACTGTATTTCCATCATTCTGGTGGTGTCAGCTTAGTGTTTCATATTCCTGCCCCCCCCCCCCCCCATCCCTCCCCATTTCAAGACCGTGTCAGTGCATAGGGCTTAGCACAGGCTCAGGGGATCTGTCATATGTCTGCAGACAGATTTGGGTGAAGCGCATATGGAATTGTCCGAATGTGATGAACTCTTGAACAAACTTCAAACACAAATACTTTCTCCAGCTTACCGCTCAACGAAACATCAGGAAAATTAGCTATTTGTTTTTTTTTGTCCTAAACTCTTTGAACTTCTTTCTTTGTTGTTGTTGTTGTTTTTTTTATGTTCACTTGACAAAGGCCATTTGGCCGAAAATTTGCGCCTATTTCGTAAGCTAAAACACATTCTCATTGTATTTTAAAGCGTTTCTGGTTTCTAGCAGCACAAGTAGTTTTAACCGAGTATTGTCTTAAAATCATGTCACACTGGTCATAAACAAAAAGTAAACGAATAATTGTTGCTCAGAGCTACTACCTCCACACCATGACTACACAACAGGGTAACGTACTCAGATCTGTATGTCCACACCCTGACTACACCACGAGGTAACGTACTCAGATCTGTATTCCACACCCTGACTACACCACGAGGTAACGTACTCAGATCTGTATTCCACACCCTGACTACACCACGAGGTAACGTACTCAGATCTGTATTCCACACCCTGACTACACCACGAGGTAACGTACTCAGATCTGTATTCCACACCCTGACTACACCACGAGGTAACGTACTCAGATCTGTATTCCACACCCTGACTACACCACGAGGTAACGTACTCAGATCTGTATTCCACACCCTGACTACACCACGAGGTAACGTACTCAGATCTGTATTCCACACCCTGACTACACCACGAGGTAACGTACTCAGATCTGTATTCCACACCCTGACTACACCCACGAGGTAAGGAAGTCTTCCTTCTGTTGAGCCCAACCTTTTCTGTGCTCTCAGTAGACTTAACCAAGGAAATTTCCTCCTTCTTAAGCCCTAATCCGCGTGTATGAGATGGGAAGAAATATGTGAAATTCATCGAAAATGTTCGCTTCATTCCTATTAATAACCACCTATCCTTCTTCTTTCTTTTCCCAGTCCACTTGTATCGTTATAGGTGTCGCGGGGGGGGGGGGGGGGGGGGGGGGGGGGGGAGGAGAAAGCTGACGGCCCCAAGTGGAGAAATTCCGTGTGACGTCAAGTTCTCTTTCAAGCAATCGATCTAGGTCTTTCTTGGTTTGCCTCTCGCAAACTGCTGACAGATTTGGGTGGAGCGCATATAGAATTGTCCGAATACGAGGAGCTCGTCTTGAACAAACTCCAAATAAACTTTAGATGCAGACATCTCCAGCTCAACGAAAATACCAATTCTTTTAATCGTCAAAGATATGCTTGTTGAACCAGATGGTGTGGCTGCATTCTGATCGGATGACCCAAACATTTATATCTCTGTCACGTTTGTTACTGGATTGATGTTGTTCCCCACCATCTCTTTGCACAGTCACCTTACTTTGCTTTTCTGAAAGATTATACACACACGCACGCGCGCGCACACGCACAGAGAGAGAGAGAGAGAGAGAGAGAGACAGACAGACAGACAGAGAGAGAGAGAAAGAGAGAGAGAGTGAGAGAGAGAGACAGAGAGAGAGAGTGAGAGAGAGAGACACTCAGAGAGTGAGAGACACTCAGAGAGAGAGAGAGAGAGAGAGAGACAAACAGGCAGGCAGGCAGGCAGGCAGGCAGGGAGGCAGAGAGACAGACTGAGACAGAAACAGAGACAGAAAGACTGAAATGATTTATTCATCTTGTATCAATCATCATGAAGGAGAATATCACGATGAATAATTAGCAATTCTAACTGATTACGAAATTGTTCTGGATTTTTCACACACACACACACACACACACACACACACACACACACACACACACACACACACACACACACACACACACACACACACACACACACACACCACAGGCACACGCGTTCTGATTTTGGTGACAATTTTTCCTTCATGATCACTGTTGTGTTGTTTCAGCTCCATTTATCTACTAACCCAGGCACTACTCAAGTTTCTGTTCCCGTCTATCGACTCACACAGGTTTCTTTTCTACGGCTACGTCTCACCCTTCTACATAATTTCGGTCTCTTCTTTCCTCTCTTCCACTCCTTCTCCCCACCCACTCTTTCCTCTCCCTTTTCTTCTACCATCACTGACAGTGACAAGATGTTAACAAACGAATACACAGAGATGAGAAGAGGGGTGTAGGGAGGGCCTTGTTCTATGCAAACAGTAATAACACCTTCAATACCAGGAAGACAGGTTTCTGGCCCAGTAACAAGGAACTCCTTCCTAGTGTCTTGAAGACAGAGCAAATGTCTGCTTATTTTCAACACAAACAAAATACGAAACAAAACAACAAACAAAGCAAAAGACCACCCAAGACACACTCATTTTACGGATGCATGTACAAAGTTGCAGACATTCATTTGTAAATTTTCTAAGTCGGGTCGTCACAACTGATCTGTGTGTGTGTGTGTGTGTGTGTGCGTGCGTGCGTGCGTGCGTGCGTGCGTGCGTGCGTGCGTGTGTGTGTGTGTGTGTGTGTGTGTGTGTGTGTGTGTGTGTGTGTGTGTGTGTGAGTGTATGTACGAAAGACATGTATTCATCAAACGATGGATACATGTGTACGCGGGCGTGCACGTTTTCATGTGCACGTTTTCAGGTGCCCTGCCGCATGGCGTTGGCGATCATGGACTTCCATCTGTCTCTATCTCTCGTTGCCCCCAGCATCTCCCCCACCCTCCTCGTCCCCAGCCACTCTGCAAGTCCGTCCTGCATTTTCTCCCTGGGTCCACCCGGTGCTCTCTTTCCCTCCAGCTTTCCCGTTGTGACCAGGTGCTCCAAATCCCCCTTCCTCATAAAATGGCCTATAAATGTTGCCTGTCTTTTCCTAATCTTCCTTATGAGTGATCTACTTGTGTCTGCCTCCATCAAGACTGTCTCGTTTGTTTTCTTAGCTGTCCATGGAACTCTCAACATTCTTGTTAGAAACCACATCTCGGCTGCCTCAATCTTGTTCTGGCTTTGTTTGTTGACTGTCCACGCCTTGCATCCGTACAACAGTATTGGTTCTATATAACATTCAAGAACTCTCTTCCTGATGTTAATTGACAGGCATTTGTTGGTAAGAATACTTGTCATCTTCTTGAATGCTGTTTTGGCTTGGCCGATTCTGCCGGCTATTTCTGATGTGCATCTGCCGTCTGATGAAATGATCGTTCCCAGGTATTTGAATTTATCAACCTGTGTCAAGGTTGTGCCATTTGCTGTTATTTTGCAGGAGGGGATTTCATGTTTTTTACTGATCACCATGACTTCAGTCTTCCTGCTGTTTAGTTCCAGCCCCTTACCTTTGCTTTCTATTTCTAGTATATTCACAAGGTTTTGTAGGTATCTTTCACTTTCTGCAATTAGCACGGTGTCATCAGCGTATCGATTGTTGAAGAAAGACATGTATTCATCAAATGATTTATTTAAGCTTTTTCCTGTTGTTATTCTTATGACCTATGTTCATGCCACATGATTATTTTTCACATTTATTCGTATATCAAACGTAATAACGAAATACTGATCTGTCACCTGGTGAAGTGCAGGAGGCGTGGTGTTTGTGTGTGTTGTGTGTGTGTGTGTGCGTGCGTGCGTGCGTGCGTGTGTGTGTGTTGTGTGTGTGTGTGTGTGTGTGTGTGTGCGTGCGTGCGTGCGTGCGTGCGTGCGTGCGTGTGTGTGTGTGTGCTTGTTTTTTTTGTGTGTGTGTGTTTTTTTGCTTGTTTGTTTTAGTTAGCGTTCCGACTTCCTCGGGAGCGTGTGTGCTCCTTGTTTTTGCACACAGACTGTGCAGGACAGTCTGCACGCTCTGTATTTGCGTAGGCATGCATGCTGGATGTTTTCACGTCTCTGTAAGTCACCGGACAATGACATGACTCAAGAGATCTTCAAGGTGCATATTTCACAGTCCGTGTGTGTATACACAGGACGAGAGTGAAGGCACTAGCAGACCTGCACGCCTGTTGACCTGGGAGATCGGGAAAAACTGCACCCTTTATCCACCAGGCGTGAGGTGCCCAGGCAGGACTGAATCCAGACTTTCTGGTTAACCCTTTGACTCCCGCACCCTATCCACCTACTGCAAAAACTTAACCCACAGACTCCCTCACCCCATCCACTTCCTGGTGGATAGGGTGAGAGAGTCAAAGGGTTACGTTTTTGCCTTGTTGGCATGGCTGACAATGCAGGATGCTGGTGGACAGGGTGCGGGAGTCGAAGGGTTAAATAAACATGCTTCCACGGGATTTTTTTTTTTTTTTTTTTTTTTTGCGCTGCAGAAATGGCATTATCATTATTGTTTTCAGCATTACTGTTATTACTATCACTATCATCATATTATTGTTACAATTATCATCATCATCACTGTTATTATCATCAACATCATCATCGTAGTCATCATCATCATTATTATTATTATTATTATTACTATTATTGTCATTATTATCATATGTATTATCATTATTATTATCATTAAACTAGGCAGTGCGGTTGACGTTAAAAAATGGAAAAGGCTTGTTGTATGTATTGGAGGAGCCAGTGACAGACCTGTATGTTCATGTTGTGGGAAGTTAGGACCGCAGGTGGCAGAATATACACACACACACACACACACACTGGCCCCACAATGACACCGATTGTCATTACCAGCAGGACCAGGCTGGTCCACAGACAGCATTGTGCTTGGCAGACCCACTGGCAAAGGAAAGTGCGTGGGAAAAAAAAGTGTGTACAGTCTCACCTGTAGCGTTTTAACTAAAAAGGGGATAAAGATAGCCCCTTTACACACAAAAGCATCACCCCCCCTTTTTCCTCCCGCTTCCCGAACACGCACACATACACATTCACACACACACACACGTCCCATCCACACACTCACACACAAAGACATAAACTACTACGCATAAACACACATCACACAAACGTCTTTATCTGAAGAGAAAAAAAACCACCCTCCTCAGCATGTTCCAAGATTATGAAAGATCGTTGTTATATGAACGTTTTTTTTTAAACTGAAGCAGCCAAGTCACTGATTGAATGTTGATGAAATACAGCCACAAGCACTTACACATCACCCACCAACTAGTGTATATCGGTCGTATATTGAAAGCGTAGTCAACACTATTCACAATATAATAATAACAATAATTAATAATCATATTATTAATAATCTTAATAATAATAATAATAACAACAATAATATTGATAGTAATAACAATATGAAGAAGAAAAAAAGAAAATAACAGAAAGGCAAAAGAAAGATAGGACGGAAGAAATGCTCTTTTTGGGGGGGGGGGGGGAGGACGGGAGGAGCTTATCGGCGCATTGTCTAGGTACAATTTATACTTTCCATACACATCTCCCACGTCTTTCTTTCTTTTTTCTGTTTAATAAGAAGTTGATTCTTAGTATTAAATCTGGTTTCTCTCACTCTGTGTAAATGCATGCGCATGAGCGTGTGTGCATATGTGCGTATGTAGGCATATGTGTGTGTATGCGCGCGCGCGTGCGTGTGCACTGTGAGTGTGTGTAGATAACAATGTGCCGGTATGAAGTTCCCTACAGCTGAATGTGTGTGTTTGTGTGTGTGTGTGTGTGTGTGTGTGTGTGTGCGTGCGTGCGTGCGTGCGTGCGTGCGTGCGTGCGTGTGTGTGTGTGTGTGTGTGTGTGTGTGTGTGCGCGCGTGCGTGTGCGCGCGCGTACTTGTGCATTCTACATGAGTGTAGATAACAATGTGCCGGTATGAAGAAATGTACCAGCTACAGATATGCGCCATAGGTCGACCAGAAATATTCCCTAATTGCTCACACACTCCCTCCATCCCTCCCTGCTTTTCTTTTTTCCTTTTTCTTCTTGTTTTCTTTGCTTTCTTCTTCTCCTTGTCCTTCTTTTCAGGCAAACTGAAAACCTGAAGGTTAACAATAAATTGGCAGGAATGTCCCATGCGCTGTCATTCCGTGAGGCTCCCTACACACAGTGGTTTAGTGTACTTGTGACAAGACTAAACCTGCAGATCTATAATTATGTTCTGACCATGCCCTAGTCACTCTAGCACCCAGTCTTTTCATCAAAAATTGTTACCCCCAAAATCCAGATTTTCCCCCAAGGTCACTCTGTAAAGCTGACCTTTGCGTCATAACCTCAATGTTCGCCATCTTTAACCCCAATGTGGTAGTGATTCAACCAGAAACCCCTGATAAGTTCTTGCTAATACATTCTTGTCACAGACAGACATACCTCTCTCTCTCCGGTCGATATGAAACATTTCAAGCGGCAAAGCTACCATTATCTCGCTTTTACCTGTCCCGCGATCGACTCGGGACGACTAAAAGGCAGGCCGCCATTTCTCTCACCTTTAAATTGCTTCTGCCTTTACCAACCACTCCGGTGACCAATTCGGTCGATCGGTCGGTCGATCGTCGAAGCGATGGGGCAGAATAGGTAACACATTCTCTCCATTATGATTTTGCTGGCAGTTTGATGCTGTGCTTTATGTTGGGTAGTGAAAAGAGCTATAGTGAGTGAGTACAATAGCCGGTGGGTCATAAAAAATAACAGAATTGTGATATTAATCAGGCCAGCCATTTCTTCTGTGGCTATTAGAGCCTGTGTGGGGTGCAATTATTCTAGGGCACACTCGTACGATTTGAACAACGCCTGAGCATGCATGTATTGACACGTATATTATGCTTGCACGTGATGTTCTTCGCATATATTCATACACGTGTGCCGTGTGCGCGCGCACATACGCATACGAACGCATGTTGCACACACACTCACACAAACACACGCCTGCACATGGACGAACTCATTATTAGAAAAAAACAACACACGGTTTAACCCTCTGACTCCTGCTCTTTGTCCACCAGCTGCAAAAATTTAACCCTTTGCCTCCCTCACCCTATCCACCGGCTTCCTGCAGGAAGGGCTAAGTGGACAGAATGCGGGAGTCAAAGGGTTAAACAACATCGGGCGCAGTAAACGAGTGGATAAACATCTGACTTCCAATCGGACGGTCCTGGGTTCGATCCATCTAGACACCTCTAGCTCTGTCTGGTGGGCAAAGGATACAGGTTCTTCCAATCTCTCAGATCAAAACATGCGCAGACCTGTTAATGTCTTATCCTTCTTCATGTGTTTATGCAC
Source organism: Monoplex corrugatus (assembly GCA_030674185.1). Classification (NCBI taxonomy): domain Eukaryota; kingdom Metazoa; phylum Mollusca; class Gastropoda; order Littorinimorpha; family Ranellidae; genus Monoplex; species Monoplex corrugatus. The sequence goes on from CM060309.1 coordinate 31,215,413, forward strand.
GCAGAATACCAAGTATGCATGTTAAACACCCGGTAAGTCCAGTCAATGGCTGGCTGGCTTGTGAAAACATCAAAGCGTCCAACACACAGAGAGAGATTATAACTATTTTTATGTACAGCCCAGGCGACTGCGCAAAGCCATATCAGGGCTATAACTACCATAAAACACATACAATACCTCACTGGGGAAAAGTGGAAAAGAAAATTAAGGACGCGTATCAATGCATTCGCGCACATAATCTAAGGATATGCCCCTGGCGTTGACCATTCCCTCCAAATTATCACCAGTCGGGTTAAAAAACAAACCTGAAAACAAATTTGAACTTAACTACGGACGAAAAAAAAAAAAATGTAGAAACTGGCCTAAATTACCTAAAACTGCTTCTGTATATCACATTTCCTTAAATCCAAAAGTGTAATTAATAGCATGTACCCAATTATCAGTCCTAAGAGAAAGTACGTAACGCTTTATAGAATATAATGTTAAATGAACCAGCAAGACAGAAAATGGTAGGAACAGATCACAGAAAATAAAGAAGCCAGGAAGAAACAAAGAGAGTGACAGAAAAGAGGAAATTTCTAGCGCAGCATTTCCAGAAAGTGGGGATACTGTTTATACTGAAAGAACCTCCGGTAACCTTGAGGGGACGGGGAGTGGGGGGGGGGGGGGGGGGGCTGAGAGAGGTAAGACAATGCATGCACAATCTTTGTCCATCATCTAATAAAGCAAATATTCCCTTCTATTCTACAGAAGTGGGCAAATATGTTCCACAACTACTCTGCACTGCAGACCACAATGGAAAATAACAACTTGAAAAAAAGGTACTAGGACAAGTCGCTCTTGAATTTCAGAAACGAAACTTGCGCGCGCAAGATGGCTCTTTTGATAAGGTCCCGAGGTCAAGATCTCATGCCTTGAGTTCTGTCTCGCAACATAAAACGCTGGCTCGTTCACTGCCAATCTTTACGCGCCAGTCAGTCTGGCGGTATCAGTGCTTCATAGGTCTTGTTCCCTTCCCCATTTCGAGACCTTGCCAGCGCATGAGATTTCGCTGGGGCTCAAGTCTGCCAGATAACTGCTGGCGAATGTGGGTGTAGCGCATACGGTATTGTCCGAGTGCAATTAATCCTTTTTGAACAAACTTCTAACCCCAGACACGAAAGATACAATATTTAGATACTGCCTGTTACAACACCTAAAGTATCACAGCAAAAGTCCCTGGAAAGAAAAAGTATTACAGTAACGTCTGCATTTCATTGTAGCTGGTCGTAATGGTGGTATTGGTTGTCGCAGTGATCACCAACTGGATAAAGACATTGCCCACAAGGCACAATCGCATTTGAAGAACACAGAACAACTGTTGTTCAACAAAAGAGGAACCGGCAGAAGCAGAACCCAGGTCCTCAAGACCGCTCCACATGCAATCCCTGCTAAAAACGCGTGCCTCCACATCAAATGAGAACTCGCACCAAGGCACTGAAAACCAGAATCGACGGGAGAATCTATCAGTCCATTAACTTCATTATAAATAGTAGAAGCGGCAGCAGCAGTGGTAGCAGTAATAGCTGTGCTGTTGTTGTTGTATGGACTAAATGTAACAGGCCTTTCAACCATTCTGCGTCACTTTTTCACAGTATGTTAGTAAGGTTATTTAGTTGTTTCGGGACATGGGAGAAATACTCCTTAGATGGAGTGAGTAGCCGAATAGTTAAAGCACCTGCCTAAAATGTCAGAAAGCCGGGTTCAAATAAACAGATCAGTCAAGGATCCCCCCCCCACACCCCCCCCTTCCAATTAGATCTAAACTGACGGTCTAGCGCTAGTCTTTCAGGTGAATGATAGATGAAGCGAAGCCCCGTGTACAGCATCCACTTTGTAGATATCGAAGACCTCACGGCAACAAAGGAGTTGTCCCTGGCAAAATTCTACAGCAAACTCCACTTTCATAACTAAAGAGAAACGACTGCATAAAGGAAAAAAACAAGGGGGGGGGGGGGGGGAGGAGTGTGGCCTTGCATAGCAGCAACATGCTCCCCCGGGAAGAAAAACCTAAATTTCACATGGTAAACCCATTGTGACCGCCACAATACCAACAACAAAAATTGAATGAAATAAAATGGTTGTTTCACACCATGAAACTACTGGAAAAACTGGCTTGGTGGAGAGAAAGGGCTCCTGCCTTCTAAACTGACAGCAACAGTTTGCACGGGTTCTATACAGGATCAAGTGAACCTTTGTGGATATGCTCCAGTCCACCCGTACTTGTGAATGAATACCTAACCCCTTCAGAGCTAGGTAATGTAACGCAGCCAGGGCTGGCTCTGAGAAAAATGGACATTTCTACCACTTCCTACCCAACGATCTCAGGGATTACAGAACAAACTTCTGAAAAAAAAAAAATGTTGAAGGTTTGCCGTGACATTCCAGCAATTTCCTGAATGCATGAACAGCGAACTAACTCAATAGATGAGCTCACAAACAGGAGCCCAGGAAGACAAGCAGGACAGCAGCCTCAGCTATAGCGTAAAGATGCATATTATTATCTCTCCTTGAATCACGGACTGAGAGGGACGATCGCCACCTTCTGTCCAGGGAGCAGCAAATAGTCCTGATGAAGCTCCACACAGGATCACAACCGGCTCAAAGCCCATGTGAACCATATGATCAGACAGATATACACATATTGCAGCCAAGTTGCCTCTCTGTCAAGTGGAACGACAGGAGACAAGGCCGACGGTAACTTAGCTGACTACCGAGCTCCATAGCAGCGGGTAGGAAACTGGAGTAAGCAACAACAAAATGTGGCAAAATTCATCGGTCCTGCCACTGTCAACTCTTGAGTTTCAGTTCTACTCGCCAGTATCTTACACGTGAAGCAACATTTAAACTAGCCATTTCTCTTACCCTGTCCCCTATTGATTATTTTAACTCTCTGCTCTCTTGTTTGTCTGCGTCTTCTGTCCCTTGTCTCGAGCGTATCCAAACTTCTGCGGCCCATCTAATCCTTTGTAAAAAGAAACACGACCATGTCACCCACTCACAGCTTCAGTCCTCCAGGTTGCCTATTGCTCAAAGAATTTCATACAAAATCAGCACGCTCTGCTACAAGTGTATTAACGGTTTTGCACTACTTTTCGCTGCAACCACCTCCAAATGTACACCTCTGCCTGGCCTCTCCGTTCTGCTTATGATACATTCACACATTTCTGGATTCAGATGTTGTACAGTCGGTCACTGTTCATTTTCTGTATCTGATCAATACAACTAGAACTTTCCATGTCTCTTCGACATTTACAGCGTCTTCCTTCAAGTCCAACTTGAAGATCTTTTTGTCCTGCAGTAATTTCCCACTTCGCTCCGCACCCTTCTTGCCCTCTTCCGTCCAAATATGCATGTGTTTTGTACACTTTGTTGCTTTTGTTACAACCAGTGAATGTTCATATGAACGACGAAAGTGTGCGCTTTGATATGATTTATACATTAAGATTATAAATACCACTACTATTATCGCCAGATGTGTCCAGGCCATGTAGACTTAGGAACGAAAGAAGAAGAGGAATCAGCTGCAGCAAGTGATAACAAGAGTCGGTTCACATTCCCTGCGGTCTCCAATGGCCCGCAACAGTGGAATCTGGGACCTGCCTTGTGAGCTACCCGCGTGTGGAAATAAACAAGAGACCGGAGTGTCGTATCTCAGCCTGACACTTTTCAGCTCGCCCACTGTGCAGACATCAGCTCACAGCTGATAACGGAGGCGTGAAGGAAAGCCATCATCGTTTATCGTTAGGAGGGATGGAACCACGGCAGCCCTGAACTCCCCAGCGGGTGATTTCTTCAGGTCGGGGTTTGTCTGTCTGTCTGTGTCTGTAATTAGCTTAATTAAATCAATCGTGGAGCTCCTGTAGCCCATCTCCAAAGCCAGCCAGAAAAACAGAGAGAGACAGAGAAAGTGAGAGAGAGAGAGAGGGGGGGGGGGGGAGGAGGAGTGAGAGAGGGAGAGAGAGACAGACAGACAGAGACAGGAAGACAGACTGAGACAGACAGATAGTAGGGATGACTGACAGACTCACATACACCAACGCACGCATGCACACACACACATATACCAACGCACGCGCGCGCGCGCGCGCCACACACACACACACACACAATATATATATATATATACACTCATATAAAAAACGCACGCAGGTTCAAAACCGAACAACACAACATAAAATGATTACAACCATACGACAGATTGTTTTACATAATCACATCACTACGCATTTTCAATCAGATCCGATATTCAGTGGGCGCGACAGTCAAGTATGTAAGACTTCATCACACTTCCAATCGCAGGGTCTGGGGTTCGATCCTACCTGGGTACCTCCCGCCTGGTGGGTAAAGGGTGGACCTGTTAGTGCCTATACCCCATACGTGCTGTACATACGCGTGCAGAACAAGGAAAGTGCACTGTAAGTCATGGTCAGTGTCTGGTGGCTCATGAAAACAAGAAAACACCCAGCACACACACCCACCAAACACGGAGTATGCAGACGGCGCAGCAACTTACCGCCTACAAACATGTATCCGAGAATAAACGGAACTCTAATAGTATATTTAATAAAAAGCAAATAAACAAGCAGAACTTGTTATTCTTAAAAACTGTCTCGACACGGACACTGATTACGTCTCTTCCAAGCCATCACAAACACACAAACACCGTGATCAAAAGCCCCTTAATCTGACCAAGAGGTCCCACACTACTACAATAGATAAAGACAACGCAGGACGTCACCCATGTCACACAGTAGACATAAACTCGAGTCTGGAAATGACTATACAGTCATCAGTCAGTCCGGCCTCGTTTGGAACAATGAGTTCCTTGTGGAAATCGATCGTGTTATGAATGCCCTTGGTTAAGTGAGAACGAGTGGTTGTATTGGAGCACAGTTAACCAACCGTCCTATCAGCTTACAGCACGTAGTAGGTTCATTAATCCGTTGTGTTCAAATTCAAGAAGATTGAGATCGTTTTGATACTTGGTAGTTATGATATTTACAACTTCGCAGTCAATTTTTTGCCTCTCAGTGTCCCTAATAAGTCGGATCAAAACAGGTACCTCTGAAATCCACTGAAGTAACACTGTAGCGATGCGGGGTCTCCTCTGGTGTGCCCGATCACATGCGGTTTGACATCTTTGGCTGGCATGGACTTATTCCCATTATGACTGATTGAATGAAGTTGGGGTTGGTATGTGCTGAGGAGCTGTCAATAAGACACGGGGTCCCTCCTGTTATATCACTCTAGAACTAATTCACCTGGAGTGTGAATCGCAACTCGTGACAGGACACCATCATACTCCCTTGACTGCATACTAAAAACGTGGAGTTTAACTCAAAAAAGAAAATGACTATAACCACGACTCAAGACAGACGGATGGCCCTGTTTCAATGGGAGGGACGACCCATCTGAACAATGGGCCCACAGGCTTCAACAGTTTCTGGGCCGGTTTGCTGCGCTCCATTAGAGCCGGCTATGCTGTTAGCCAACAATCAAAGCCATAATCTTTGTTTATGAATGAGGGCTGGGGTCTTGCCTGACTGACTGATGATAGGACTTAGCCCCCAGGCCCGTGTTTATTAAGTCTGCTCTGTAATAATGGTTCCATTTGTTGTGTCTGCGTTTATAACTATCATTCAGCAGACTGGGAGGTCAGTGTGTGTCACGCCTGCTTGTATGTCTATTGATGAAAGTGTCTTTGTTGAGAGTTGAGAAATCCAGTCAGTAACGGTGATTGATAGGAGTGTTGAAGCGTGTGATGGATGAACTGGGCACTGATCTGAACATGCAAACTTGGGACATGTGCAAACAGGCAAGTGCACGTTTACAAGATGAGGCCACACATCTGAACTTCACACACACACACACACACACACACACCACACACACAACACACACACAACGCACGCACGCACACACACACACACACACACACACACACACACACACACACACACACACACACACACACACACAACACACCCGTGGCTGATCATTAGCTTGTAGATATCAGATTCATACATTTTTTCCATTTAACAGCCACAGTACTGTCCATGGTGCGCGCACACTGTGTCACTACTTATATTTTTCCCCGGATGCGTGCATGCTTTTACATTGTTCTGCCCGCACTGTGTAGGTGGTATGTTGCTGCACAGTCTGCATGCTCTGTTTATGGTGGGTGTGAAGGCTGGGCGTCTCAATAAATCTAAAAACTGGACACTGGCATGATTTACAGAATCTTTAACATGCGTATCTGTGCTCTGCATGCATATATATACATATATACGAAGGGGGTTTAGGCACCAACAGTCCTGCACATAAATTATGCTGGGCCGGGAAATAGGAAAAATCTCCATCCTTTTGCCCACCAGGCGGGAGGTACCTGATAAAGGTCGAACCCAAGACCTTCCGATCAGAAGTTTGACATCTTATCCACTAGACTACCCATGAGCGTCGTGTACCATTGTGAAATCATTAACATTTACCTGGCCAGTTTCTTCTGAGAAAACTTTCGTCAGACTGATAGATGGTTCGCACAAACAATGAAATAACTGACAACGATACGAAATATATAACAATATTAAACATGCTTGTTTATGTCATTATCAACAAGATCTAGTATCGCTGTTATTACATCACTGTAAGACTAATTCACGTAGTATGCTAATCGGACCCACAGAAGGACGCCATCGTCTTCCCTTAAATATATCCTATTGTAAAATCTTGAAGTTTAACTCCAAAAATGACAAGAACCACTACTCAACAGACACCGATGGTCCTGTTTCAAGGGAAGGGAAGATGCCCCGAAGGATGGGACCACAGGCTGCAACAGTCTCTGGGCCGGTTTGCTGCACTCCATTAAATCTGCTGTTCCATCCCAAACTAGCAAAGAACGAAATCTCTGTGTACGAGTAAAACTTCTCTCTCTGTGTGTGTGTGTGTGTGTGTGTGTGTGTGTGTGGTGCGTGCGTGCGTGCGTGCGTGCGTGCGTGCGTGCGTGCGTGTGTGTGTGTGCGTGCGTGTGTGCGTGCGTGTGTGTGTTTGTGTGTGTGTGTGCGCGCGTGTGTTTGTGTGTTTTAAACCTTACTGAGGTGAAGACCCCCAACTTGGTGTTTTGCCACCTTAAAACGCACACAATCAATCGGATAAAAAGAACACATGGAACAGAAAATCAAGTACACATATCAATGCTTTCATGCACGTAATCTAACGATATGCCCCTGACGCTAACCATTCCGCCCAATTTATCTTCAGAGAGTTTAAACAAACAGACCTGAATGTAAATGTATAAACAGATCGAAGTACACAAAAACCTATAAGAACTGGCCTACATTACCTAAAGTTGCTTCTGCACATCACCTTTCCTTAGAGGTAAAAATGCAGATAATATGTGCACCCATGATCAATCCGTTTATAAAGTACGTAAGATTTTATAGATCACATACTGGTGAACGAAGCAGGAAGGCAGAAAATGATAGGAACAGATGGCAAGACAGCAAGGATAAAGGAAAAACAACAACAACAACATCAAGAACAACAACAACAAAGAGACTGACAGAAAAGGGGGAATTCCTAGCACAGGATTTTCAGAAGTTGGGGTTATTATTCATACTGAAAGAACATCACCCCCACCCCAATCCCCGGGCATCCCACGGGGCAGTGATAACAATCTCATTACTTTTGTTATTTTCTGTTGACGTTCATCAGGCTTGGGGGTCTTGTGTCGGTTTATCAAGGTTTAATCACCAAGTCTGTTTGCCTGTCTGTGACAGGTCACTGGAATCACGTGGCCTGCAAATGGAGCAATTCCATTTATACTCCCCACCTGCGGAGCAAGAGCGTGAAGTTGACCATTAAAGGTGGCGGCGATCACGGCTCCTGAGAGAGACGGACGGTCCAATTTCAATGGGAAGGAGAGCCATCTGAACAATGGGGCGACAAGTTCCAATAAATTCTGCAAGGGTTTGTCGCACTCCATTAGAGCCTGCCATTCCCTTACCAACGATCAAAGAAATAAATCTTCGTTTGTGTCCGATTCCAAGGCCCGACTCAATTGACTAATGAGAGAACTTCCCACCTCCCCCCCCCCCCACCATCACCCCCCAGGTCCGTGTCTGTAGTATGTGCTCCGTGATAATGGCCCCATTAGTGTCGGTCCAGGGATGATGGTCAGCAGACTTGGAGCTCTCGTGTCACTGCAGTGGTTTTTGATTACCAAGTTTGTTCGTTTGCTTGTCTGTTCAGTGAAGAAACTGTCTTTTCTGGAAAGCCAGTCAAAGGAAGTGACTGAGCTGGATGCTGAAAAGTGTGTGTCGATGGGCTGCACACTGATTTGAAGATTCAAACTGGGAAGTCATTTGAAGATTCAAACTGGGAACATGTGCCAGCAAGAGCACGTTCACATGTTGAGGTCGTAAAAGTGACCCCTCCCTCCCCCGCTCTCCGTACATACTCCTGTAGAAAGTAACTCTTACTAAGTTCATATAATTATGTTTTTCTTTTTATCTCCCACTACATGACGAAGGTGCTTCTCTAATCTTTAACTCTAGATTCGCAAAGTTTATATGAAGTATGGTGTAACTGCTGGTAAAACAATTCGAGTGAAACAAACAAACAAACAAAAATGACCGGTGACAGGAAGGGTGGAAAGGTTAGTGACTACGGGAAGTACAATCAGCTGCTGCTTCTTTTGTTGTTCGCTGTCTTCATGGTCAGGCCACATGTAACGATCAATGTGGCCGTTTTTATCCAGTTCCTGCGGGCCGCCATGGACTTTGGTGGTCAGTGAATCAGAGAGCTGATCCTATTAAGGTGCAAGGTTTAGCGATGCTCCACCCTATCAAAGTGACCCCAATGGGCGAACGCCAGTCTCGTCTGATATAAATGAAGGTGTACACATTTGTGTTATACTGTATGGCACCTGGTTTGTCAGAAGACGCCTGGAGGGCCAGTACCTCTGACTTCAGTTCAGTTTTCTGTAGGGTTATCTCGCCCTTAGCCCAAACCCACAGTCAAAAGATCCCATGGGTGCCAGGAGCTAAGGTTTTTAAGCTTACGGCGGCCTTTGTCTTTCTGATGGCTCCTTCAACGAACATATACAGGATTTTTTCTAGGGGTGGCCAGAACCACGTGCTACCCTCCCTGTCCTGGTAGAAACTATCGCCAGTCGATCTGGGAATGCTTATTCCCCTATGCAAACTTGGCTATTTCACAGCAAACCTTGATATTTAAAAGTCATCCACCAATTGCCACCTGTTGGGTTGGAATGGCTGTCCCAATGCCAAGTTGGAGGCAGTTTTTCTCAGCCAGCAGTACGTAAAACTGACTCACATTGTCTACCTCACTGCGCAGGACACCATCAGTAAAACCGAGATTGCCTTCAAATGAATGGGAATTCCTAAAAATGTAAGATTTTACACCACTGAGTTAGTACATATTACAGATTAACATGCACGCACCATGGTATTTTTTTTATATAGAAACACAGGCTTGTGATGCATTTTGCTTTCGATTTTGAGTGAGAGTGATTTCTTGCATGTTAGTATGGATGTATTTTACCAGGACTATGTACCACAAGGACCTTACTACTCCTCCCTGCTTTGGTGTCTTCCTCTTTGCTTTATATGAAAAAATTCAGTTTTGTGTCACAATAAATCAAAAATGGAATGCATAATGTGACTTTTAAAATCAAGGCCACAGACTTGACTGTAGTTTAACATTCAGGTACACACTGTTATTAACAGCACACCAAACTTCATAGCTTATTGTTATTGTTATCTTTGCTTAAAGCCCAGCCGACTGCGTACACATATTGCATTTGCACACATATGAGACGCCCCTGGCGTTGATCATTCCGTCCAATTTATCACACCCGGCGATTTAAAAAAATCTCATACTGAATATACATTTAAACATAACTAAAACATACATAAAAATGACCTTAATTACCTAAAATTGCTCCGCATATCTCATTTCCCTGAAGCCAAAAATAGGATTTTTTCAAACACATACAGGTGAATGGACCAGCAAGGCAGAAAATGATAGGTAGTAATACAGAAAGCAAACGAATAAGGCAAGAACAAAGAGAATGACAGAAAAGAAAATTTCTAGCACAGAATTTCCAGAAGGTAGGGATTCTATTTACACTGAAAGAACCTCCGGCATTCCCACGGGAGTAACTTTATTGCTGTATCTCAAAGAACTTTATTGCTGTATCTCAAAGAACTTTATTGCTGTATCTCAAAGAACTTTATTGATGTATCTCAAAGAACTTTATTGCTGTATCTCAAAGAACTTTATTGCTGTATCTCAAAGAACTTTATTGCTGTTATCTCAAAGAACTTTATTGCTGTTATCTCAAAGAACTTTATTGCTGTATCTCAAAGAACTTTATTGCTGTATCTCAAAGAACTTTATTGCTGTGTCTCAAAGAACTTTATTGCTGTATCTCAAAGAACTTTATTGCTGTATCTCAAAGAACTTTATTGCTGTATCTCAAAGAACTTTATTGCTGTATCTCAAAGAACTTTATTGCTGTATCTCAAAGAACTTTATTGCTGTTATCTCAAAGAACTTTATTGCTGTATCTCAAAGAACTTTATTGCTGTATCTCAAAGAACTTTATTGCTGTATCTCAAAGAACTTTATTGCTGTTATCTCAAAGAACTTTATTGCTGTTATCTCAAAGAACTTTATTGCTGTATCTCAAAGAACTTTATTGCTGTGTCTCAAAGAACTTTATTGCTGTATCTCAAAGAACTTTATTGCTGTATCTCAAAGAACTTTATTGCTGTTATCTCAAAGAACTTTATTGCTGTGTCTCAAAGAACTTTATTGCTGTGTCTCAAAGAACTTTATTGCTGTTATCTCAAAGAACTTTATTGCTGTGTCTCAAAGAACCTTATTGCTGTGTCTCAAAGAACTTTATTGCTGTATCTCAAAGAACTTTATTGCTGTTATCTCAAAGAACTTTATTGCTGTATCTCAAAGAACTTTATTGCTGTTATCTCAAAGAACTTTATTGCTGTATCTCAAAGAACTTTATTGCTGTATCTCAAAGAACTTTATTGCTGTGTCTCAAAGAACTTTATTGCTGTGTCTCAAAGAACTTTATTGCTGTGTCTCAAAGAACTTTATTGCTGTGTCTCAAAGAACTTTATTGCTGTATCTCAAAGAACTTTATTGCTGTATCTCAAAGAACTTTATTGCTGTATCTCAAAGAATAAAGTTATGATGTCTGTAAGTAAAAGAAGTCAATTTTTGGTAGGAAAACCAAACAGTAACAAAAACTAAACATCAGCTTACCTTCCTGAAGTTGTCCGCTTGCATGGTAAGGAAACTTCCATTTCTGCAAGTTCTGAGTTTCTGAAGTCTTTTTCTCCTCCTGTACTTTGTCAAGATGCGCATTGTGTCCTTGTTTTGGAGAAATTGCTCCGTGAACACAACATTCCTACTTCTTTAGAATCGTACCAAGAATACTGGCCCCACCACTGAAAACACACATAAAACTCTGTTGGTACACATGATTACATACATGAATACAAAATAACTTTTCAGCTCTTTTCTGCATATTTCATACCGATTCATATAACCACAATATCAACATACAAGATGTATTACGATGTTTCAACTCACATCTTGACATCATTAAACTTATTGCCTTCAAGAGATTTTCATACAGCTAACATCAACACCATTGCTTTCATCAACTGAACCATCACCTCCACTGCCTTTACAACCAGAACTGCCAGCTAAGTCATCTACGTTGTCATAGTTATTCAACAGTTTTAGCTCAAACCGAATGGGTGTGATGACCGGTGATTTCCTGTTCTGAGACATGCTAGGTTGGCTGTCACTGCTGTTCACAAGAGCACTTCCCTGCTACTCCATCCACACACATTCTGTACCAGATCTTCTGAGCTGGTTTCCGGGAAACCTACGCTTCGTTTATCGTTTACTATACATCTCTAGTTTGTAAAACACTATACAATGTTGTTATTGTTGTTGCTATGTAAAGTGCTACAAGTATGCCTTGACATGGGCTTTTCGCGCTATACAGATGGAATTAATATTTACTATAATCTGAACAAATATTGCAACACAGATTGGTTGTGATAGATTGAGACAGAGCTCAACAGTTAATGCTCTGAATGCGAAATAATGTGATTTTACACCATTTCACATTCAAGATACATACAGGCCCTCTGATTTAAAAAAATAGAAAAAAGCCCAGAACAATAGAAAAACATCGATTATTTCATTCAGAAAGTTGAAGTTAAGACAAGTTCGGGAATTATTTTGTAACAAATACAAATACCTTCACCAATTCACTGCTCTAAACATCGTATGCTAAATCCAAGCGACATATTTGCTGAAGATAATCTGTGAATAGTGTGTTCCAGAATATGTCTGTGACTGCTTACACTTGGGAAACCAGTAAAATTCCAACTTGCACTCATGTATTTATATTGCCACTGATGTTGACAATGACAACCTGATAAGTAAAATCATTAACTGTTGAACTCTATCTCAATCTATCACAACCAATCTGTGTCTGTTTGGGGCTCTTGTGACAAATAAAGGAATTCAGATTCTGAGGAGTGTGGCAGCAAAAACGTTAAGGCATGCTGAACCTGGTTCTATCTTTGGTATTTTCCATCCAGCTCTTCCTCCTCTGACATCCACGATAGCGGCCTTCTTCCAGGATACTCCTGCTTGAAAAGGGGGTCCTGGACAGGGTGTTCTGGCGGGCGACCCGACCAAACCGCTCAACCTTGACTTGTTTCACTGCAGCCCGAGGCAGCTCCTGTGGGTCTACCAAGGTGCTGATCTTGTTCCTTACCTACGGTAAGATAAGATCCCACACCTATCTAGCTAGGCGGCTGCAACTCATAGTTAGGGGCGAGCTGACTTATCTTATCATCGAACTGTCATCCTGATCACAGTTTACACAGGAGCCTTCTCTGCTATATCTCTAAGAAACTATCAGGGTCTTGCAACAGTGAGAACATAGGAAAAAGGAGGAAAGAAGGCGAGGCCGAGAGAGAGAGACAATGAGGGGGTGGGGAGAAAGGGCGCAGAGAGAGAGAGAGAGAGACAGACAGACAGACAGACAGAGAGAGAGAGAGAGAGAGAGAGAGAGAGAAGAGAGAGAGAGAGAGAGAGAGAGAGAGATGCAAACACCAATTAATTCCCCGTCTCATAATTCGTGCAATAGAAAGAAAAAAAGAGAAGAAACAGACAGACTGCACATGCATGTGCGCACGTACACACACACACACACACACACACACACACACACACACACACACACACACACACACACACATTACCACGCACGAGCTAGTGTTCCACCATGGGGAAACCAATGCTTAAATTAAAAAGGGGAATAACCAAACGGACGGGGCCCTACGTGTACTATCGTCTTTCCGACCTCTAACGAGAACACACCGGTATATCTGCTGTGTCGTTATCCGGAATGACATGTTGGTCTTAGATATAGCCTTATTATGTATCCTTTTTATTGTTATTGTTTACAGCCCAGCCGACTGCACAGAGCCATATCAGGACTATAACCATCTCAACACCCATTTGGACCTGGGGGGGGGGGGGGGGGATTAGGGAAGAAATTAGTTACACATATCCGAGTCAATGCACATGCGCACACAATCCAAGGACATGCCCCTGGTATTATCCGCTCCGTCCAATTTATCACCACAGGGATTTAAAAAACAAGTCTGAATACAAATATATAAACATAAGTACACTAAAACTTGTACATAAAAACAGGCTTAAAATTACCAAACATGTTTCTGCTAAATGACCAAAAATATTTCTGCACATCACATTTCCTTGGAGCCAAAAATGTAGTTAATGCATGAGTCCAATTATCAATCCTGAGAGAAAATACGGAAGGCTTTCTGGAAAACGTACAGGTGAATGGGTCAGCAAGGCAGAAAACGACAGGATGAGACGATAGAAAGTAAATGAGCAAGGGAGAAACAAAGAGAGTAACAGAAAACAGGAATTTTCGAGCACAGAATTTCCAGAGAGGATACTATTTATACTGACACCTTCCTCCCCCCCCCTCCCCCAGCATTCCCATGGGGGATATTACGTATTTTACGCACCTTACATAACATCTAGATCAGAACCACTGCAAACAGTAATCAGAAAGGGGATAACGACTTCAAGGTGGTCTTACACGAAAAGGTGGTCTTAAACGAAAGGTGGCCACAAGGTGGTCTTACGCGAAAGGTGGCCACAAGGTGGTCTTACACGAAAGGTGGCCACAAGGTGGTCTTACGCGAAAGGTGGCCACAAGGTGGTCTTACGCGAAAGGTGGCCACAAGGTGATCTTACGCGAAAGGTGGCCACAAGGTGGTCTTACACGAAAGGTGGCCACAAGGTGGTCTTACACGAAAGGTGGCCACAAGGTGGTCTTACGCGAAAGGTGGCCACAAGGTGGTCTTACACGAAAGGTGGCCACAAGGTGGTCTTACACGAAAGGTGGCCACAAGGTGGTCTTACGCGAAAGGTGGCCACAAGGTGGTCTTACACGAAAGGTGGCCACAAGGTGGTCTTACGCGAAAGGTGGCCACAAGGTGGTCTTACACGAAAGGTGGCCACAAGGTGGTCTTACACGAAAGGTGGCCACAAGGTGGTCTTACCGAAAGGTGGCCACAAGGTGGTCTTACCGAAAGGTGGCCACAAGGTGGTCTTACCGAAAGGTGGCCACAAGGTGGTCTTAACGAAAGGGGCCACAGGTGGTCTTACGCGAAAGGTGGCCACAAGGTGGTCTTACACGAAAGGTGGCTACAAGGTGGGTCTTACCGAAAGGTGGCCACAAGGTGGTCTTACGCGAAAGGGGCCACAAGGTGGTCTTACGCGAAAGGGGCCACAAGGTGGTCTTACACGAAAGGTGGCCACAAGGTGGTTTACCGAAAGGTGGCCACAAGGTGGTCTTACGCAAAGGTGGCCACAAGGTGGTCTTACGCGAAAGGTGGCCAAAGGTGGTCTTACGAAAGGTGGCCACAAGGTGGTCTTACCGAAAGGTGGCCACAAGTGGTCTTACGCGAAAGGTGGCCACAAGTAGGTCTTCCGAAGGTCTTCCAAAGGTGGCCAGCGAAAGTGGCCACAGGGGCTTACCGAAAGGTGGCCAAAGGTGGTCTTACCGAAAGGGCAGTGGCACACAAGGTGGCCCAAAGGTGGCCAAAGGTGGCTACGAAAGGTGGCCAAAGGTGGTCCACAAGGTGGCACAAGGGGGCACAAGGTGGCCAAGGTGGCCAAGTGCTACCGAAAGGTGGCCCAAGGTGGTCTTACGCGAAAGGTGGCCACAAGGTGGTTTGCGAAAGGTGGCACAAGGTGGTCTTGCGAAAGGGGCACAAGGTGGTCTTACGAAAAGGTGGTCTACAAGGAGGTTGCACAAGGTGGCCACAAGGTGGCTACACAAAGGTGGCCAAAGGGGCTAGCACAAAGGTGGCCACAAGGTGGCTTAGCGAAAGGTGGCCACAAGGTGGTCTTACGCGAAAGGTGGCCACAAGGTGGTCTTAACGAAAGGTGGCCACAAGGTGGTCTTCCGAAAGTGGCCACAAGGTGGTCTTACCGAAAGGTGGCCACAAGGTGGTTTACCGAAAGGTGGGCACAAGGTGGCACAAGGTGGCCACAAGGTGGCACAAGGGTTCCAAAGGTGGCCACAAGGTGGCCACAGGGGTCTAACAAGGTGGCAAGGTGGCTCACGAAGGTCACAGGTGGCCACAAGTGTCTTACGAAGGTGGCCACAAGTGGTTTACCGAAAGGTGGCCACAGGTGGTCTTACCGAAAGGTGGCCACAAGGTGGTCTTACCGAAAGGTGGCCACAAGGTGGTCTTACGCGAAAGGGCACAGGTGGTCTTACCGAAGGTGGCCACAAGGTGGTCTTACGCGAAGGTGGCCACAAGGTGGTCTTACCGAAAGGTGCACAAGGTGGTCTTACCGAAGGTGGCACAAGGTGGTCTTACGAAAGGTGGCACAAGGTGGTCTTACACGAAAGGTGGCCACAAGGTGGTCTTACCGAAGGTGGCCACAAGGTGGTCTTAACGAAAGGTGGCCACAAGGTGTCTTACACGAAAGGGGCCACAAGGTGGTCTTACGAAGGTGGCCACAAGGTGGTCTTCCAAGGCAAAGGTGGCACAAGGGTCCAAGGTGGCCACAGGTGCCCAAGGGGCTACAAGGTGGCACAAGGTGGTTTACCGAAAGGTGGCCACAGGGGTCTATGCAAAGGTGGCACACAAAGGTGCCACAAGGTGGACAAGGTGCTACAAAGGTGAGGTGGTTACAAAGGTGGCCAAAGGGGTCTTACGAAAGGTGGCCAAGGTGCTTAACGAAGGTGGCCACAAGGTGGCAACGAGGTGCACAAAGGTGGCCAGGCTGCAAAGGTGGCCACAAGGTGGTCTTACCGAAAGGTGGCCACAAGGTGGTCTTACCGAAAGGTGCCACAAGGTGGTCTTACGAAAGGTGGCCCAAGGTGGTCTTACGCGAAAGGTGGCCACAAGGTGGTCTTACGCGAAGGTGGCCACAAGGTGGTCTTACCGAAAGGTGGCCACAAGGTGGTCTTACGCGAAAGGTGGCCCAAGGTGGTCTTACGCGAAAGGTGGCCACAAGGTGGTCTTACGCGAAAGGTGGCCACAAGGTGGTCTTACGAAGTGGAAGGTGGCCACAAGGTGGCAAGGTGGTGTACAAGGTGGCTCCAAAGGTGCACAGCGAAAGGTGGCCAAAGGTGGTCTTCGCGAAAGGTGGCCAAAGGTGGCTTACGCGAAAGGTGGCCACAAGGTGGTCTTACCGAAAGGTGGCCAAGGTGGTTTCCGAAAGGTGGCAAAGGTGGTCTACGCGAAAGGTGGCCAAAGGTGGTCTTACGGAAAGGTGGCCACGGGGTTTACCGAAAGGTGGCACAAGGGGTTACGAAGGTGCACAGGTTTACCGAAAGGTGGCCACAAGGTGGTCTTACACGAAAGGGGCCACAGGTGGTCTTACGCGAAAGGTGGCTAAGGTGGCCTAAGGTGGCTTACAGTGGTGCCGAAGGTGGCCCAAGTGGTAGGCAAAGGTGGTCTTACCGAAAGTGGCCACAGGGGTCTTACGGAAAGGTGGCCACAAGGTGGTTTACACGAAAGGTGGCCACAAGGTGGTCTTACCGAAAGGTGGCCCAAGGTGGTCTTCAAAGGTGGCCACAAGGGGTTTCGAAAGGTGGCCAAAGGTGGTCTTACGAAAGGGGCCAAAGGTGGCTTACCGAAAGGTGGCCACAATGGTCTTACGAAAGGTGGAAAGTGGGTTGCAAAGGTGGCCACAAGGTGGTCTTACACGAAAGGGGCCACAAGGTGGTCTTAGCGAAAGGGCCCACAAGGTGGCCACAAGGTGGTACCAAGGGTGTCCAAAGGTGGCCACAAGGTGGCTACAGGAGGTGTCACAAGGTGGCACAAGAGGTGTACAGGGTCCACAAGGGGCCAAAGGTGGCACAGAAAGGTGCACAAGGTGTTTGCCAAGGTGCCCAAGGTGGCACCGAGGTGCCACAAGGTGCACAAAGGTGCTAAGGGCTAAAAGGGCCAAGGTGGTCTTACCGAAAGGTGGCCACAAGGTGGTCTTACCGAAAGTGGCCACAAGGGGTCTTACCGAAAGGGCCAAGGTGGTTTAGCGAAAGGTGGCCACAAGGTGGTCTTACGAAAGGTGGCCACAAGGTGGTCTTAACGAAGGGGCCAAAGTTTCCGAAAGGTGGCCCAGGTGGTCTACGAAAGTGGCCACAAGGTGGTCTTACGCGAAAGGCGGTCTTACCAAAGGTGGCCACAAGGTGGCCACAAGGTGGTCTACCGAAGGTGGCCACAAGGGTCTTACCAAAGGTGCCAAGGTGGTTCCAGGGCCAAGGGCCAAAGGTGGCAAGGGTGGCCAATGGGCTACGGCAAGGAAGGTGTTACGAAAGGTGGCCCAGGTGTTTACCGAAAGGTGGCCACAAGGTGGTCTTACCGAAAGGTGGCCACAAGGTGGTCTTACGCGAAAGGTGGCCACAAGGTGGTCTACCGAAGGTGGCCACAGGTGGCTTTAAGAAAGGGGCAAGGGGTCTTACCGAAAGGGCCAAGGTGGTCTTACGCGAAAGGGGCCACAAGGGTCTTCCGAAAGGTGGCCAAGGTGGTTTACCGAAGGTGCCAAAGGGTTCTAGGGAAAGGGGGCGTCTAGCGAAAGGGGCCCAAGGGTTCCGAAAGGTGGCCCAGGGTCGAAGCGGCCAAGGGTCTCCAAAGGTGGCACAAGTGGTTTAGCGAAAGGTGGCCACAGTGGTATCGCAAAGGGCCAAGGTGGCTTACGCGAAGGTGGCCACAAGGTGGCTACGAAAGGTGGCAAAGGGGCTTACGAAGGTGGCCACAAGGGTTTCCGAAAGGTGGCCACAAGGTGGTCTTACAAAGGGGCCAAGGTGCTTACGCGAAAGGTGGCCACAAGGTGGTCGAAAGGTGGCCACAAGGTGGTCTTACCGAAAGGTGGCCAAAGGTGGCTTACGCGAAAGGTGGCCACAAGGTGGTCTTACGCGAAAGGTGGCCACAAGGTGGTCTTACACGAAAGGTGGCCAAAACAATCATGACATGCTTTTCTGACTCCTTAATATGCGCGTGCGCGCACACACATACACACACACACACACGCACAGAGAGAGAGAGAACACTATGAAGCGTCTCTGCTGCTCGTAACCATATGTTTATTATCATTATTATTGTCAATAGTTCCAGCATAGCGTTATTTTCCAAACTCACTGTGCATTACACATAATCAGACTTTTCAATGGAGCATCTTTGGTGGGGTGTTTTCGCATTTCCGTAAGAATCAGAAACACAAAAATGGAATGAGAACACGATTTCAATACATTAAAAAAAATAAAAATGAAAATAAGCCAGGCATATTTCCCCCATAAGCCATCGAATACTGACACAACTTACAGAATCTGTACCCAAGATCTGACATCCCGAGTTCAATCCCAGATGCAACATATAGAACTGACCTGCTCGTCGTCCGCTTTAATGTTTCCATCATTGTGGTGATGTCAGCTTACTGTTTCATAGATCCCTCTACTCCCCTCCCTATTTCAAGACCTTGAAAGCGTGCAGGGTTTTGCGCAGGCTCGGGGAATCTGCCAGATCATTGCTAGCAGATTTTGATGGAGCATATATGGAGTTGTCTGAGTGCGCGAATCCTTCCTGAACAAACTCCAAACTAACGTGCTTATCTGATAATTTATTCTGTATGCGTATATACACGAAAGGGGTTTTGGGACAGGCAGGTCTGCACGCATGTTGTTGACCTGAAAGATCGGAAAAATCTGCACCCTTTACCCGAGGAGGATGTGGAGGAGGATTAGGATAAGGTGGTGGTGGTGGTGGTGGTAGTGTGTGTGTGTGTGTGTGTGTGTGTGTGTGTGTGTGTGTGTGTGTGTGTGTGTGTGTGTGTGGCGCGCGCGCGCGCGCGCGTGCCCGTTCCCGGGCGAATCGAACCCTGGACTTTTCGACTCGAAGACCGAAGTTTACACACCTGACTTACATAGCTCATTTTCTCCCCCGCGTATTGAAATGTTGCACAACGGGCGGTTGAGGCGGACACAGCTGTGACCAAACGACAGACACTGTGACAGATAAAGTCTGTTCTCTATACAGGAATAACAAAAATCACCAGCGGCTACCGAACTGGTTTTCTATGAACCATCAATCTGCTACTCAACTTGCGTCAGCAGACAATTTCGTTTCCTAGAGGTAAACAAAAAAAAATCCCCCCCCCCCAAAAAAAAAACCGCGCTGAAGGATGTTTAACGAGCAGCGTTTCCAAGAACTGGGAGTTTGTTCAAGAGCAATTCATCGTGCTCGAACAATCCTGTAATTTACGCTCCACCCAAATCTGCCAGTAACTATCTGGCAGACTCCTTCGTCCTGGACAAAACTCCATGCGCTGACAAGAGCTTGAAACGGTGAGAGGTGGATTGAGTGAACGGAATCGACAAAACACTAAGCTGACGCCACCAGAATCATTGGAGCATTACGATGGGCAGCGAACTGAACTCGAGACATGAAATCTCGAGTCCACGGCCTTATAAAAAGACAGCTAGCCAACCTGCCTGCTACATTGGCCCCTTAAACGACCGAACACAGTATACTGTGCATACGTGATCACATTATCATCAAGGTAGGCTGGTATAAATTAATGCAATTCAAAAAAAAAAAAAAGGCAAAGGTTGTCCAATAACTCTGGGTTTATAGAGGGGTGAAACGGTAGATACCTCAACTTTAATTTTTCGAGGCAAACATGAGAGTGGATCCCATTTCTTCTCCGTCGTTGCTTTACCTATGAAGAAAGTCCCGTACCCATTCGGTAAACTGAACAAATGCCGCACGCACATACACTAACCAGGCCGCCTTCTCTCTCTCTCTCTCTCTCTCTCTCTCTCTCTCTCTCTCTCTCTCTCTCTCTCCCGTCTCTCCCCCCCCCCCTCTCACGCGCGTACACAATACACACACGTTTCCTTCTGTTCTTGCAACCTCATGGACTGGTTAGTCCCAAGCAATCAAGGCACTGATCTGTAGGTGATACACACACGTTGCCGAGTTCTCTCACTGACTAATCAATGGTTTCGGCAGAAAATCTTTCTCAGTACGACTTCTCACAAATCAGTTGTAGCAGGGCCAAGGTAGGCAGAAAGGTAGATGATGTGGAGGAGGCAAGACGCTGGGACTGTTGTTTATGCTGATGCTACAGGTGACAAGCAGAACACGGCCAGAGACCTGGCACTGATTGTACAGCTACCTGTCTGGAACTTGGACAAAACAGCTAAATGAGAAAAGCAGAGAGGTGAGTGGAGGTGAGGAACACAGAAAGAGGGAGCGTGAATTTGGAGGATGCAGCGGAGTTGAGATGGGCACACAGAGAGAAAGAGAGAGATGAAAGAATGATTATGAGGTTACAACGTCAGAGGGAAAAGTGTGTGTGTGTGTGTGTGTGTGTGTGTGTGTGTGTTGTGTGTGTGTGTGTGTGTGTGTGTGTGTTTGAGAGAGAGAGAGAGAGAGAGAGATAGAGAGTGAGTGTGTGTGTGTGTGTGTGTGAGAGAGAGAGAGTGAGTGTGTGTGTGTGTGAGAGTGGGTGGGTGAGTAGTGTGTGTGTGTGTGTGCCTGTATGTGTGCGCGCGCTTCTGTGTGTGTGTGTGTATCAGTGAGTAGCGTGTGTGTGCCTGTGTGTGTGCGCGCGCTTCTCTATGTGTGTGTGTGTGTGTGTGTGTGTGTGTGTGTGTGTGTGTGTGTGTGTGTGAGTGCACGCGTATGTTGTGTTGTGTGGTGAGTGAGTGAGTGAGTGAGTGAGTGAGTGAGTGGTGTGTGTGAGTGCACGTGTATGTTGTGTTGTGTGGTGAGTGAGTGAGTGAGTGAGTGAGTGAGTGTGTGTGTGTGTGTGTGTGTGTGTGTGTGTGTGTGTGTGCGTGCGTGCGTGGGTGGGTGGGTGGGTGAGTGAGTAGTGTGTGTCTCTATGTATGTGTGAGCGCGCTTCGTGTGTGTGTGTGTGTGTGTGTGTGTGTGTGTGTGTGTGTGTGTGTGTGTGTGTGTGTGTGCGTGTGTTGTGTTGTGTTTGTGTAATGTGGTGTGTGTCTGTGTGCGTGCACACCTGTGTGTGTGTCTCTGTGTGTGTGTGCGTGCGCGCGCGCGTGTATGTGCTACAGACGGAAAGAAAGAGGACACATCCATAACATCAAATGAACGTGCACCACCTGACCGCCGCAAGCACACGTTCAGGGCTTTCATCTTCAAGCCAACCACGCTTTCAACATCCAGACCAGTTAGTTATAACGGCCGCTGACTGCCCCCCCCCCCCCCCCCCCCCAGGGAAACTTTCTCCAGTAAACAAACAAATAAACAAGCAGGCTTAGTGATAAAAAAAACCCAATGAGCTGAAGCAAGACCTCCAAGCCTTGCGAACATCAGCGGTAAACAAACACAACTAAACGGGACTATTACCACGTAGCAGGCAGACATCTAAACATAGACCCGAGGGCAAACACAAGTCGTTCCTTCACACAGACAGACAAGAAAGACACAAGCCTCAGTCGTAAGCTAAGATTTATTTTCTTTGATTCTTGATAACAGAACTGTGTGTGTGTGTGTTGGGTTGTGTGTGTGTGTGAAGGGGAAATGGTAATGGAGCACAACAAAGGGTCCAGACAGTGATGAAGCCTGAAGACCCAATGTGCCGACCGAACTAAAGGTCTGTCCATTTCTCTTTAACGCAAGTCATAGTTATCGTTACTTCAAGTGTTCATTTTCTCGCCTTTTAGGACGAGATGGAGAGTCGAATGGAATGCCCCCATTAGCATACCACAAAATTTACATAGAAGTAGGATGAACAGAAAACATAAACAGAGTTAAAATACCGTACTGTTTGTTTTTCTTTATTAAATTTCTGCCTGTTAGTTTGTTCTGTTTCAGTATTACCGCCTGTATGTCATGTCGGTCTGACGACCTGTCTTTATGTCAGTAACTTTTCACATGGAACTTGACCAACGTAAAAAAACAACAACAAAAAACTTTTATTACAAAAAATACTGGTTATGTATAGATAGGAATGTCAGTCTAGCGGTGATCATACTAGCCAAATCTCTTGAAAAGGAAAACTAAACAATACAAAAAGGATCAAAAAGTGGGCTTGAAAATTTGACAGAATGAGAGAGATGAGGCAGAAAATAAGAAGAACAGACAAAGAATTTTTAGTTCACTTAAAATCGTAACATCAGGCCTATAAGTAATTATTAAGTAATTATTTTCTTTGATTTGTATGAAAAGGAAATATACCGTACTCACCTGAGGACAGGAACACCGCTACGTTCACACAAACACAAACACAAAAACGAACAAAACAATGATTTCGACCTTTGGGTCTTTCACACACACACACACACATACACACATCTATCGATCTATACACACACACACATATACATATATATGTATGTATGTATGTATGTATGTATGTATGTATGTATGTATGTATGTATGTGTGTGTGTGTGTATGTGTGTGTGTGTGTAGACACAGTGACAGGACACATACATTGATGAAAGTTTGCATAAAGCAAAGATAGGGGAGATAATGCATATGATAAAAGGGATGTAACAAGTGAGGAGGCGGTAACTGTGTTTGATACAAAGAGGGCCATGCCAAATGAAATGAAATTAAATTAAATAAAATAAATAAAATAAAATGAAATAAAATAATAAATAATGGGGTGGGACATCTACAGACGCATGCATTTATAACCATACCCCCCCCCCCCACACATCTCTCTCTCTCTCTCTCTCTCTCTATACATACATATATATATATATATATATATATATATATATATATATATATATATATGTATAATGTATGTATGTACGTACATACGTACGTATACATACATATCAATCAATGATAGAAGGAAAAAGATAGAAAAAGTAAATAAATAATGCAAAAACATCAATACAACGCCAGCAGGCCTTTCATCGGTCCGAGTCAGGTACTGACAGAACCACACTACATGGTCCGTGGTATGGGTGTACAGTTTGCACAAAAAAAAAAAAAAAAAGTGAAGTCGAAAGGTCATGCACAGGAGCACAGGGGAGAGCGGGCGGGGATAAAGGCCTCGACCTTACCTCCTCACAAGGTGACAATACAGCCCCCCCCCCCTCCCCCCCCCCCACACACACAAAGGTGGGAAAAATCTATACCGTCTGCTACTATATCACGTCGGGGACTCAAGACATTCTCCCCTCTGTCCCCGCCCTTCTCTGTCCAGTGCTCCTGTACGTAACCTTTCACATCACTTCACTTCTTCCCAACTTCAAATCCTCACGGGTCATGTATGTGTATGTCTGTTATTACCTGTATCTAGCCAATGAGAGGTCTTGAGTGCGGTGTACTGATGATATCTTGCCAGTATTTTTTCCACCTGTATGTATATATGTATGTATGTATGTATGTATGTATGTATGCATGCATGCATGCATGCATGTATGTATGTATGAATGTATGTATGTATGTATGTATGCAGGTATGTATGTACGTATGCATGTACTTATGTATTATGTATGTACGTATGTGTACATATATGTGTACATATATATATGTACATATACATGCATTTATAATCGTACTCATATATGTATAATTATAAATGCATGTATATATGTATGCATATGCACTTTTTTTTCCCAAGCACAACCCTCTTTCTACAAATACATAAAAATATATCACTTTTATTACTATATGCATTATCTCCCCTACATTCCTTTTTTTGTTTTCAAGCACAGACCTCTGTCTACCAAAAACAAAAAGATACATCGCTTTTTATTATCATATGCGTTATCTCCCCTACATTCTCTTTCTGTAAACTTTCACCACATTCAATGTCTGTGTCTTGACAATGTGTACATGTGTGTTATGTATTGTACACTGGAAAAGACCCATAGGTCGAAATCGGTAGGCGCTTTGTTAGTTTTTGTGCTTGTGTGAACAATGTTCCAGTCTTACGGCGAATACGGTACATTTCCTTTTTATACCAATTTCTCGTCTCATTTGCGGTCACTAGTATTTTTCTCATTTACCTAAGTCACGCCTGTTAACTATAAAGTGTTTTTAACCATTTCCATTCATTACACGTACACACACACACACACACGCACACACACACACACACACACGCACGCACGCACGCACGCACACACACACACACACACACACACACACACGCACACACACACACATACTCACACACACACACACACACACATTTTTCCCCCCAATGTATAACCAACAATTTCTTTTCTCATCGTGTAATTCGTCCATAGGTGAAGGCCAGATGCGAAGAAGCGTGCAAGCGCCTATCTATTACCCTTGTAAAATATAATGCCTCTCTCTCTCTCTCTCTCTCCTCTCCTTTTCTCCCTCCCCCCCTCTCTCTCTCCTCTTAACTATAATCAACCTTGGCTTGCTTATAACATGCGATAAGAAAAAAATGTCAAATGTCTGGTATTTTATCTGTACAAAGCATTCAAAATCCGTGGCATAAGTGTTTCTTGGTTGTGTTTTATGCTGTTTTTTGAAGTTACCAGTGTGTTGTTCAGCATTTCTGATACATCTGGTGCTTGTGTTGCTATGGTTCCTTCTGCTTGTTTTCACTGTACGTTTTCCCAGTGTTCTGTCATTACTTGACTTGAATGTGTTGACAATGCTCTGTTCTAGTAAATTACAATGAGCAGGCTTTTGACATGGAACGCTTGCGCTATAAAAGTAAAAATTATTATCACCATCATTATTATTATCATGATCATCAGAATCATCATTACTACTAGTAGTAGTACTTTTATCATTATTATCATTATCATCATTATCATTATTGCTAATAGTTATATTATCATCATTAGTTGTAGTAGTAGTCGTTGTAGCAGTAGTAGTAAGGTTAGTAGTAGTTCCTTCTATACCTCCTAAGGGGCCACGGACCTAATGAATGAAACACCTGAATCTGGATCGGAGTTCCAACGTGCATCTATGCGTCCGTGCGTGTGTGGTGAGGCGTGTGTGTGTGTGTGTGTGTGTGTGTGTGTGTGTGTGTGTGTGTGTGTGTGTGTGTGTGTGTGTGTGTGTGTGTGTGTGTGTGGTTTCCACAGAAGTGTGGAAACATTTCTCAAAAGACCATCCTCCCACACAGTACTGATACAGCAACGCGGGTGTTCAGTACAGATCTTCGAGTGATGATAGCACAGATTGTACGTTCTGAATCCCTATCTGATTATCTCTATCCATGGCAGAGTTTCTCCAGTGTAAAGAACTGACGCAAGCAAGCAAGCAAGCAAGCGTGTGTGTGTGTGTGTGTGTGTGTGTATGTGTATGTGTGCGCACGCGCGCTCGTCATCAGCAGTGAAAAACTGAGGCATCTGTGTGCGTGTCAGAGAGAGAAGATGGTGGGGGAGACAGACAGACAGAGGGGGGGGGGGGGGAGAGAAATGGGGAGAGAGAGGAGGGAGGGAGAGAGAGAGAGGAGAGAGAGAGAGA
Source organism: Monoplex corrugatus (assembly GCA_030674185.1). Classification (NCBI taxonomy): domain Eukaryota; kingdom Metazoa; phylum Mollusca; class Gastropoda; order Littorinimorpha; family Ranellidae; genus Monoplex; species Monoplex corrugatus. The sequence continues at coordinate 31,241,525 of CM060309.1, forward strand.
GGACTGATCGCATTAGGACAATTCCATATGCATTCCAACCAAATCTACTGGTAATTATCTGGCCGACCCCTTGAGCCTGTGCAAAACCCATCTTATGTGCTATCGAAATCCTGTGTGTATGTGTATGTGTGCCTGTGAATGAATGAATGAATGTGTGTGTGTGTGTGTGTGTGTGTGTGTGTGTGTGTGTGTATGTGTGTGTGTGTGTGTGTGTATGTGTGTGTGTGTGTGTGTGTGTTTGTGTGTGCATATTATTTAGCTGTGTGTGTGTGTGTGTGTTTGTGTGTGTGTTTGTGTGTGCATAGTATTTAGCTGTGTTCATGTGGGGTGTGTGTGTGTGTGTGTGTGTGTGTGTGTGTGTGTGTGTGTGTGTGTGTGTGTGTGTGTGTGTGTGTGTGTGTGTGTGAGGATAAGCCGCGGAAAAGTTTAAAACTTCTTTCCCTTCGGCTGCACACATAAATTGTAGGCTGCCTGTCGAGTTTCTGGTGTTCAGTCAGACTACTCTGGCAACGAACAAAATTTTATTATACGGTGATGATCCCCACCATAGCTCCTTCTGCCCCCCCCCCCCCCCCAAACACATGATTCTTAAAACAGATGCTTTCTGAGCCCTCATCCCCATAAAACACAGGTGCTGCCGAGATCCTGAAGCTGAGATTGTGCCGACGGTTTCTGTCTCACTATAAATGGGAAATCAATTATATTTATTGTCTCTATTAGATTATCAGTCTTGAATTAAGGTCAGTCACACTTTTTTATATTATTGAGAGTTGTAGGCAAACTGAGGTGCTTGTTTGATTTTGTTTATTTTGTTCCCTGGCTCACTTTATCATTGTTGTTGCTCCTCTCTTCTCTCTCTCTCTCTCTCTCTCTCTCTCTCTCTCTCTCTCTCTCTCTTCTCTCTCCTCTCTCTCTCTCTCTCTCTCCCTCTTCGTTCTTGTGTCTTCTTCTTTTGCAACTTCTGATTTTTTTTTCTGTCCAGATTTCTAGGTCGTGCCCAGAGACGTTGATCCCCACCACGCCACTCATTCCGGTTCCACAAGACACCACCAACCCCAAGTCCATGCAGTCAAAAGTCCCAATGCCTGGAAGCACTCTGGAGCCAGACACCAAGCACCTATACGGCCATCCACCAGAGTAGACTCTGCAGTGCTGCGGGGGTCACTTCGGTGAAGTTCAACAGTGCCTGTTCTGATCCAACTTCCTGAGGACACTGCCTACTTAGCCCCCTACTTAACCCTTTGACTCCCGCACCCTATCCACTAACTACAAAAACTCAAACCATTTAACTCACCCTATCCACCAGCTTCCTGCAGGACGCTGATGGACTGGGTGAGAGAATCAAAGGGTTCAGGGTTTGGTTTGCTAGCATGGTTAACAATGCAGGATGCTGGTGGACTGGGTGCGGGAGTCAAAGGGTTAACAACAGTAATCGCTCATTCGCAGAGCCAGACCAGGGAGACCACCACCACAGCCCTTTACAGACAACCCCCCAATGTACTACTGACACAAAAGACCTAATATAAATTCATCTCAGGCAGGAAAGAGGTAGAAGAAACTGACACCGAGGTCACCACGAGATTAGGGCACGGGAGGCTATAGAAGCTGGGATAATTTCCACAATGTTATATAATGATTGAGTATTTCATGATAATGGGAAGATGATGATTTTCTGATTGTTTTTTACGTCTTTTCCGTTTTGACCCCCCCCCCCCCCCCTCCTGCTTTTTTAAAAATTTATTTTTTATTTGTTACTTTTTTAATTTCTGATTTTTGGAGAGCAATTTCTTCATTTTCAACTTGTGCGTTTATTTGCTCTTTTTCAGCTTCTTCTTCTGACTTTTCCCCTTTCTTTTCTTCTGATTTTTTTTCCCAACTTCTGATTTTTCCCTTCATTTTCAACATGACTTTTTGTTTGCTTATTTGTTTCTCATTCTTTTTCAATTTCGTATCTTTATTTCATTTTTATCAATTTCTTGAATTTGCATTCCCCCCCCCCCCCCCCCTTTTTTTTTTTCTTCTCTCGTCTCCTGTGTGTGTGTGCACGCGCGCATGTGTACATGAGTGTGCACATGCACATGCGTGTGTATGTGTGAGCGCGCGAGCGTGCATATGTGCGTGCGTGTGTGTGTGTGTGTGTGTGTGTGTGTGTGTGTGTGTGTGTGTGTGTGTGTGTACGTCACTTTTATCAGTAAACCTTGCGAGCATGTTTGGACAGAAAGTGATCCCTGAAAGAGACGCCTTGTGAGCCCTCACACTCCTGACGGCTGACTGTGTGATAACAAGACCTTTCATCTGGAAAACAGTTTGACGTTCCTTTCATTTGTAACAAAGACATAGTTCATGAATAGACTGATACTGATGCCAGATCGTATGTCTCTCATATACCGTGGAATATGG
>CM060309.1:31246424-31253924 GCA_030674185.1 Monoplex corrugatus
CTATGTCACCTTTCTGGCTTCCTGTCCCACCACTGTCCAGTCAGACGAACAGTAATCTGGACTGGTCGGAATCCCACCAACAGCCAGTCACGGTGCTTTCTGAGTTTGGCAGACAGGGCGCCTGATGGATTCCCCATTATTCTCAGACTCCGGCTACAGTCCCTATCTTCCCTGGCTTCGTCATAAATATGGTCTGGACTCGCTGTAGTGGGGTGGACGTCGTGGGAAAAGTCTAAGCACCAACCTGATCACTGCCCATTCTTGTCTTTTATTCAGTAATCTGATTTTTGTCTTCCATTATCATCATCATCATCAGGTGCCCTGCCGGATGGCGTTGGCGACCATGGACTTCCAACCATCTCTATCTCTCGTTGCCCCCAGCATCTCCCCCACCCTCCTCTTCCATTAGCAGTTCGTAAAGAATGAGAGAAGTGATGACAATGCCGTTCAACTGTTTGAGTAATGTCATAGTAAGTGCTAAAAGTCCAGTGTGAGGAGATTTCAAAGGAACTTCTGACCTTGTTTTTGCACTGTCCTCGTCGACAAATGTCTGCTTATCTGTAATTGTTGGATACTTATGCTAGACTGATTCTTTTTTACGAATGCAACAAAAGTGAACAATTTCATGTTTTAATATATTCAGTTTCAGCGTTAGTTTGCTCAGTATGGTTTTACAGCACTAAGGTTATATTCCAGATGGGCTGACATCACAAAATATCAAAGAACCCAACTATACTAATGGCAGTGTGGTCAAGAAATTGTCACTGCATGCGTGTGATTCCATTCTATGTTGCATAACGTCTATCAAGTCTTCAAAATACGTAACTGTGATGGAAGCCCTAGGCTTGATGAACCCGAACTCTGTAAACTACCATAAGTCTTAAGATTCTGAGTCACTTATATCATGTTAAGCTGTGGTAACAGTCGTTCGTGCTTATGTCTATCTGTCAGAGGAGCTCCCTGTGTGCCTCTTCAAACATGTAAACATGCCTCTATCAGAGTCCCACTGACCGTAAGCTTTTAGACAGTCCTCTGTGCAAACCTCTATCACTGCTGTCAACAAGGCCATTCACTCACCAGGAGTTGGGTAAGGGTCTTATTAACTCCTCTTTCAACTCTTCGAACTTATTAAACACCGCGCTGATACAAGAAAGGATGAAAGAGGTGGAGCTACGGAAGGACGAAGCTTGGAACAGGTTAGGCGAGAGGGGAAAGGAAAGAGACTTCAGACTTCAGACGTGATGGTCAAGTGGGTGAGACACCAGACTTCCAATCGGAAGATCTGGGTTTGATCCTGCCAGGGTACCTCCTGCCTGGTGAATGGACCTCAGGACTTGGCCAGCTCGTGGGTTTTATGCAGGTTTAAAGGCTTGTGCCATGATCACCATCACATGGCACCTGTTTATGGAATTCATTCGAAGACGTCATCTTGAGAAACTGAAACCGATATTTTTTCTGATCTCCCTAGTCAACATACTGTGCAGAGCTATTTGTTCCAAAATCCCCTTCATGTGTGTATACGCACACACAGTATCAAATATGCACGTTAAAGATCCTGCAAGTCATTGTCGGAGTCCCGTGGTTTACGGAAACAAAAACACACAGCAGGCACACCCACTGAAGGATGCCTATGCAGACTGCGCAGCAACATACTGTTTGCGCAGTGTGGGCAGAATTGATGTACATACATGGTTCCGAAAAAAAATCAGAAAGCTAGAATAAAGAGATAAATGATATACAGAGAGAGCGAGAGTGAAAGAGAGAGAGAGAGAGACAGAGACAGAGAGAAAGAGAGACAGAGAGAAAGAGAAAGAGAGACAGAGAGAAAGGGAGAGAGAGAGTTCAAATGATTTATCTATTCACAGACCACAGCTGCTGAACAACGAAATCACACAATCATGCATAGACATACACAACGCAGTGACAACACTTCTAAGAATATGAAAATGAGGGATGGAGGAAAGAGGTAGGGAGGGTGGGAGGGTGGGAGAGAGGAATGGATAGTTGCTCTCTTCTAGAAATGGCAGACTCATGGAATTACTGGTGGACAACCAACAAAACATTCTTGGCCTTCAACCTTGGATGGCTTAGTGAGACAGCCACAGACTACACCTGACGTCTTTGAATTCAAACCCAGCTCGCTGCATAAACACTCTGCTGTCCATCCTAACGCTTTAATCATTCTGGTGGTTTTAGTGTAGTGTTTCATAGGTCTCTCCCCAAACCCACCCACCAGTCCACATTTTAAACCAAGAGGGGTTCTTCGCACTCAGAGACAATTCCACACGCACTCCACCCTAATCTGCCAAATGTAATTATCCGGCAGACTCCTTGAGTGTGTGGAAAACTATGCGCTGGCAAGGTCTTGAAATGGGCAGGAGGTAACGGGGTGGGGAAAGGGGTTCTGGGAAATAAGACCTGTGGAACACTAAGCTGACACCACTAGAATGATTGAAAACTTAAGATGGGCAGCATACACAACAGCTTTTACGTGACAGGCAGGGATTGAGCCACCTCTGAATACACCGCCAGTTGAATGTAATGGTGTTACACAAGCTGAAGAAGGCCACCGGGCATTGCTGGCAGCTTTGGATAAAGCAAATACAAATTATGGAACTGTCCAACTTTGATGACTTCCTCTTGATCAAACAGCAATCCCATGTGCCTGCGCGCTGATTATTCTCTTGTCACTAGGTGTTGCTAAAACCCCGATTTACAACAGTTAAAACCCCGATTACAACAGCCGCTGATTTGGCCACGCCGTGTGGGTTCCCCACACGCCTGCTTTATAGTCTCTCCAACTCTTCACAGAACGTTTGGTTAAGTATTGCAAACATGCGAAAGACTACAACAAGGCATGCGCTGCTGTTTACTCACTCTGTCAGTGTGCGTGTGTGTGTGTGTGTGCGCGCGCGCGTGCTGTGTGCGTGTGTGTGTGTGTGAAAGAAAGAGAGCGAGCTCGTGCATGTATATGTGTGTGTTTGTGAGTGTTTGTGTGTGTATTTCCATACGTGTGTACCTCTGTGTATGTATGTGTATATTTGCGCACGCTCGTGAGTGAGTGTGTGTGTGTGTGTGTGTGTGTGTGTGTGTGTGTGTGTGTTGTGTGTGTGTGTGTGTGTATGTGTGTGTGTGTGTGTGTGTGTGTGTGTGTGTGTGTTGTGTGTGTATGTGTGTGTGGTGTGTGTGTGTGTGTGTGTGTGTGTGTGTGTGTGTGTGTGTGTGTGTGTGTGTGTGTTTGTTCGTCCGTTATTTCTATTAACGTCTGTTTACGTAAGTGCTAAGTGATTTTACTTTACGACATAAAAAAAACCGGGTTTAAGCAATCTGAAGTAGGCAACCAAACAACTGCTGGCAACTTTGGGTGAAAGAAGCGACAGTTATGGAACTGTCCAACTTTGATGACTCTCTCAGCAGAAACAGGCCGGAGAGAAAGCACCATCTCACATGAGCCCAGGCAGTTCACAAAATCGTAAGTGACAGAGGTAGAATACGTAAAGCAAATACTAAACTGTAACGCTGAAATCGGGACAAACTCTTTAAGGCATACAATGTTAAGGGAGAAGTGTGTGTGTGTGTGTGTGTGTGTGTGTGTGGGGTGTGTGTGTGTGTGTGTGTGTGTGTTGTGTGTGTTGTGTTGTGTGTGTGTGTGTGTGTGTGTGTGTATGTGTGTGCGTGTGTGTGTGTGTGGTGCGCGCGCGCGACGTGTGTGTGCGCGTGTGTGCGCGTGTGTACGTGTTTGCACGTTATTTTGTCCGCACTATAAAGGCGGTGCGCTGCTGAACAGTCCGCATGTTCCCTCGTCGGCAGGCATTCATACTGGGTGTTTTCAGGTTAGCATAAGCCACCGGACACTGACATGACTAAGAAGATCCATAAGCATACATAATTGATGTTCTGCGTGGGTATACATACACACGATGTGGGTTCAGGCACTAGCAAGTCTGGACACGTGTTGACCTGAGACAGCGGAAAAGTTGCCACCTCTTACATCCCCCCCACCCACCCCATCAGGAAGGAACTCAAACACAACTGAAACCCAAACCTTCCGACTGGAAGCCCCACGTCTTACCCAACTGACCATCGATCCCTTTGCATCAGATTTAGAAACGCACTATGGAGGACTGGGATGCCGTGCGGAGGTGGCGATGGTCAAACCATACCAAATATCCCCTCTATCTCTCTGAACGTGACAGGGCAAATTGGGTTACACCTTGAAAGTTGATCACAAAGGCTTGGTCAGATGGGAAAGTCACCATGTGACTCCCTGTCCAATTAAACTATCAGGCCGCCGAAAAGAGAGGTTTCTGTGGTCTCAAGAGTTTGACAAACATTTGGTAGATGGATCTGTTGGGAGACAAACTGTGGACAAGAAGACTTGAAGGTACTGTTAGCTTTTATATACAGTTAAACGCAGAACAGGATCGTTTACCACTGAGTCTACCGTTACAAATGATCTTCTTACGCAAACAAGAGCCCCTGCACTCCTAATGTAAGCATACGAATTCATACAAACATATCTACCTGGCAGACAGCGCGGATTTTGGTAAATATGACCATTCTTTATCTCGCCTTAAAGGCAGACAAATTCCGTCTTTGGAAATCTAAGGACAGAATATGGATGAAACACATGTCAAAGGTCTGACTGTCAGGCAGAATTTTAAATAAAAGTCTTGTGAGGTAAACAGACCGTGACAGGAAACAAGAGCCCTTAACAAAGTAATTGGTAATGGGATTTAGAAAAGCAGGAATGATCACACAAGACCCAGCAAGCAAAAAAAAAAAAAAAGAAAAAAAAAGTGTATGTGATACAGAAGTTGCATCTCAGCAAACCATTTGAAACTGCTACCATCCGGTGTTTAAAATGCAAAACAATCCGCACAAAATCCAGCTTTAGCCCTGGAGAAGATTTAGACCACTGGCTGTCATTATCACGCCATGGATCAGAGGATCAGACGCTGATAGGCAATTTGATTTCTGCATCGTCGAGCGCGAGAGGGAATAAAAACTGGGTAAGTGCCATTTTACTTGTTTCAACCAGGTAGTTTTCGTGCTGAATTATAAGCGGACCATGCCACAAGTTAGCGAAATAATGGGGCGAAGTAAACAACAGCAATAACAACAATAATAAAAACCCACAGCAGGAACGCAAGCAACAGTGACAAGACAAGAGCAGGCTCAGCAACAATAACAACAATACGAACAATGACAGTAGCATCACCAATACCACCACCACCACCAACAAAACCACCAACACCAATAATAACAACGTCAATAGCAGCAACAAAACAAACAAAAAACAATAAGAACAATAACGACAACACCAAAAACAACTACAAAAAACGATAACCACAACCTGTAAAAGACACACTATCTGTTGTTTCATATTTCAGCCTCTTCAGACGAGCCAGCGAGAGAGAGAGAGAGAGAGAGAGAGAGAGAGAGAGAGAGAGAGAGAGGAGAGAGAGAGAGAGAGAGAGAGCAAGAGAGACAAGACCAAATCTGTGCACTATTATATGGAGGTCTACAGACATGAACGATGGAGTCCTGCTGTTACACACACCAGCATCTTGATCAGCAGCAACACATACTAATCAGCAATGTGACCATTGTGATGAATGCAATTATTTCATATTCAGAGGGCACGTGCATGCACTCGCACACACTCTCTATCGCACACACACACACAAGAGGAGAGAGACAGATACATAAATAATATGAGCAGATATACATGTAATACACATATATGCACACGCGCATATGTAAGCACACATACGTACATAAGAAGACAGAGATAATACAGTTAATCAGAAAAGGAGGCACACGTGCATACACACAAGCACGAACGCGCCCGCATGCACACACACACACACGCGAGCGAGAGAGTACACAGAGTATGACCATGGTAGGAAAAGAACATGTCGAGACAATATCACCAAAGTAAGCTAGCAGCCAAAAAGAACCACAGATCCCATCTGTATGGCAACCACAAATTATACACACATGGATCAGTAATGGCTTATGATCCTGACTTAGTTCATGGTTGATTCCAGACGTGTATCTCCTACCAAACAACCTCTTACTAAACTACCAACCATTCACACAAAGATCCGCCGAGGAATTATGCGATTCATTTGACCCCCAACACCGTCTACAACCAACAATGCCTGCCCTATGCAATTAAGAGAGTATGGACACCACTGAAGAAGACGATGGTGATAGATCAGACACGTCATCCGAAGAAAGCAGGATAACATCACCCTGACTGCACTTCACTGGACACCAGGAAGAAGAGGACAAGACAGGGCGACATAAAAAACACACACACACACACACACACACACACACACACACACACACACACACACACACACACACACACACACACACACACACAAAAACAAACAAAACAAAAAAACAGCTGGCGACGAACAGTAGGAAAACCCAAGGCCTAAAGCAAACGTGACACACCATGCTGACCCAGAATAGACAGGAGTAGCGAATCTTCGTTGCTACCATACAGGCCCATGCCATAACGGGCAGCAAACAGGTTGCAGTAAGTATCAGACATGTATGGCCATGGTGAAACAGAAAGGTTGTCCTGACAAAATCAATTTCTGTAATCGATAGAGAGCATGAAGGGGCAGGGTGTTGTTTACACCAATGCCACTGGTTTCAAGCTGAAGGTCAAGATACCCGGCACTGATTGCACAGCTACCTGTCTGGAACTCCGACAAAAATAACTGCCACAGACGACAGAGGGAAGGGGGCGTCAGTGGGGGATAGGATGCAGACAAAAGCGGTCAGGTAAGGTAACAAAAGAAGAGCGGGAGAACAGGAAGACTCCCCCCCCCCCCCAGCCCCCTTCAAGAAACGTTCCATCCAACTGACACAGAAAGAATCACAACAACCACCACCACGTCCACTGTCACTTCACACACACACACACACACACACACACACACACACACACACACACACACACACACACACACACACACACACACACACACACACACACACACACACACACACACACACACACACACACAAAGAGTCCCCTAATAAGTGAAATATGGCTGGCTAACATGTCGGGAGATTTAGTTGTAACAGACGACGGCAGTGCACACAAGGCACAATCACACCTGAAGAACGCAGAACAGCTGCTATTCAACAAAAGAGAGACCGGCGGGGGCATAACACAAGGCAGCAGGACTCCTTCCTATGCAGCGCCTGCACAAGAACATGTGCTTCCAAGATCGGTATTGTATCCCACATGAAGACCCATAGATGGCGATTAAGGACCAGTATGGCAACTCATGCAGACGACCTGGCACTGGTCTCCCTCATTCTCCAACACATGTAGGAAAAGACATCCCGTCTCAACATCTTCGTTCAACAGCAGGACTAAAATCAAGCCAGAGGTCATGAGACACTGAACATCCTAAGCCCCTTGCCGATCCAGACAGATGAAAAAGATACACTGGGGGGAACCTCCAC
>CM060309.1:31258924-31261424 GCA_030674185.1 Monoplex corrugatus
TAAATCTGTGTGTGTGTGTGTGTGTGTGTGTGTGTGTGTGTGTGTGTGTGTGTGTGTGTGTGTGTGTGTGTGTGTGTGTGTGTGTGTGCGCGCGCGCGCATGTGTGTTCGACTATTATTTCTTTTAAAGTCAATTCGCATAAGTTCTTTTACACAATACGTGTGTTTTGTATGTCTGTCTGTCTGTATGTGCCTCTCTCTCTCTCCCTCCCTCCCTCCCCTCCCCCCTCACATACTCTTAGTTAATGTTTATATGATTGTGAGAGCGCATATGTGCACCCCCCTTCTAAGGGGCAGTTGCCTATATTAATAAACATTCTAAAGTTGAACTCTGTATGTGTGGTGTGTGTGTGTGTGTGTGTGTGTGTGTGTGTGTGTGTGTGTGTGTGTGTGTGTGTGTGTGTGTGTGTGTGTGTGTGCTGTGTGTGTGTGCTGTGTGTATACGAGAGAGAGAGAGAGAGAGAGAGAGAGAGAGAGAGTTCGTGAGTGCAATCGTGAAACTTTCAAGGTAAATAGGGAATAATAAAAATGAAGAAATTTACTAAAGGTGATGTCGGGAAAAGATGACAGAAAGCAGCTGTGAAAATTGGGGTTAAAAATTATCGAAATAAAAATCTGTATATCACCAATAAAAATAAAACAACTACTACTACTACGATGATGTTAGGAGAAAATAAATCAGGAAGTAATAGAGAATAATGGGTTATTTCAGTTTATCGACTCCTCCACGAGACTGGCATCAAAATCACCATTCATGGTCTGATGGATGGGAAAAGAAAAATCCTTGTCCAGCAAGGAATCAAACCTGGGACGTTCTTCCTTACCAGGCGGTTGATTTGACCATTGGAACACCACTCAATGATAAAAAAAATAAAAAAAAATTTTGGTCAGCTAAATGACTTACAACGATCAATCTCTGCTGTCATACAGGGCCAGCTTGATTCTACACCATCTGTAAATAGCCAAACGATTTGGAGTTTGGAGTTTGTTCAAGAGGGATTCGCTGCATTCGGACAGTTCTATAAGCGTTCCACCCAAATCTGCCAGTAACTATCTGGCAGACTCTCTAAGCCAACGTAAAACCCTATGCGCTAGTGAAGTGTCGAGTTGGAGAAAGATTGGAGGAGGGGGGTCCGGGGTGGGGGTGGGGGGTGGAGAGACGGAACCTATGAAACACCACGTCAACAAGAAACACAACGTCAACAAGAAACACCACGTCAACAAGAAACACAACGTCAACAAGAAACACCACGTCAACAAGAAACACAACGTCAACAAGAAACACCACGTCAACAAGAAACACCACGTCAACAAGAAACACAACGTCAACAAGAAACACAACGTCAACAAGAAACACCACGTCAACAAGAAACACCACGTCAACAAGAAACACAACGTCAACAAGAAACACCACGTCAACAAGAAACACAACGTCAACAAGAAACACCACGTCAACAAGAAACACAACGTCAACAAGAAACACAACGTCAACAAGAAACACCACGTCAACAAGAAACACAACGTCAACAAGAAAACACAACGTCAACAAGAAACACCACGTCAACAAGAAACACAACGTCAACAAGAAACACCACGTCAACAAGAAACACCACGTCAACAAGAAACACCACGTCAACAAGAAACACCACGTCAACAAGAAACACCACGTCAACAAGAAACACCACGTCAACAAGAAACACCACGTCAACAAGAAACACAACGTCAACAAGAAACACAACGTCAACAAGAAACACCACGTCAACAAGAAACACCACGTCAACAAGAAACACCACGTCAACAAGAAACACAACGTCAACAAGAAACACAACGTCAACAAGAAACACCACGTCAACAAGAAACACAACGTCAACAAGAAACACAACGTCAACAAGAAACACAACGTCAACAAGAAACACAACGTCAACAAGAAACACAACGTCAACAAGAAACACAACGTCAACAAGAAACACAACGTCAACAAGAAACACCACGTCAACAAGAAACACCACGTCAACAAGAAACACCACGTCAACAAGAAACACCACGTCAACAAGAAACACAACGTCAACAAGAAACACCACGTCAACAAGAAACACAACGTCAACAAGAAACACAACGTCAACAAGAAACACCACGTCAACAAGAAACACAACGTCAACAAGAAACACAACGTCAACAAGAAACACAACGTCAACAAGAAACACCACGTCAACAAGAAACACCACGTCAACAAGAAACACAACGTCAACAAGAAACACAACGTCAACAAGAAACACAACGTCAACAAGAAACACCACGTCAACAAGAAACACAACGTCAACAAGAAACACCACGTCAACAAGAAACACCACGTCAACAAGAAACACCACGAGGGTACGGATGGGACCCGGACCACCAATGCACCATCACCCTCCGGACAATCACCCCCAAACTCCCGACGCCACCCCATCAAGCAAAAAAAAAAAAAGGGGGGGGGGGCTGTCCGTGTGCCACACGACCCA
>CM060309.1:31266424-31273924 GCA_030674185.1 Monoplex corrugatus
GTGCTTTCCGTTGTTTTCGGTTTCCATAACCACCGAACGCTGACGTGCCTTACGGGATCTTTAACCTTCGTGCTTTGACGCTCTACGTGCACATACACACGAACAGGGTTCAGATATTCACAGGTCTGCACTTATGCTGACCGAGGAGATCGGGAAATCTCCACCCTCTACCCATCAGGCGGTCTGTCAGCAGGATTGAACCTTGACCTCAAGTGGGAAGGCCAGTGTTGTAACCACTTGACTACTGTTCCCGTCATGAGACGCTAAAAGAAACGTGATACGAATGTTGGTAGGAAGCCTTGAAGGAAAGGTTCAGCTATCTTCCCTTAAAGCGAGAGTTCAGAGATCTAATAAGTCATACAGCTCAGACTGGAGAAGGTCACTGCCAATCAGTATGCTACTGATGCTGCCCCCCCCCCCCCTCTCTCTCTCTTTCTCATAACAAACTTGAATGAAAGATAAATATGCAGGAAAGTAATGTAATGTTTCTTTATACAGACTTTCTAAGTAGGTTATGAAAGATGGCACTATGGAAATGTTAGAATCTCTGTAGTGAATGCATACAAATACTCCGGAATCTACTTCACTACAAAATTTGACTGTTAGCTTTCACGTCAGGATTAACTGGCAAGAGCAAAGAAAGCCGGTTGACTATATTAAGTCACTTGCATTGACTGCAAGTGCAGTTGTGTAGAACTTCTTGCTTATCTGACTCGCAAGATCTTTTTGCTTATCTGACTCACAAGTACAACCAGTAATATAAAATGGGGCAGAAATATGGGGACTTGGAATATCAATAGAAAAGATGCACTTGTTTACTTTGAAAATATTTCTTGGCGTTAACTGGCACACATCAAACGATATGATTTATGGTGAGTTTGGAAGATTCCCAATATATGTAAATTCATCTGTTCTATATACTGGCGAAAGTTAATCTGCATGGATAACACAAGGTTACCTTTTAAAGCCTACAAAATGTTATACGACTTACACTGTATAGCATTCCTGAGCATCAAATGTACGAAAATGTTTAAGTCAGTACAGTTTTGCTTTCGTTTGGGGAAATCAAAGAGCAGAGACTATAATTATAAACAGTTTTATGAGTTGTTTCAAACAGAGAATTATAGACTGTGGGTAGCAAGACTGCAATGATCATATACAAACTAGTGACAGATTTTCCTCATACAAGACGCTTAAAACTTCCAACTGCACGGAAGTGTACACCTTCATGTGTGTAAAAAGATGTAATAAGCGAGCACTGGCAAAATTTAAATGTGGCATGTCAGAAATTGTTATGCATTCCTGACGATATACAGCAACAGTTTTAAATGACATGACATGCACCCTGTATGATAATGACACTGAGAATGAAGTCCAGCTAGTTTTGATGTGTCCAGCTCTTTATGACCTAACAAAAGATTTGATTCCACAAATATGATGTGAATTCCCCACAAGAATAAAGTTAAATCAACTTCTTTCGACAAAAAAATGAACAAATAATAAGAAAATTAGCATTATATTTATACAACAAATCTCTCAAAAAGGGTGAAAGATATTTCAAAGTATCCACATATTGGTGATTTCTATGTTTGTATCATATTTTATGTTGTTTGTATGGAAATGCGTATTGTTCTGACGATTATTACCCATTACATTTTGTCAAAATCCTATTGAACTTTTTTTTATATTCCACACCCCTTCATGAGAGGCAATGGGTAAAATGAACAAATCATCTAAAGTATGAACTCTCTCTCTCTCTCCCCCTCTCTCTCTCTCTCTCTCACACACACACACACACACACACACACACACACACCTTCCATCTGTCCTCCTGAGTCAGCACATATGAACAACATCTGCTGTTTGGAAACAAACAAAAATCCAAACAAACAAACTGGGAATAAAGGAAGTTTTATCACCACTAATTCAGGCTGCAGCTGCTGAGAATATACCCAGTTCACACGATTCACTAGGTTTGATTATCATCACGTAAAGCAAGGACACCGGCCGGACCAGCTGCGACAAGCAACAATGGTAACCTAGCAAATTAATGCTCCAATTATTCTGGTGGTGTCAGTTTAGTTTTGTTTTCATAGGTCCTCTACCGTATTTCAAAACCTTGCCAGTGTGTAGGGGATTTAATTTGCACAGGGGTCCACCAAATAATCATTGGCAGATCTGGGTGTAGCACATATAATGGCATTGTCAGAGTGTCATGAATCTCTCTAATAAATTCTAAACCTGATCAGTACTAAACTTGTTACCTGATGATTGCACAAATGTTTACGAGTGCACATAGACATACGACCATGAAAAATGAGTGAGCGCATTCACACCCGCACACACCTAAAGCAACACATACGTAACACAAAGGCACGCAAAAAAAAAAAGCGCACACCCACCTGCACACACACAAACTAAACTTAATTAAATTAAGCTAAGCTAAAGTAAACGAAGCTAAAGTACACTAAAGTAAACTAAACTAAACTAAAGTTAAGCTAAGCTAAAGTAAACTAAAGTAAATGAAACTAAACTGAATTAAATAAAACTGAATTAAACCAAACGAAACGAAACGAAACTAAATAAACTAAATAAACTAAACGAAACGAAGCTAAATGAAGCTAAATGAAGCTAAAGTAAACTAAACTAAAGTAAACTAAAGTAAACTAAACTAAAGTAAACTAAAGTAAACTAAAGTAAACTAAACTAAACTAAACTAAAGTAAAACTAAACTAAACTAAACTAAACTAAACTAAAACTAAACTAAACTAACTAAACTAAACTAAACTAAACTAAACTAAACTAAAGTAAAGTAAAGTAAAGTAAAGTAAGTAAAGTAAGTAAGTAAAGTAAAGTAAAGTAAAGTAAAGTAAGTAAAGTAAAGTAAAGTAAATAAACTATACTAAACTATACTAAACTATACTAAACTATACTAAACTATACTAAACTATACTAAACTAAACTAAACTAAACTAAACTACCTGACTGAGTAACCAATTAACTTACAAACGAATGAACGAACTAGATAAAGAAAAGGAGGGGGGGGGGGCAGAATTATGAGGCACGTCAGTGTGAGATAGTGTGTGTGCGTGCGCGCGCATGTGCGTGTGTTCATGTGCATGTTATACACATGTATACATATCATTTTGGTGAAATACTTGTATGAACAGCTTAGTACTTTTCTTTTAAAGGAAACTGACACTGACCGGGAAGAAATCGGTGTCCCGTCTGAGTATATGGCTGTTGGTATGAGTTAGTCTGTCTGTGATCATAATAATACGAACAGGCTTTCCTCAGCTCTTTACCAAATTTGGATCAAAGGTGTATAGTCTGCTGAGGAGTCGCGAAAGCATGATTTTGGGAAGTCGTGGCGTAAAGGTCAAGGACGCAAAGCATGATTTGGGAAGTCGTGGCGGAAAGGTCAAGGTCGCAAGGAGCATGGAGCGTCAAGGTCACAGTGACCCTGAGAAGTACAGAATCTCAATTTTCTGTTATAATTGTGAAGAGGGGGGATTGTTCGAATGGCGTGACCATCTTAAACTTTACTTGAAATGTCAGAGGTTTGTTTAAAATGTAAACGAATCGATCATGCGGAACGATTTTTTTTTCTTTTTCATCCCCCTCCCCCTCCCCCCCCCCCCCCCTGTAAATTTAAGACGATCTGATGCCACACGTAAAGCAAGTAGTACGTGTCATTCCTTACCCTTATGATGATTACAGGCCAGCTATGAGACCCACACTGTCAAAGAAGCAATTACATGAATGAGAATGAAAACGAAATATCTATTTCTACTTGTCCACTACTCATGCAACAACGATACAAAGACAGAGAGAAAAAAACGAAAAGAATGTCTATCATATATCATACAACTCTCTCTCTCTCTCTCTCTCCCCCCCCCCCCCCCCTCACTTCTTCCCTCCAATCCCTGTATTTCTTTATCTTGATCGCTGTAGCCATGCCGTACCTAACAGCAAGTGGTCTTTACACTTTGAAGTCTTAAGGACGCTGGGGGCGGTGTTTGATCTCTCACCCACCTCCACCCCCCGTCTCCACAACCTCCTCTATCTCCTTGTTTCCTTCTGTTCGCATCTTGTCCATGCTTTACGTACTGTGCTGCCTACCATCACTTTGAATCGACGTGAATGGCCTAGATTTACATACAGCACTTTGACTGGACTACACTTCTACTACTGCAACTACTAGAACGTTCGTGTTGAGTGCTCCATACAGAGCCGTGGACTCAAGATCTACTGCTACTCCTATCAAAGGAAAACAGGAAGGTTCTTTTGCTAGTAGTCCTATTACTACTAGTTGGTGTCGCCACTGCCACTACTACTTACTAAGACGATGACAAGTCTTACCATAACCATCACCGCTCCTAGTTCAAAACATACAATTTTATCTATGCACTGTAGGATATGCAGAAGTTGTTATGATAACTGAAGTGATTTCTTTTCTGGAAACAATCACTGTTTGTTATGGGTCAGCTTCTCTACAAATGTGAAAGCAACAGCACAGCCAATGACAGAGACATAAAAATTTCACCAAGGCCAGCAACATAGTAGTCTTCAAGAAGAAATATAAACCATGGGAACCATCAACATTATGGATCAAAGAAAGTCTGTACGACCAACGCACAGCGAAAGCCAGGGCTACATTTTCATAAACACAGCAAGCGTATAACCATCGCGATATTCAAGATCATGAAATTATACCCAAAACAGTTGACCACAAGTAAAGAAACTCGGTCAACAGAAACAACAGAAAAGAAACTGACCGCAAACACAACACCAAAGACAGAACACAAACAAGAGTGAGAGGGTGAGGGAGAGAGAAAGAAAAAGGGGGAGAGAGAAAGAGAAAGGGGGGAGAGAGAAAGAGAAAGGGGAAGGGAGGAAGGGAGAAAGGCAGGGGAGGGAAGGGGGAGGGAAGGGGGAGAGGGAGGGAGGGAGGGAGGGAGGGAGACAGACAGACAGACAGACAGAGACAGAGAGACAGGCAGACAGAGACAGAGACAGACAAACAGACAGACAGACAGAGACAGATAGACAGACAGAGACACAGAGAGAGCACTAGCTTATATAAAAACGAAAACGATTCCCTTCCGATCTACTGGGACAGGTAAACGTTGGTTCACACACATCCTGCCTTGTAGACCAGTGATCTCAGAAAGAAGGAATATTGTTGTTCTACACTTCAAACAGCAACTTACCATCGTCTCACAAAACACGCTGCGTGTGTGAAGAAGGACTGATTAATTCAACAAAGTCCCAGTTACCCTCAACGAAACCCTTAATAATAAACCCTGGTGACGTACGTTCATCGTGTGATAATTGCAATGATCGGGGATTACTTGGTATTTGTCGAGGAAGGAAGTATCTAATTTATCCCCTTTCTGAAGGTAAGCTCCCCGCTAAAGCACAAAGAAGCGATGTCAGTTGAGAACACAGCCTCCTTTAACTTCTCTACAAGAAGGGCGGAGAGATAGGAAGAGATAGGGAGCACCCTTCTCCCCCGCCACACCCATTTTCTCCAGGTATGGAAGGCTGTTACACGCCGAGGTGGAGATCACTTAAAACTTCTTTAGTGCAATCGATTTTAATTGTGATAACTGGAAGTATCAAATGATGTGTATAATTTCTACAGTTTTTACCCTTTAAATTTTATTTCGGTGCATGTTCACACTAGGGTCAATGAGACTCCACACCCTTTAATCATAGCTCCATCAGCTTCCTGCAGGAAGATAGGTGAGGGAGTCAAAAGGTTCAGAGTTAAAAAAAATCTTCCCCACCTACCTCTGTTCTTTGAACTGCAAATATTCGTTTGTTTGTTGTTTTGTCTGTCTTTCTTCGTTTTTCTTGTTGTCGTCTTTTCTATTTCTGTCTACAAGCTTACTCATCTGTGCGTTTCCCAAGCTTTCCCTTTCCTTTTCAGATCACCCCTAACAATTCACAGACACACTCACACATGCCGCACGAGCACCAAGCGCTTCAAAAAAGCAGAAACGGCAGAGGTGGACATGTGTGCAGCAAATATATGTCAACCCATGCAGCTATGATTAAAGGGATGGACCACAAAACATTAGAATGTTAGAAATATTATGCACTGTGGAACATCCAAAAGGTGTTGAAATAACTGGTTTCTTCTCTGAAATCAATTACTATTTGTTGTGAGCCAGCTTGTATACAAATTCTACAGGCAATGGCACAGCCAGACTGCATTACTGAGTTAGATCATCGAAATGTTATGACAGTTGAAGTGATTTTTATTTAACTGGACACAATTACTTTCTGATCTGAACCAGCTTCGATACAATTCTGGAAGCAACAGCACAGCCAGACTGCATTAAAAATGTATCGATACTTAAAGAGTTACAAGAACAAAATAATTATACACTTACCATGAGATCCTGATAACAAAGGGATTCTCTGAAAACGTGGCTTGTCCACTGCACCTGGGAGCAGGAAGATCACAGCATCACCTCACGCAGGTGACACGAGCGCGTACTTGTATGACGAGAGAGAGAGAGAGAGAGACTGTGTTCGCGCTATCCCCTGCAATTTGTAGAAAAATTAGTTCTTTTAAAAGATATTCATAATTCTTATCTATTCCGAAATCTGTACTAAGGTGTATAAAAAGCCACTGAATATTCATCATTCTAAGTTTACTGCCTTGTAATAATAATACCTGATTATAAGGCATGGTATTCTCAGTTTATCAGAGCAAGAATAGGGACAAATCAAATGCTAAGTACTTCAAAATAATATCAACGTGCCCGTTTTGACGCAAATACTTCATCAGAGGGAGGTGTACTCGCCCCATAAGCGCATACACATCACCTCCATAAGAATCTTAAATCAAACTGACTGGCAACGTTCAAACAAACAGAATTCACAAACATGTGAAAATAGCATGAGAACGCATATTATATCAACAAAACAGGACAAGCGCAGTTTTCCGCCAACTGGCCTTCGATAAGCGTGTACAAAAGACGACAAGGAGACAAATATCACACATTTCAAGACAAAAAGACCACCACAACATACCAACCAATTTCCTGATGTCTCCTTGACTCCACATAGTTTCTAAAAGGATTTCCCACTAAAAATTGTACCTATATTCCCGTTTTGGAAGCACTCGTCCACCATAGCTCCACCTCATCTCCCTCCCCCTCCGGCTCCTCTATCAATCAAGGTAAGCGGACCATCTCCCTGCTGTCAATTCTGGAGTTCGACACCAACAAACCTGAAAGGCGTGTTTTGAACTGGAAGGGGAAGTTAAGAAGAGGGAGGGGTCGAGGGAGATGGAAGGAGCCTGGCAGAAAACCCTGCACGGAAAGTGGGAGGTGGGAGAGAGTGAGACGGGGGACAGAGAAAGTACTGGGGAGGGAAGAGGGAGAGACGAGGCACGGAGAGAGAACATGGATGAAGGTAGAAAGCAGAGGTCAGCTTGACATCGACACGTAGTTGAAGAGTTGTTTACGTGTCGTCGAAAACTTA
>CM060309.1:31276424-31296424 GCA_030674185.1 Monoplex corrugatus
CCACAGGCTAACAGTGGGAACGAATCGTTTAGATCACCGCTTGGCTGAGGCTTGTTCCACAGATAGCCGATAATTTTCTTTCCTTCTGGCCAGATCTTTGATCTGATGTGGTGACAAAAGTCTGTCCATAAAATCTGAAGACCTGTTTGGTGACTTAACGCCGGGACGAACGGACACAGAGACTGACAAAAAGAAAGGGAGTGGAGAGGGAAGGGGGAGGGAGAGAGAGAGAGTGAGAGAGAGAGAGAGAGCAATGAAAGCAATGAAAGCAAACGAAATGAAAATTGTACTTTCAAACTGCAGAGATGCAAGTATTCTGACTATTAACACATATGTCAACTTAAACATCGTCTTTACTATTTGGTGCGCATACACGCATACGCACACACACGCACGCAGGTATACACACACGCACGCACGCACGCACGCACGCGCACACACATACACACACACACACTAAAGTCTGAATTCTGTTTAAACACGTTAATTACTGGCAAGCAAAAGAGTACACCAGACACAGACAGAGACAGCGAGACAGAGTGAAAAAGTAGGAGAGAGAGAGACAGACAAAAGACAAAGAGTAAAATGAAGAAAGACAGAGAAGGTGGCGAATGTTTTCAAATCTAAATAATTATTTCTGGCAAGCGAAACACACACACACACACACACACACAACATGCGCGCGCACACACACATGCGCGCGCACACACACACATATACATATACACACATACAGAGCCACACACACACGCATACATACACGCGCGTGCACACACACACTGAGAGAGAGACAGAGCGAGAGAGAGAGAGCGAGACACACACACACACACACACACACACACACACACACACACACACACACACACACACACACACACACACACAGAACTGACAATCAACCATGACAGGGTTCACACAGTGTACAGGCCAATCCATTCTCGCCTCCACTTTAACAGACAAAAGCGTGATCCATATCTTAGACAGGCCCAACAAGTTCTGTCACACTGAAATTGAACAGACACCCATTCCGCGTGTTGATAGTTTTTATAGTAGTCATTTGCATCGCGTGTTGGTTTTGTTTATTCAAGATGGGCGGGGACTGAAACGTTTGCGTTACAACTTAACCCTTTCACTCCACACTCTATCCACCAACACCGAAAACTGAACCCTTCGATTCCCTCACTCTGTCCACCAGCTTCCTGCACGAAGCTGGTGGATAGGGTGTGGGAATCAAAGGGTTCAGTTTTTGCTTGGCTACCATGGTTGACAATACAGGATGTTGGTAGACAGTGGGCTGGAGTCAAAGGGTTAAACAGCCTTTTCTTCTTCTCTGCCCTCCCCCCTCCCCCAACTCTCCCGCCCCGAACAATGCATGTTTAGCAAATGGCTTTCAGCTAATGACTTCTACTCTCGGAAAATGATGTATCACTGTCTTTGTATTGTCTCTACCTGTATGACCACTCCCGTTCCATCAATCCTTTACTTTGGAAATTTATTATTGGGTTGTGTGTGTGTGTGTGTGTGTGTGTGTGCGTGTGTGTGTGTGTGTGTGTGTGTGTGTGTGTGTTCATTTCATTTGTTACTTTTAAGTAATGCATTTCACTTTCTCTGTTTATGTGCTGTGTGGCACGGACTAGCTGTAAGACAGATTAAGTGGGACATAATGCTACTATCCTTGATTAATAATGATGGGGGAAAAAAAAGAAAAAAAAACTCTCTCTCTCTCTTTCTTTCCTTTTAGTTGCCCTGTTAGCTCAGTGGTTAAAGCGCCACGCTCTTAACGCAGGAATGGCGAGTTATACCCCTTAGGCGGGCTACCGGATGACTGCGAAGTGGGTGGCTGGCTGTTGTCGAGAGAACGGTGGACTCAAGATCTCGTGTTTCGAGTTCAGTCCCAGCCCGCAACACACACACACAAAAAAGATCTGTTCGCTGACATCTTTGACGCTTACGCTCCAGTCATTCCGGTGGTGCCAGTGCTTCATGGGTACCGTTCCTCCCCTCCCCCCCTTCTTTCCCCCTCCCCATTTCAAAACCTTGCCAGCGCATAGGGATTTGCGCAGGATCGAGGAGTCTGTCAGATAACTGGTGGCAGATTTAAATGAAACGCATTCGCAATCGTTCGAGTGTAATAAATCCGTTCTGTACAAATTCCGAACCCCCAAATAGCTATCAATAATTAGGTGCCAACGCCATCCTGGTGCCATTTACTTTGCCGAAAAGTTTGTAGATCTACTATACTATTTTTTTTTTTAGATGGGATCGATTTTTTTTAACCACAGACTTGATTCCATTACGTGTGAAGTTCTGTTTACAAATGCAAACTACAAAAACAATATTCCATAAACTTCTCTGTTCATGACATACTTAACTCTGTGAAACAAAAATACGTTCCAGTGACGAATAATTAAGACATGTCATTATTTTATGATTCAAACAAAGAAAGTGTCGGAGGTACAAGTGGACAGATTGAATAAAAAGAAAACAACAACTACTACAACAACAACAACAAAACAGCCAGTGAAGAGTATTTCTGTGAAGTTGAAGAGAAATTATTGAATTTTGACATTTTCATTATTCGTATTTTTGGTATTGTTCTTTGGCCATAGTGAGTGGGAAGAAAGGGGATGGGGGCGTGAGTACTGTGTTCTCCGTCATCCTTAAAGCGTTAGCTTTTGTAAAAATTAATGAGATCTTTTACGTTTAATCATTATGTTAGTTGGGGAGAAAAAAAAAACAGGAAAGAAGACAGAACATGGAAGATACAAGAGGAAAGGCCAAAAACAGAAGCAAGCGCGTATACACACACGCGCGCGCGCACACACACAGACACAAATAAAACTCTCTCTCTCTCTCTCATTCACACACACACACACACACACAATGCAGACACACTCTCACAAACACACAAGCACGCGCGCACGCGCACGCAGACACACACACACACACATACACACACACGTTCATTGCAGGTTTCGCACACAAGAAAGGGAACTTGGTTTTAAAACTATGATGTTATTCATAGGCAGATATGGAGCCATGATAATTTCCAACATGCGACCAACGTCCAACCAATGCCCAATGTTATTTCCAGTAATTCAGAACTGACCAGGGAAAAAATCCTGTCAAGTCGAACCAAATGCGGATAACCCCAATAGACCCAAAATAGCAGTAAACATCAACAAATAACATTTCTTTCATTTCACAGTCCTATCAACTCCACCTGCTCTTCGGCCCTTGGTTTGCGTGTGTACGCATGCACGCACACACACACATATACATACGCAGAGAGAGAGAGAGAATCACACACACACACACACACACACACACACACACACACACACACACACACACACACACACACACACTACACACCCCTTCACAGCGTACGTAGTGTTACTTGGAGGAGCAGGTGCAAAGGTGACGTGTAAGAGATATTCCGAAATGGTTCTATTCTTGGCAAGATAACGAAGCGATTTAAGTTGTTAGGCGTTGCTGAAGACCACCACTACCACATAAATAACAGCAGAAAAAAAAACAGTAACGCCCCCAGCACATCAATAACAACCACCATCATCGTCAACAGGAAACACGAAGACGCCAAAATAGAATGAAATCGCTATCTGATACACAGAGCAAGACAAAAACAAATTTTCGGTGAACTGGCCTTTGTCAAACTTACACAACAGACAACAATAAACAAATACACACAAGTGAGGGGGAAACACAAAGGACAACAATAAACAAATGCACACAAGTAAGGGGGAAACACAAAAGACAACAATACACACAAGTAAGGGGGAAACACAAAAGACAACAATACACACAAGTAAGGGGGAAACACAAAAGACAACAATACACACAAGTAAGGGGGAAACACAAAAGACAACAATACACACAAGTAAGGGGGAAACACAAAAGACAACAATACACACAAATAAAGGGAAACACAAAAGACAACAATACACACAAGTAAGGGGGAAACACAAAAGACAACAATACACACAAGTAAGGGGGAAACACAAAAGACAACAATACACACAAGTAAGGGGGAAACACAAAAGACAACAATACACACAAGTAAGGGGGAAACACAAAAGACAACAATACACACAAATAAGAGGGAAACACAAAAGACAACAATACACACAAGTAAGGGGGAAACACAAAAGACAACAATACACACAAGTAAGGGGGAAACACAAAAGACAACAATACACACAAGTAAGGGGGAAACACAAAAGACAACAATACACACAAGTAAGGGGGAAACACAAAAGACAACAATACACACAAATAAGAGGGAAACACAAAGGACAACAATAAACAAATACACACAACAGAGGGGGAAACACAAAGGACAACAATAAACAAATACACACAACAGAGGGGGAAACACAAAGGACAACAATAAACAAATACACACAAGTGAGGGGGAAACACAAAAGACAAAAATAAACAAATACACACAACAGAGGGGGAAACACAAAGAACAACAATAAACAAATACACACAACAGAGGGGGAAACACAAAGGACAACAATAAACAAATACACACAACAGAGGGGGAAACACAAAAGACAACAATAAACAAATATACACAAGTGAGGGGGAAACACAAAAGACAACAATAAACAAATATACACAAGTGAGGGGGAAACACAAAAGACAACAATAAACAAATACACACAAGTGAGGGGGAAACACAAAGAACAACAATAAACAAATACACACAAGTAAGGGGGAGACACAAAGGACAACAATAAACAAATACACACAAGTGAGGGGGAAACACAAAGGACAACAATAAACAAATACACACAAGTGAGGGGGAAACACAAAAGACAACAATAAACAAATACACACAAGTAAGGGGTAAACACAAAAGACAACAATAAACAAATACACACAAGTAAGGGGGAAACACAAAAGACAACAATAAACAAATACACACAAGTAAGGGGGAGACACAAAGGACAACAATAAACAAATACACACAACAGAGGGGGAAACACAAAGGACAACAATAAACAAATACACACAACAGAGGGGGAAACACAAAGGACAACAATAAACAAATACACACAAGTAAGGGGGAAACACAAAGGACAACAATAAACAAATACACACAAGTAAGGGGGAAACACAAAGGACAACAATAAACAAATACACACAAGTAAGGGGGAAACACAAAAGACAACAATAAACAAATACACACAACAGAGGGGGAAACACAAAAGACAACAATAAACAAATACACACAAGTAAGGGGGAAACACAAAGGACAACAATAAACAAATACACACAACAGAGGGGGAAACACAAAGGACAACAATAAATAAATACACACAACAGAGGGGGAAACACAAAGGACAACAATAAACAAATACACACAACAGAGGGGGAAACACAAAGGACAACAATAAATATACACAAGTGAGGGGGAAACACAAAGGACAACAATAAATATACACAAGTGAGGGGTAAACACAAAGGACAACAATAAATATACACAAGTGAGGGGGAAACACAAAAGACAACAATAAATATACACAAGTGAGGGGTAAACACAAAGGACAACAATAAATATACACAAGTGAGGGGGAAACACAAAGGACAACAATAAATATACACAAGTGAGGGGGAAACACAAAAGACAACAATAAATATACACAAGTGAGGGGTAAACACAAAGGACAACAATAAATATACACAAGTGAGGGGGAAAAAACAAAGGACAACAATAAATATACACAAGTGAGGGGGAAACACAAAGGACAACAATAAATATACACAAGTGAGGGGGAAACACAAAAGACAACAATAAATATACACAAGTGAGGGGGAAACACAAAAGACAACAATAAATATACACAAGTGAGGGGGAAACACAAAAGACAACAATAAATATACACAAGTGAGGGGGAAACACAAAAGACAACAATAAATATACACAAGTGAGGGGGAAACACAAAAGACAACAATAAATATACACAAGTAAGGGGGAAACACAAAAGACAACAATAAATATACACAAGTGAGGGGGAAACACAAAAGACAACAATAAATATACACAAGTAAGGGTAAACACAAAACACAACAATAAACAAATACACACAACTGAGGGGGAAACACAAAGGACAACAATAAATATACACAAGTAAGGGGGAAACACAAAGGACAACAATAAACAAATACACACAACAGAGGGGGAAACACAAAGGACAACAATAAATATACACAAGTAAGGGGGAAACACAAAACACAACAATAAACAAATACACACAACTGAGGGGGAAACACAAAGGACAACAATAAATATACACAAGTAAGGGGGAAACACAAAAGACAACAATAAACAAATACACACATGTAAGGGGGAAACACAAAGGACAACAATAAACAAATACACACAACTGAGGGGGAAACACAAAGGACAACAATAAACAAATACACACAAGTAAGGGGGAAACACAAAGGACAACAATAAACAAATACACACAACAGAGGGGGAAACACAAAAGACAACAATAAACAAATACACACAACAGAGGGGGAAACACAAAGGACAACAATAAACAAATACACACAAGTAAGGGGGAAACACAAAGGACAACAATAAACAAATACACACAACAGAGGGGGAAACACAAAGGACAACAATAAACAAATACACACAAGTGAGGGGGAAACACAAAGGACAACAATAAACAAATATACACAAGTAAGGGGGAAACACAAAACACAACAATAAACAAATACACACAAGTAAGGGGGAAAACAAAGGACAACAACAAACAAATATACACAAGTAAGGGGGAAACACAAAGGACAACAATAAACAAATACACACATCTGAGGGGGAAAACTTGTAAGATCTCCCTATGTTTCGTTGAGCAGAAGAAAACTGATATGAAAATCACCGTAATAAATATTTACGTAATAATGAGTATCATCTTCATGGGTACTGCTGCTATTGTTGTTGTTGCTATTGCTTTTGCTTCTACTTACAGAAACACACAAACACGTAAACATTCGCGCACACAAACACATGCACGCACGCACGCGCACACACACACAGATGAACACGCAAACCCACATACACGTACACTGCTACATGTACTACCACTATTTCTGCTACTGCTGTTGTTTCTTCTTCCCCCTTCGGACTACTAATGTTCCTGCTACTATTACTACCACAACTACTACTACTGCTGCTGCTACTACCGCTACTTTTACCACTACTACTACTACTACTACAACTACTACTTTTATCACCACCACTACCACCACTATCGCCACTGCTGTTGCTGATGTTACGACTGTTACTGTTAGTAATGATGGTTTTTGCTTTGCTAGCATGGCTGACAATTCAGGATGCTGGCGGACAGTGTGCGGGAGTCGAAGGGTTAAGATTTCGGCAGCGAATAGGCTAGTTTTTAATTAGTACTGCTGGCTGGGACAGAATTTGAAACATCAGATTCTGAGTCCAGGAACACCTCTGTCGACGTCTTGACTGTGGCTGTTGGAACCCCGTGCATGAAACTACTACTACTGTTACCAATGCTAAGACTACAGCTACTGTTACTTGGTCCTCCTACCGGGATTTGTGAGATCGACCCAAGGCAATGACTGTATCGAGTTTCACGCAGCCTGCAACATAAAAACTGGTCTGTTCACTGCCCGACTTATCGGTTCCATTATTCTGATGGTGTCAGCTCAGTGTGTCATCGGTGTCCTTCCCCACCCCGTTTCCAGTCCTTCCCAACGCGTAGGGTTTTGCGAATCTGAAGGCGACTGGCAGATGTTACTGGTAGATTTGGGTAGCGCGCATATGATGGACTATCCGAACGCGATAAATCCCTCCTGAACAAAGTCCAAATTCCAAGGCAATGTATCGAGTTTACTCCCCCGCCAGCAACATTAAAAACTGGCCTGTTAAACCAGTCGCCGTGGTGTAGTGGTTAGCGCAACGGACTGCCGACTAGTAGGTTGTGGGTTCGAATGCCCATCAGCCCCTTCAAAAATCAATGCGGGATTTTTTGGCTCTAACCAGAGCTGGGTGTGCTATGGGCTCATTGGGAAGACTGGGATCACGCAGTCGAGTCTCATCATCCACTTCACGGATGCGTCATTGAGGGTGTTGCTCACATCTTCTGACCAGCACCACAGGTGTCTGTATCTCTCGGACCTGGTTGACGCCAGGATATATTGTGATAGTAAACGTACAGTACAGCACGGTCACGCAATCCCAATCCTCGATGGAACTCCACAGCACATGATTATCATCCTCACCGACATCATCCTCATCGCATTGTAAAAAAAATGTGCCAGATTCTATGGCCATTAAGGCGGCATAGAAAATGGGACGGCAAAAAACAAAAAACAAAAAAACAAGAAACAAAAAAAAAGCACAAAGGTAACCTCCCTGAGTGCGATGATTCTTAAAAAGAAAACAAAAATGGTCTGTTTACTCCCCATGGTAATGCTCCCTTCATTATGGTGGTGTCAACACAGTGTTTCATTGGTCCCGTTCTTTCTCTCCCCTTCCCCTCCCCCTCCATGCCTTCCTCATTCAACACCTATCCAGCACATACGAATATGCTTATGCTCAAAGCGTATGCAAGAATATCACTGACAGATACGGGTGAAGCGCATGTGGAAATATCCAAATGCACTGAATCGATCTTGACTAACTCTGTATTCCGCCCTCTAAGGCAGCACAGACTGCACTAGCAGTTTTAACATAACCCTCGCGATCTACTCAATGATGAAATGTTTTCTTGACCTTCCATGCCCCACCAGCTTACTTACTTTACTTTACTTTACTTTTTCCTTCCGCTTGTACCGGTGGGCGTCGCGGGGAGATACAGTCGTCTGTCAGCAGCAAGGCGGGTGGCCTGGAGAAGGGACATCTTGTGAGCTCTGAGGGTGTCTGCCACGGAGTCGCTCCATCGTCGTCTTGGTCTTCCTCTGGCTCTCCAGCCAGAGTATCTGGTGTTGTATGCCCGAAGAGCTGGGTGGTTTAGGGGCATACGTGTGAGGTGTCCGAACCACTTGATCCTCATATGTTCGATGTGTTGTAGGATTGGTGTTGCTCCTACCATGTCTCGTATCACCTCATTTCTGATCTTGTCCCGCCTTGTCTTGTTTACTGCTTTCCTCAGGCATTTCATTTCACAGGTGACCAGTTTTCTCTCGAGGACTTTAGTTAGGGACCATGTCTGGCACTGGTATGTCAGCGTTGGTAGAAAAATGGTGTTGAGTTTCGCCTTAGTGCTGGTGGGAATGCTGGGGTGTTTCAGGAGAGGGGCAAGTTGGCAGCTGACTGCGTTGGCTTTCTGGCATCTGGTCTCGATTTCTCTGTCTAGTTTGCCATTTTCAGTGAAGATGCTGCCCAGGTATTTAAATTCACTGGCTTGCTTCAACTGGGTTCCGTTGATGTTGATATCCAGTTTGTTTGGTCTCTTACTGACAGTCATGACCTCGGTCTTGCTGACGCTGATCTTCATGCCTCGCAGCTTTCATTGAGCTGGTCTGTGTGCTCCTGTAGCTGTATCTTGTCATTGTTCACCATTGCCTGGTCGTCCGCAAACATGAGTTCATTGAGTGCCTCAGGGTCTAGGTTTGCCTCCTTCGTAATCTGATCCATATAGATCACGAAGAGAAGAGGGGAGAGATTACAGCCCTGCCTTACTCCCGATGTCACTGGGAACCAGTCAGATGTTCCACTGGCAATGCGGACTGCGCTCCTGCTGTCGGCGTAGATGGCCCGAATGTTGTCTAGCAGCTGGCCCTTGACATCGTACTGCTCGAGGACCTTCCATAGCTTGTCTCTGTTGACTCGATCAAAGGCCTTTTCTTGATCAACGAATACAAGATGGAGATCTCGGTCATATTCGATCGCCCTCTCGCACAGTTGTCGGAGTGCAAAGATTGCATCGGTGCACCCTCTTCCTTTTCTGAAGCCAAATTGGGCGTCACTGAGGAGATGTTCTGTTTTCGCTCGAGTGCGCTGCTCCAGGATCTTTGCGTACATTTTCCCTACATGGCTGAGTAGTGATATGCCTCTGTAGGTACTGCAGTCTTTCTTGCTGCCCATCTTCTTCCATATTGGCACCACTATTGCATTTTGCCAGTCTTCTGGTACTTTTCTCTCCTCCCAAGCTTTCTGAAAGATGGTGGTGAGCCACTGAATTCCGGTTTCACCGCACACATGGATGGCTTCAGTTCTTATGCCGTCGTCTCCAGCTGCCTTGCCTTTAGGACTGGTCTTCACTGCTTTTTTTTTTTTACTTCACTCTCTAGGATGGTAGGTTCTGAGTGGTCTGGGTGGCTGAGGGTGAACCGGGACTATGTGTCTTGTGCCCGTACTCCTGATGGGTTGAGTAGGTCTTTGAAATAGTCTTCCCATCTCTTCACTATTTTCTCCTCTTCATGCAATGCTTCCCACCAGCTCATGTGGTTAAAGCACCGTGATGCTAATGCAGACGTCGTGGGTTCGATCTTTCAGCTGGTCACAAGTGCCCCCCTCCCCCCCTCTCCCCGCGGGTTGGTTGGCTCTTTTGATCGAGCATGGATTAAAGACTGAGATCTCGAGTTCAATCCCGCAGCCCGCAACATTAAAAACCAGTCTGTTCGCTGCCCATCTTTATGCTTCCATCATTCTGGTTGTGTAAGCTTAGTGTTTCATTGGTCCCCTCTCCTCCTTCCCGAGTTCAAGCCCTCACCTTCACACAAGGCTTTGCACAGGCTCAGGGAGTCTGCCAGATAATTGCTGGCAGATCTGGGTGTTGCGCATACGGAACTGTCTAAGAGAGATGAATCCCTCTCAAACTCTCAAGGCAAATGCCTCATACAAAATAATGACTAATGCAAGATGAAGTCTGCTGACTGAGTTACAAATAAGCATGCGTGCAAAATTGATTGACTTTGACTATTAGAGCACAATGAGTAAGCATAAATGAATCACTGAATAGAATGAGTAAATGATCTATATATCCCCATCACTAAAGACAATGACACAATACAATAAGGGTGGATCAGTTTCCCACGTCGGTCATGCTGCTGGAAGATAAAAAAAAAAAAAGTTCTAGATCTAGAGTGAGTTTCATTTCAGTTTCTCAAGATAGCGTATCTGTGCTCGGAACAAATTCCATATGCACTGACGCCACAGCGTCATGTGATGGGTAAGATCCAAAATGCTCATGGCATAAGTCCTGCATCCGCGCGTGGTCTCGAACCCGCGAGCCCTGCATTATCAGTACAGCGCTTAAAAGCAACTGAGCTAACAGACCCAGCTACTATAAACGTGTCAACCGCGGGATCTTGTTCCCTGCCGGAATCCAAAACCATTACTACTATAATACTAGTCTTCAATCTAATGCTCTCCCAATTCAGCTCTGTGTGTGTGTGTGTGTGAGAGAGAGAGAGAGAGAGAGAGAGAAAGAGAGAGACAGAGAAAGAGAGAGAGACAGACAGACAGGCAGTGACACAGAAAGTGCGGGGGGGGGGGGGAGAGGGGGCACAAAGGGGAAACAGAGAACAGAGAGACAAACAGACGGACAGGGCAGCGCGGACAAAAAGAGACAAAGAAAGGCTAGAGAGAGACTGGGGGAGGAGGCGGAAAGGATAAAAAGAGAAAAGAGATGACAGAGAGGGAAGAAAGGGAGAGGGAGAGGGAGAGGGGAGAGAGAGAGAAGACAGAGGCAGAAAGGGCGGGGAACGGAGAAAGGGGGGACCAGGAAAAGTACAGAGAGATGAGAGAGATGACAAAGAGATAGAGGACAGAGATGGGAGAGAGATGAGAGAGAGAGAGAGAGGAGAGAGAGGAGAGAGGGGAGAGAGAGGGGAGAGAGAGAGGAGAGAGAGAGAGGAGAGAGGGGAGAGAGAGAGGAGAGAGGAGAGAGGGGAGAGAGAGGGGAGAGAGAGAGAGAGAGGAGAGAGGGGAGAGAGAGGGGAGAGAGAGGAGAGAGAGAGAGGAGAGAGGGGAGAGAGAGGGGAGAGAGAGAGGAGAGAGAGAGAGGGGAGAGAGAGAGGGGAGAGAGAGAGGAGAGAGAGAGAGGAGAGAGGGGAGAGAGAGAGGAGAGAGAGAGAGGAGAGGAGAGAGAGGAGAGAGAGAGGAGAGAGAGAGGAGAGAGAGGGGAGAGAGAGAGGGAGAGAGAGAGGGAGAGAGAGAGAGAGGAGAGAGAGAGGAGAGAGAGAGGAGAGAGAGAGGAGAGGGGAGAGAGAGGGAGAGAGGGAGAGAGAGAGAGAGAGAGGAGAGAGAGAGAGAGAGAGAGGGAGAGGGAGAGAGAGAGAGAGGAGAGAGGGGAGAGAGAGAGGAGAGAGAGGAGAGAGAGGGGAGAGAGAGCGAGAGAGAGAGAGAACACAGAAGGCAGACAAGGAGACAGGACAGCGCTGACAGAGAAACAGACACAAAGAGAAGCCCCGAAAGAGAGAGAAAGAGGGCGGAGCAGGAGGGGTACAGAGAGAAGAGAAAGGAGAGTGAGGGGGAGAAAGAGGGGGAGACAGAAGAGAGAGGCAGAGAAAACGGATGGTCAGAGAGGAGAAAGGGAAGGAGAGGGACAAAGAGGGGAGAGAGAGAGAGAGAGAGAGAGAGAGAGAGAGAGAGAGAGAGAGAGAGAAGAGAGAGAGAGAGAGAGAGAGAGAGAGAGAGAGAGAGAGAGAGAGAGAGAGAATTTCAAACGAATTAGGTCAAGGTCCAAGCAACGGCATACGAAATATAGTATTCAACTGTACGTTTGGCGATATCTCGTCAATGTTGGTCATCAAGAAAATCGAGGCAGTCAACAACACAATAACAAATGAGCGATAAAGGGGAAAAAATGACACAGATGAGAGAGAGAGAGAGAGAGAGAGAGAGAGAGAGAGAGAGAGAGAGCAGACACAGAGAGAGAGAGAGCAGACACAGAGAGAGGGTGAGAGAGAGAAACAGAGACAGGGAGACAGAAAGACAGAGACAAGGAGACAGAAAGACAGAGAGATAGCCCGCCAGCCAGCCAGACAGACACAGATAGAAGAGAGAGGGACACACACACACACACGTGAGCCATGCAGCACGCGTCCACGTGCTCAAGCATACGGGACATTGCTGACGAGCGTTCCTGGTCGTCTGTGCTGATGTCATCATCAGTCAAAGGATAGCTTTGATGTCTGTTGTCATGCTGATAATCTTACCTAGCGCGTTGGCGGACAGGGAAAGGCCACGATGAGCAGCCTACCAATGCTGACAAGTAAATCCGTTCACTTAAATATTAGGTCAGCACAGGGTGGGCAAAAGTCAGTTAACAAGACTGTGTGGACGAAATTTTAATTAAATGTTTTTAGATACACCCAATGATAGTGTGGCCCCTGTTAGTTTTGTTGATGAGAACGCCATTACAAAATAACGTATGAGTCGTGGATTTTGCCCTCAGTTTCAGTTTCTCAAGATGACGTCTCCGCGCTCGGAACAAATTCCATATGCACTAACGTCACACGTGCCATGTGTATGGTGATCATGGCACAAGCCTTAAGTCTGCACATAAACCCATGAGCTGGCCAGGTCGTAGCCTATGTTTTACCTAGTCTATTTTATACTGGTGTTGTATAAGCCTATCATCCCTAAAGCGAGCCACAATTTTTGATTCAAGACCTTACAATGCACGGGGTTTTTTGCAGGCTTCAGGGATCTGCCTGATGATTGCTGGCAGATTGGGGAGAAGCACATTATTATGTCCCGAATGCGTGAATCCCTCTTGGACAGACGCCAAACAAACGCCAGACTCGTGTAAATGTGTGTTCATGGACACAGCTCTGTTGCAGTGCTAATGGTCAGCATGGCTGTACACAACACCACTTGAACTGACATTCAAACTGAGCGTACGATTATTTTGCTTCACTGTCGTGATTTTGTTTTTGTTTTGTTTTGTTTTTGTTTTTGTACCAGTTTGTCTTTACTCCTTGTTAAAACGTATTTTAAAAGTTTGAAAAAGATAAACACAAGATGTTAGGAAGAGACAGACATGATTTGTATGAATGTGTATGAACTCAGGATTCAGAATCAGTGTGTGTGTGTGTGTGTGTGTGTGTGTGTATGTGTGTGTGTGTGTGTGTGAGTGTGTGTGTGTGTGTGACGTGCGCGTGAGATAGCGTGTTTGTGTATATGAGCGTGTTTTGTGTGTGTGTGAGTGTGTTGTTTGTATACACATGCATATATTATGCATAAACGCGCTTGAATTTGTGTGTGTGTGTGTGTGTGTGTTGTGTGTGTGTGTGTGTGTGTGCGTGCGTGTGTGTGTGCGTGTGTGTGTGTGTGCGCGCGCGTGTGTGTGTGCGCGCGTGCGTGAGTGCGAGTGCGTGAGTGTGAGTGTGAGTGCGTGTACCGTATATTGTGTATTGGCGCGTGCATGTGTTGTGTTTAAGATCATTCATTCAGAGACAGCAAGAAAGAGAGAGAGGGGAAGGCTAAAGACAGACCAAAAGAGAAAGAAATAGAGAGTGCACGAGCGTGCGCGTGAGAAAGAAAGAGATAAAGAGACAGAGAAGCGAAGGGTCAAAAGAGAAGGCAAACAAAAGAGGCAGTAAAAGAGCGCGTGCGCAAAGAGAGAGAGAGAAACAGACAGACAGACAGACAGACAGAGACAGAGCGAGACAGAGAACCAGCCAACTTCCAGCAAACGAGCCACTGCTTACTTTTCTTTTTTGTCTATGCTTATGTCGTCATCACCATCGGTCATAGGATAGCTTTGATGTCTGCTGTCATGTTCATGTAAAACGTAAGCGTTGGCGGACAGGGGCAGGTCACACTAATAGTGTAAGCTAAACAGCGTTGATAAGTAAACCTGTATGTTACTGGTATGTTTGGCTTGCCCAGAGGGGGTGGGGGGATGTCAGTTACCCGAGATTGTGTGGATTGGAGAATAGTGCAGATGCAAGATGTGCGTGCATGTGTTAAGCTGAATGTGTGTGTGTGTGTGTGTGTGTGTGTGTGTGTGTGTGTGTGTGTTGTGTGTGGTGTGTGTGTGTGTATGTGTGTGTGTGTTTTGTGTGTGGTTTGTGAGCGTGTATGCGTGAGGGTGTTTTGCGTGTGTTGAGTGCGTGCATGCTTGTGTTTTTTGTGTGTGGTTTGTACGTGTGTGTGTGTTGGTAGTGTACGTGTGTGTGTGTTGTCGTGTGCGCGCGCGCGCGTGTGTGTATGTGTGCGTGCGTGCGTGCGTGTGTTTGTGTGTGTGTGTGTGTGCTTATATGTGTGTGTACGTGACCAAACCATGCGAGAGAGAGTAGGTGCATATGTACGCAACTGGCACACAAGACAGAGAAACACACACACAGATCTCCCCCCCCCCCCCTTAAATACACACTCACAGAACAAGAGAGAGAGAGAGAGAGAGAGACAGAGACAGAGAGACACACAGAGAGTGAGAAGCGACAGAAGGACAAACAAAGAGACAGACGGATGGTCTTAAGCTTAACAATGACTTCTTTCTCAGTGACTCCATTTTCAAACCTAAAGTAAAAAATGTTAAAAAGAAAGAATAACCTTTTTGTCACCCGAAACTCTATTTGAACTTTCATGTCTGCGTTGTTGGCAGTGAAGAGATAGGGAGGCGTATTGGAATGTCGTATGACTAGTAATGACTGGTAAACAGCAAAGCTTAACCCTATGACTCCCGAAGCCTGTCCACCATCATTCTGAATTGTCCACTATGATAGCGAAGTAAAAACTTAACTCTTTGACCCCCTCGCCCTATCCACTAGCTTCCTGCAGGAAGCTGGTGGATAGGGTGAGGGGGGTCAAAGAGTTAAGTTTTTCAGCTGGTGGATAAGGTGCGGGAGTGAAAGGGTTAGAGTAGAGTTAAAAAAAAAAACCCAGCTATTTGATAGCGTAACACAGGAAGCAAAACACATAAAAAAGAGGCAAAGCCTACCGTGGTGTGGGTTTGGTTTTTGTCATCCAAAAAAGCCAAACGTATTGTGGCGTGTTAGTTAAGCTATGATGTGACATGAACAAAAACTTACAACTTGTGACTAATCGCTGATCCCTCAATCCAGGAAGAAAAAAAAAGAGCTAGAACAAAGTCACATGGGTGACTTGGTTTTGAGACACCGGAGGAGCGAGTTCGAACCCGGTTGGAAAAAAACAGGCGACAGCAGAGGCACCTGATCACCTTGAAACTGCGGATTCAAACCCAGGTGAAAAATGAAGGCAAAAGCATATGGGCATCCAGGAGTCATGACTTGGATGCGGCCTGGCCCCCTTAGAGTGTAAGGAGTTCAGGGCCGAAATACTTGCTGGAGGTAGGCTTCTCCTCTGAGGACATTCTGTTGTTGTTGGTTTGTTGTTGTTGTTGTTGTTGTTACTTTCATGGACAAGGGATTTTTTACAATCAATTAGTTGTCTGAGTTTGTATTTATCGTCCCGCCAACCGCTATGGGTCATATCAGGGCTATCACCAAAACACTACCCATGATCAAACATTAACAACTATTACCACTTTTAAAATTAGGCCTACATCAATCGATGTTTCTGAAGTATAAAAAAAAAGTTCAGATATTGTAAAAGATCCAACTTACATAAAGATCTTTCCTCTACTATCATAGAAAATAAAAGACACTGATTTTTCTTTGTTTGTTGGCTAGCTACCTAGCTAACTAGTTAATCACTTTAAAAAAAAGGAAACAGTTTGTTCAGTTTTTATAGACATTTGAAATATTTTTGGTATATTCTTTTATCTTATATCAAACGTGGAACGTTACACATCCACGTACTTGCATGCAGCTGCAGTCCATGAAAAAAAGGAATGCTGTACAGTAAAAGACGTATACACATAAAAAGTTAGAGAGAGAGGGGGGAGAGAGAAGAGGGAGAGGGGGAGAGAGGAAGGGAGAGAGACAGACAGAGACTGAGAGAAAGACAGAGAGGGAGAGAGAGAGAGAGAGAGAGAGAAAGAGAGAGAGACAGACAGACAGAGAGAGAGAGGGCAAGAATCACTCGTTTTTATTGTAAAGCAGATGCACATCACAAAAAACATCAACGCAATTAACTAGAACAAAGAGGTGTGCAATGTGTAACAGATTTCTGCTGACATCTATGACTTCCAATTATCATCATATAGCACCCCCCTCATCCATCAGACACCCACACAAAAATGATCTGAGAACGTCTTACACACACACACACACACACACACACACACACACACACACACACACACACACACACACACACACACACACACACACACACACACACACACACTCCTACGTGATCATGCACACGAAGTCGATGCTTATGTGCTTCTGTATGCTGAGGTCATCAACCATAGGTAAGGCTGGTGTCCGTTTACATGCTGATGTTCATGTCACAGAGAAGCAGGTTCTTCTTGTGCATGAATAAAATATCACAGCAATGGAACATACCTCCAAATTCTACCTAGACGTATGTCAAACTTCGTTTTGTGAAACTGATTCTTGCATTGATAAACTAGTGATCAGTGAACTGCCCAGGTATTCTGCACAAACGTTGTTCATGGAAAAGGTCGAGTTGTTGTGTAGCCGTATGCGTCTCCCCAAGGAGTTTATTAAGACACCGTTTGTACAGAGATGTGGATGCATTACAGTCTTCTTTCTCCCCCTCTGTTCCTGACCCAACAATATCGAACTCCCTCTAAGCGTCTTTAAAACAAAGAAAATGTCTGCTTAATCTGAAAAAAAAATAAACAACACATCAAAACATTAATTTTTGTCCAAATGACGAAGTTGAATGCGTATAACAATTTAAAATCCGGTCATGTTGTAAGTGATTTATGTATGTGTGTGTGTGTGTGTGTGTGTGTGTGTGTGTGTGTGTGTGTGTGTGTGTGTGTGTGTGTGTGTGTGTGTGTGTGTGTGTGTGTGTGTCTGTGTGTATCTATACATGTATGTATGTGTAGGGGGTGCTGTATGATAAGATTTGTACTTAGCAAATGATGTATATATTTTCCTTATATATTCATGTGTGCCTTGTGGACTTGTGGCGCTACATATTACCAAACAGATTTCGTGTTATTATCTGTTGTTATCCGTAATGGATTGACTTTGTTCATACAGCATTCATATATGTAACGACTATGCTTTTTGTTTCTGTTCGGGTTTTTAAGCGTTCCAATTTTTCATGGATGCGTGCATGTACACCGTTTTGCCCACACGTTGCTGTACAGTGTATATACTCCATCTTTGGTGAGCATACATGCTAGGTGCTTTCATGTTTCCATAAGCCACCGGACACTGACATGGCTTAAGGCTATTTAACATACATATTTGATATTCTCCGTGCGTATGGGCGGTTTAGGGACTAACAGGCCTGCACCTATGTCGACCTGAGAGATCATAAGATATGCCCACCTTTCGTCCACCAAGCGGGGGGGGGGGGGGGGTACCTAGGCAGGACCGAAGCCCAGACCTTCCCATTACAAGTCTGACGTCATACGCAATTGACTACCGTGCCCGTCGACAATGTTTAAACTGTATTAACTCCCGCACACTATCTACCAACTACAAAAACTTAACCCTCTGACTACCGCATCCTATCCACTAGCTTCCTGCAGGAAGCTGGTGGATACGGTGAGGGAGTCAAAGGGTTAAGTTTTTAACTTTGATATCATGTTTGACAGTGCAAGATGCTGGTGGAATCAAAGGGTTAATGTATGACCCGGGCTCCCCCCCCCCCCCCCCCGCCTCTTATGTGAAGAGCAACAAACATGTTTCTGACATGAATTCTTTACTTACCGAGACAATCCCGCGTGGCGAGATGCATGAAGCATACAGTACAGTACTTCATTCAATTGGCTGGGTCCGGCAGTATGAGAGCGTCACTCCATCGTCGTGTCCACCAGACGTAGGCCTTTGTCAACCGTCTGGCGCCATTTAAATTTGGTCTTTTCCTCCTTCTCTGTCCTCCTGGGTTCCAGTTCAGGATAGACTGTTTTTTAGACTGTGCTAAGCAAATTAGATTATTATTGTTATCATCATCATCATCATCATTATTACTATTGTCAGTAGTAGTAGTAGTAGTAGCAGCAGCAATAGTAGTAGTAGTAATAGTAGTAGTAGTAGTAGTTATTAATTAATTAATGTTCTGTGACGATCAAGTCTAAAAAAAAAAAAAGGTGATCCCAGAGCTACTAATACCCAACGCAAAACGAACAAAAATTCGCAGTGTTGTTTTGTAGTAAGCTCTCTAATTAGGATGTGAACTATTTCGTTGCGGTGCTTTAATGATTCTGAATCATGTTCCTGAAACTGAAAGTACATTCTACTAGAGCATATTATTAAGAATGTTTTATGACAAAAATGTGTTGGATGCGAGCGAGCGAGCGAGCTCTCTCTTTCTCTCTCTCTCTCTCTCTCTCTCTCTCTCACACACACACACACACACACACACACACACACACACACACACACACACACACACTCACTCACACACACACACTCACTCACACACCACAAAATCTATGTGCTCATGCACATGGGGCACTGCTGACGTTTTTCCGTAATGACTCACAGGCCAAGCCTGATGTCTGACTTCAAACTGATGTCAAAGCGTTCTCTGAATAGAGATCAAGTAAAGCTACCCAGGTAAGCTTCACAAAGTCTATTTACGGAAAGGGTAGAGTCTTTGTGTTGCTCCGGATGGCTCCATTTGGAATTCATGTCAGCACTGTTTGTGGAGAAACGTGGGTGTGCGAGAATGTTTTATGACAAATAGGTCTGAAAAAGATTTCATTTTACAGCTACCGGTGCACGGAACAAAAGTGCTATTTCCGTCTCATCTTTCAACAGGTTCAATTGACAGGCACAAAACAGTCGAGTGGGTAAAAAGGTCAGACTTTCAATCGGACGGTCTGGGTTCGATCCTAGGAGCCTGCAATACCACCCGTCTGATAGATAAAAGGGTGAAGATTTTTCTGACCTCCAAGATCAACATGTGTGCAGACCTGTTACTGCCTGTACCCTCTCCATGTGCATATGCACGCAAA
>CM060309.1:31301424-31308924 GCA_030674185.1 Monoplex corrugatus
AACACGACCCCGACTCTCACGCTAGCTCTGAGGCCAAGCCAGGGAACAATAGGTCCAATCAGTGCCTTGCATTTTCCCATCACAGATCCTCTGACAACGTAAATAGCGCTGGGTCAAAGAGGGCACTATGCCTCCGTGGTTGTGTCAAGATGGCACGGTTGAAGACGCGTTAGCTTGGCTGCTGATCAATTACCTGCCGTCACTTCACACCCACCCGATTGACCGCTGGACACTTCAGCAACGAAAACAACCCATCCAGTAAGGAAAATCACGCCCACGCTAGTGACTGTTGGACGCTTCAGCAAAGAAAACAACCAATCAAGCAAGGAAACCATCCTACAAGCAAGTCTGATTATGTTTTCAAGGCACGTCTCCACGCTCGGCGTTAAGTTTCATATGCACTGACGCCGCAAACGTCACGTGACGGAAAATAAACTACAATGATGCAGAAAACACACACAAAGAAATAAACAACAGCGGCTGATATAAAACATGTGACTAGTATAAATGAACATGCACACAAATATGTTCTTATTTGTGTAGCTGTTTTCCGCAGTCTTTGCTTATGTTCTCTTAACAACAGCAAAAAAAGTACAATATCGCGCTGAATCTCGTGTGTGTGTGTGTGTGTGTGTGTGTGTGTGTGTGTGTGTGTGTGTGTGTGTGTGTGTGTGCGTGTGTGTGTGTGTGTGTGTGTGTGTGTGTGTGTACAGATAGAAAGAGAGACAGACAGACAGACAGACAGACAGAGACAGACAGAGAGGGGGAGAGAGACACACAGAGAGAGCGACAGAGAGACAGAGACAGAGAGACAGAGACAGAGCAAAATATTTTTAAGACCACCTTGCAGTATGGTCAGGAAAATGCCGCAACAACCTACAGTTATTTTATTTGTGTAGCATAACAGAACACACATGACAAGGACAAATCAAACAGTCACATGTATTTAAATTTTCTCCATTTAAGAATGTTTGAAGCTGAAAGTATCACAGTATTATCAAGGATGATGCTCATGACAAATATACACTGCATGAAAAAGCTAAACACAAACATATTCACACACAAGCAAACACATGCCCGTGCATGCACGTACACACACACACACACATACACACACACACATACACACACACACACACGTACGTGCTCATGCATACTAGACACTGACTACGTTTTTCCAGGTGCTTATGTCACGAATCACAGGACAGGTTTGAAGTCCGGTTTTAAGGCTGATGTCAAAGTGTTGGCAGGTAGTGATAAAGTAAACCTACCCAGATATGTTACACAAACACTATTCATGGAAAGGAGTAGTGTCTTTGTGTTACTTCAGGCGGCTCCCTTTAGACTTTGTGTCAGCACATTTCTCAGAAACGTGAGCGGTTAGAAACTTCCATGACAAGTCTGTAAAAAGCCAAGTTAACAGTTACTGGTACACAATGCATAAAGATAGCTTGTGTGTTGTCCTCCATAAGCTCTATTTATGGTCTCCATAAGCTCTATTTATGGTATCAGCTGCATGTTGACATTTTTTTGCGGACTGAAACTGGAAGCAGGCTGTTGTTGTAATGCATCATTAACAATGGTTTTTGAGACAATCCCACCAGAACAAATTGTGAAAACTCAGAGAAACAAACAACTACAAAAGCGATACTTATTCAAACATGGTGTATTGTGATGAGATACAAGAAACTTTTGTCAAGCATTCAAAGATAACATCGATCAAATATTTTAGAAATGTGTGCATAATTATATACTAAAACGATTCTGGGAAAGGATCGAAGAATTTTTGAATTAATAATGTAGCACACGTGCAAACTTAAAATTAACTGACACTGTACCCTTTGGTGTTCATAAAACAACGTGACTGCTACATTTATCATCAACTAAAACAGAATCATGAAACCGTCTCCGTTTATATGTAGTAGACCTATTTATGACGTCTGTATTGAACATGATAAACCCAACAAACCGTGCATGTTCCTAGTGTGCATAATAAACCCAACAAACCGTGCATGTTCCTAGTGTGCATGATAAACCCAACAAACCGTGCATGTTCCTAGTGTGCATGATAAACCCAACAAACCGTGCATGTTCCTAGTGTGCATGATAAACCCAACAAACCGTGCATGTTCCTAGTGTGCATGATAAACCCAACAAACCGTGCATGTTCCTAATGTGCATGATAAACCCAACAAACCGTGCATGTTCCTAGTGTGCATGATAAACCCAACAAACTGTGCATGTTCCTAGTGTGCATGATAAACCCAACAAACCGTGCATGTTCCTAGTGTGCATGATAAACCCAACAAACTGTGCATGTTCCTAGTGTGCATGATAAACCCTAACAAACCGTGCATGTTCCTAGTGTGCATGATAAACCCAACAAACCGTGCATGTTCCTAGTGTGCATGATAAACCCTAACAAACCGTGCATGTTCCTAGTGTGCATGATAAACCCAACAAACCGTGCATGTTCCTAATGTGCATGATAAACCAAACAAACCGTGCATGTTCCTAGTGTGCATGATAAACCCAACAAACCGTTCATGTTCCTAATGTGCATGATAAACCAAACAAACCGTGCATGTTCCTAGTGTGCATGATAAACCAAACAAACCGTGCATGTTCCTAATGTGCATGATAAACCCAACAAACCGTGCATGTTCCTAGTGTGCATGATAAACCCAACAAACCGTGCATGTTCCTAATGTGCATGATAAACCAAACAAACCGTGCATGTTCCTAGTGTGCATGATAAACCCAACAAACCGTGCATGTTCCTAATGTGCATGATAAACCAAACAAACCGTGCATGTTCCTAGTGTGCATGATAAACCCAACAAACCGTGCATGTTCCTAATGTGCATGATAAACCAAACAAACCGTGCATGTTCCTAGTGTGCATGATAAACCCAACAAACCGTGCATGTTCCTAATGTGCATGATAAACCAAACAAACCGTGCATGTTCCTAGTGTGCATGATAAACCCAACAAACCGTGCATGTTCCTAATGTGCATGATAAACCAAACAAACCGTGCATGTTCCTAGTGTGCATGATAAACCAAACAAACCGTGCATGTTCCTAATGTGCATGATAAACCAAACAAACCGTGCATGTTCCTAGTGTGCATGATAAACCAAACAAACCGTGCATGTTCCTAATGTGCATGATAAACCAAACAAACCGTGCATGTTCCTAGTGTGCATGATAAACCAAACAAACCGTGCATGTTCCTAATGTGCATGATAAACCAAACAAACCGTGCATGTTCCTAGTGTGCATGATAAACCCAACAAACCGTGCATGTTCCTAGTGTGCATGATAAACCAAACAAACCGTGCATGTTCCTAATGTGCATGATAAACCAAACAAACCGTGCATGTTCCTAGTGTGCATGATAAACCCAACAAACCGTGCATGTTCCTAGTGTGCATGATAAACCCAACAAACCGTGCATGTTCCTAGTGTGCATGATAAACCAAACAAACCGTGCATGTTCCTAATGTGCATGATAAACCAAACAAACCGTGCATGTTCCTAGTGTGCATGATAAACCCAACAAACCGTGCATGTTCCTAGTGTGCATGATAAACCAAACAAACCGTGCATGTTCCTAATGTGCATGATAAACCAAACAAACCGTGCATGTTCCTAGTGTGCATGATAAACCAAAACAAACCGTGCATGCTACTAGTTGAGTGTTCATACTTTCGGTTTGTAATTCTGTGTTATGCAGATATATGACATGGAGATATAATGTATGTATTTATTAATTCTTTTTTTCATCGATGTTCTCATTGTTATCGTAATTACGCTTTTCCATTTGTAATGACAACGGTGCTTAATTTTCAGTGCTGCCATATTTCAAACTTGTTACTGCAGTCGCCCTCAGAACTACACATAAAATAAGAATACACTAATAAGAAACAAAGAGAAAGACGAGAAATCCTGACAGACAGAAAGGGAGAAAGCGCGAGAAAGAGAAAGAAAACACTATGTGGAGAGAGAGAGAGAGAGAGAGAGAGAGAGAGAGAGAGAGACAGAGACAGACAGACAGACAGACAGAAAGAAAGAATACGGAGAGAGGGAGAAAGAGAGAGAAAGAGAGAAAGAGAGAGAGAGAGAGAGGCAGACAGACAGACAGATTGATAGACAAAGTCAGACTAAGTCAGAGACAGAGACAGGACAGAGAGAGAGGAGACAGGAGAGAGAGAGAGAGAGAGAGAGAGAGAGAGAGAGAGTCTGCGGCAATTTTGTCTTCATACATACACAAACTCTACTACAAATACTACTACTTATACACAAGCGCCTACTTCCTACCAGCTACACACAGCCATACGATACAACGAACCCAAGGTCTCTCCTAATTACTTGTCCCAGACAAATCAGAAACTTGAGCAGAGAGTGAGAAGGCTGTGTACATAGGACGACACCGTGAAACAATGGGTGCTGACATTAAAGTTACGGTTACTGTCAACATCACAGCTGTGAAGTTGTGGTTGTTTAGGAATGATGCTTGCTTGTTGTATGATGGCGTGGACTCATAATTATATAACACGAGTCACGTCAGGCAGTCAAGTTCTGGATCCGATTACATTCTGACATTCTGTTTTGGGGGGATTTAGTTTGGAT
Organism: Monoplex corrugatus; assembly: GCA_030674185.1. NCBI lineage: Eukaryota > Metazoa > Mollusca > Gastropoda > Littorinimorpha > Ranellidae > Monoplex > Monoplex corrugatus. Next base: position 31,306,060 of record CM060309.1, read on the forward strand.
TGGTTTGGTTCAGTTTTTACGTCGACACCCACCTCAGGTGATATGGCCGACGGGGAAAACCATCCCAGGGAAGTGGGGGCTTGTCTAATCCTATACTGACACCACCAGAACAACAATGATGTTGAGATGGGCAGTGAGGTGGCCAGTTTAAATATAGCACACCCCGGGATTCGAACCCACAACCATTAGCATGTGAATCCGACGCTCAAACCAACTGAGCTACTGGGGCCCGCTTCTGTGGGACATGACGACGATGGCAAAATATGTCAGCCTTTCGTTCACATCGAGGCTCTAATTTATTCATACGAGTTATTTCCCTTCAGTTGTAATAAGCGTCCTTAACAACACTGCGATAGCAACAAAGCTTCCACGAACCATTGCAAGTAAAATTATTCTTCGACCTTGTCACTGATGTTCTCATTGCTCATATTCAAACACGTTGTATGGGTATATGACTAACAGCCTTAAAAGCAGGAAAACAGGTTTAAATTATGAAGATTTTGGAAGTACTGAAATATGTTCATAAACGGGTAGAAAGAAACTAGAGAGCTAGACAACAGAAATCTTCACAGAGAAGTAACCCCCTTTGGACAAGTGTTTCGGCCCTGAACTCCTTACACTCTCGGGGGCCGGGCCACATCCAGGTCATGACTCCTGGATGCCCTTCTGCTGTTGTCTATTTTTTTTTTTTTTTTTCCCACGCCAGGGAGCGAACCTGGGCGATTCTGCGCTTCAGAACTGCGGTACGCGGTTTTACCAATGTGCTAACGGGGCACACATCATTTGTAGGGGGGATTTAATCCTTATGAAGTTCACTTTTGGTTCCTCCTTGCCCAGATCCAGCTTGAGCTCCTTTCTGCTGCCTCTGCCATCGCTTTAAGGGCTCTAGTCCTCTTCTTTCCAGAAATGGCGAGTTGTTTCATGAGATCATAAGCGGAGGTGCCCACAAACCCTCTTGCCCCGACCTCTATGGCGAAGATTTTGACCCGCAGACCTGCTTTCTTCAGGGTGCTGGCAAGACCGGCGTATTTTTCGGTCTTGTAGATATGTGCTTCTTCCATTCTGCTTTCGTATGGCACAGTGAGTTCTATCAGAATCACTTGTTTCGAGGAGTCAGAGTGGAGAGCGATGTCTGGTCTCATGCCTGTCTTGCTGATGACATCTGGGTAATTTCTCCACTCTGGGAGGTCTGCTGTACACTCCAGTCGACTGCTCCATCCAGAAGACCCTTTGGCAATGTGCTGGTTGTCATAGCAATTTCGGGCCAGACCTGTTTCCCTCATGCTTTGTAGAACGTTGTCATAGCAATTGGTGCGTTTGGGGTCATGGTTTTTTCGCTAACCACGTCTGTGATCACTTTCAGAACTTGGTTGTGCCTCCATGTATACCTTCCTTGGGCTAGCGCTACTTTGCAAGAGCTTAGGACATGTTCCACTGTTTGTTTCTTCTGACAGAGCGGACATGCTGGGTCATCTGATTTCCCCCATTTCACTAAGTTTGCATTCGAGGGGAGCAGGTCATATACAGAACTGAGGAGGAAGCTTATCCTTAGAGGAGCCATGTGCCACATATCGTTCCAGCTGAGACTTCTTTGGAGTGCACTGTCCCATGTTGTCCATTGCCCTGTTGACCTTGCTGGACTGCCTTCTGCACTCTTCTGCACTCCTGTATGATCATGTCTCTTTTTTCCTTCCTTTTGGCTTTGGACCACCACTGCATTTTTGTTGCTCCCAGTCCCTGTCTGTTGGTTTGCGTGTGTCCAATTATTTCTTTGATGCTGAGGTTTCTCTTGGCATTGTTTACAGCCTCTTGGACTTTCCATTTTTTGCCAGTTCTCAGCTTTGGCTGAACTGATCTCACGATATTGTCTTCCGATTCCTCCAGCATGCTCAACAGTCTTGCTTTTCCAACTTTGTATTCCTCCACTATGGATTTGAGAGGTAGCTTCAGCATTGCTTGACGACAGTAGAATGCAACATCAGTGAGACCAGGTGGAACACCGAGCCATTTTCTTGTGTATTTGTTGATTTTGGCTTCCATTGCTTCCACTGTGCTGGTGCAAATGTCATAGATTAGCAGTGGCCACAGCAGCTTTGGTATCAGCATGAACTGTAGACACCAGACTTTGTATTTGCCCGGCAGTCCGCAGTTATCTATTTTCTTCAGACCTTCTTCTGCTGTTTGCTTGGTTTCACATCCCCTTTGTGTGTCTTTCAGGGAGTCATCATACCATCTTCCGAGACTTTTTACTGGCTCTTCTGTGACAGTGGGGATGGCTTGGTTGGCTACCATGAATTTGACTGAATCTGCCACTTTTCCTTTTCGCAGTGAGACTTCGGGATTTCTTTGGTTTGAACCTCATTCTTGAAGAGGCCACCAGCTCATCCAGCTGCTTTAAGATTTGGTGTGTCTCTTCCTCATCCGTGGACAAGACTGTTGTGTCATCCATGAAAGCTTTCAGAGGAGGCATCTGGTATCCATCTCCCAGATTCACTGGACCTGAACTCTTCATTGCAGCTTTCAAGATGACTTCCATCTTGTTTACTAACAAATACACACACGTAAGCTTGACTGTGCGTATCCGTCACGTTCGATCGCAATAGAGAAATAACATCATAATCTTTCCTCTCGTCAGACGACAGTTCGAATTGTTCAATGATTTGTCAATGTTCATATGCCAACATGCCAGCTGATCGCTTACACTGCTTCAATGGCTGTAATAAATGTTTGCAATGTTTATTTCGCTGGTTTGAACTGTGTTCGACGTCTGCCGTCAGCAATGCATTCTCACTGATTCACTATGAACTATTACGAAATGGCCTGCAATCCTCAGGGAAGCTGATACAACATGATCACATTTTTATC
>CM060309.1:31313924-31316424 GCA_030674185.1 Monoplex corrugatus
GTTGCCGACAGATCTTTACAGTGCACTGAGTGTTTGCCGCACGAAGGACATCGGTTTGTCTCTCATTCAAATGACTAGCATCTAGACCATCACTTAAGATCTTGTGCAAGAGAAGGCAGGGGGTGGAGGGCTCCTTGTCCGATCTGTAATTCAAACTTGGCGTCCTGGGCAGGTGATTTAACCACTAAGCCACACATTCCACTATTTATTCGTCTGTGTGTGTGTGTGTGTGTGTGTGTGTGTGTGTGTGTGTGTGTGTGTGTGTGAATTTTCATGAAGCAAAAATATTAATGTAAACAATGACACAAAACAAGTGAACATTACAAAACAAACATTACAGTGAGCAATCAAAAAAGTAAACTAACTGGCAATATACAACAGGGCAAACAGATAAACACTGTTGGTAAAACGAACAACAAACAAACAAAAAGAATTATACACCATGTTCAAAAGCCTTATACCCAACACACATCTGCAGCAGTTATATATGTGTTAGAGAACAAGGAAACAAACAAATGACTCAACAAATCAATACAATTCAATGCATCAGGTTTTTCTATGCGAAACATACATGTTGCGGCAGACACATATTTAGAATACAAGGAAAGCACACCATGGATATACCAGGCGCATGAATGAACAACAACAACAACAAAGATTATCTAATGGGTTCCCAAATTTATTTTAAACAACAAAATATCAGTGTTAGTTTATGACTGGGGCAGTTTGAGACTGGAGCACACGTTTTCATGCCGTGACGATGCAACAGTAAATCCTACAAGTGTCTGTGTGTTGATCAGATTGCTTGTTTGATTTGTTAATCCTTTGTTTAACTGTTGCTTTGCTCTCCTTTCAGTTTGAGGCGCAGTATATGCAAGTATGTTTCCTCAGCCTAAAAAGATGGAAAGCAGGTTTGTCTTCCTTGCAATGGTAAGAGCCAACAGACAGTCAACAGAATTAACAAAATAGACTTTTTACTTGACAGCATAAAATGTCTAGCCTGAAATAAACAAGACAAACTTTTGAAGGAAACAAAGCTGTGAACGCGCGCGCACGCACTCACACATGCACGCACGCAAGCGCTCGCGCACACACACACACACACACACACACACACACACACACACACACACACACACACACACACGTGTGTGTCAAGAGTTAGGAAGCCGTCCTAGGTGACCGTCCTAGAGTGTTGCGTCAGTATTTAGGTCCTTCACAGGGAAGAAGATTCTTATGCTCCCAAATTAACAACCGTTCCTTTCTGCATAGAACTCGTCAGACCTGCCTGCTGCCTAGTGGGACAGCAAAACAAATGGTTATTGTTGCTCAAATTAAGATGGTCATACTGCTGTTTGTAGCGCTGACATTTTGCGCTGACTGTTTGCGTTCAGACTCTTTCGACTGTCAAGCCAAATGTATAACCAACAGAAGGTCCCTGCTAATAATAAACTGAAAATAAAATAAAATTAAATTAAACAAAAAACAAAACAAAAACAAAAAATAAAATAAGATAAAATAAAATAACATAAAATAAGACCCTCCCTCACTAACCATTTCTGCAGCTCTACCCTACCACCGTAACTGTGTTAGTGATTTACGACACAACTGTGATCTACAACGCAACAACACCAACGTCACTTTATTCATATCAACACTAATCATGGAGACATCTCATTTTTGTGTCTGTATCAATACTGTTCTTATCATTATTACTGTTCTCATAATTAATTTCAGAACGAAAACGACGGCCATGGTCTACATTATTAAGTACAGTAAACGCAGGTTTCAGCCAAGACAGTTCATTCTATCGAATGAAAGGTATTTTTCGTTTGCTTCCCCCCCCCCCCCCCCCCTTCTAATTTTAACCGTCGCAAAGGAGACAAGCATACTTTCCCTATTTTGGGACTGGGGAAATGTAGATCTACATGCACTTGTCAGTTTTATTGATTTGTCGTGTCAGCTGAAATGGAAGTCAAAACTCAACTCTCCAACCATCGCCCCACGATATACAACGTAAATAGCAACAGATGAGGAACAAGTTCCCGTTAAATCAATTCAATTATTATGGGGGAAATGTCTGCCAGTCATCCCAGACTCCCCCGGCTCCCTCTCTCATCGTTAAGTACGTAAGGGACATCTCCCTCGTCCAATCTCCAGCTAATAATCCACATGAATTCATAGCCATGACAATACCCACACGACACAAAACAACACAAACGGACGCAAAGAGGATGTAACACACAAAAGCGTGGCTAGCTTCATCAAACCCTTCCAGCCGCACTGCAATTAACTCTTTCCATCCCTGGTGGATCAAACCCTGGCTAGTAGCACTGCAATTAACTCTTTCTGTCCATGTCCCTCATGGTTCAAACTCTGCTAGTACTGCAATTAACCAGTTCCAACCCTGATGGTCCTTAGTTGCAGTGAGAGCTTGCGACACTTAAGGCGTCAATAGCAAACTGGTGTTCATTACAGGAGTCAAAAGCAAGAACTGTAC
>CM060309.1:31326424-31336424 GCA_030674185.1 Monoplex corrugatus
TAGATATGCCTCTATAGTTATTAGGATCATTACCATTACCTTTTTTATAGAGAGGAATAACAATGGATTCGGACCAGTTCTTTGGGAAGATGCCGTTATCAAACAAAAAGTTATAGAATGTCACTAGAAAACCAACAACATGATCGCATCCAACAGCATTTTTCAACAATTCACCGATGACTCCATCTAGACCAGCTGATTTGCCATTTTTTAATTTTCTTAGAGCTACTAGTACCTCATGTGTGAAGATTGGTTCATTTAAATGCTGTATTTCTTCATTCGCTTCATTTTCTATTTCTTCTAAATTATCAACATTATTCGAAGCATCTTTCTGCAGCAAGTCTTTGAAATGCCTAAACCATGTTTCAATACATACTGTATTTCTAGGCTGTTTTCTTTTCGAAGAAATCATACTGATGGTGCTCCAAAAGCCTTTCTGGTCATTCATTGAGTTTACTAGCTTGTCTATCAAAGCCATATTGTACTGCTCTTCCTTAAACTTTTTAAACTTATTGTATTCACGTCTTGCACGGCAATAATTATATCTATCATTTGCAAGTAAAGTGCGTCTAAAAATCTGCAATGAATTTCGAACTTTCTTCTTTAGAGTAACACATTCCTTGTCAAACCAGGGATTCGCTTTTTTACGCCTACCAATAATAACACTTTTTTTCATACACTGAGCTGCGTCTTTTATACAAGAATTAAACAATTCTAGAGCAACATTTATATCAGAGTACACCATGTCTCTAGCTGTCTCTAGTCTTTGGTTTAGTTCCCCTGATCTTAAGTTATGAGTGTATGTTCCTTGAAAATCTTCATCCCAAACAAACTTATCTAATGAATGCGAAAAATCCTCTTTTTGTTCCAATACGCAGTTGCTATCTTTCATGTGAAGCCTAAACTCTACAGGCATGTGGGTGGATTCTATCCGATCTGCAACGTTAAGATGACAACAATCAGCTATCCTGCTATATAAATCACAAGACATGATAAAATAATCATTAACACTGCACCCAGAATCAGAAATAAACGTGTAACGTCCATGAGAATCCCCATGGCACTCACCATTTAAAACATGTAGATCAAAAACACTGCACATGTTCAGTAATAGTTTGCCATAATTATTTAGTTTGTCATCCTCAGAGTGCCTATTTGTATACACTGGCTGACTGTTCAATCCCAAGACAGAATCATTATCATGATCTTTACATACATGGGAAATATTTGCGATTCTACTATTCAGGTCTCCACATATCAAAATGAAAACATCATCAGACTCAATCAAAAAGTCACACAGAAAATCTTCTAGCAAAGAAATGCCATTATCACAATCAAAAAATGAATAATAAGGAGAACCTTCTGGAGGACGATACGTGCATACAAACAACACATCTTTCTCTGTACCAAACAAAAATTTGTTTATAAGAAAAACACACGTGTTATGAACATTGGTTTCAATTTCCTTTACATATTTACATAGATTTCTTTTAATAAGACACACAACACCTCCAGATCGTCTCCCCTGCATAGACAACTTCTGAGCAGGTTTATAGAACATTTCAAAATCAGTGAAGCAATTGTTATGAAAAGTATCAAGAAATGTTTCAAAAATGCAAACAAGATCAAATGATTGAATGTAATTAACAAATTCATTGTTATGTAACTTTGACAATAAGCCATCAACATTCCAACTAAGAAATGAAAAGGAGCAATTTATAATACTTTGTACAAGGGACTGAACCCCATGATCAACCACACTGTCAGTGTCACACCTAACATCAGTGTGACACTGACAGAGAGAGAGAGAGAGAGAGAGAGAGAGAGAGTACTTCAAAAGAACATCAGACAGTTAAATACATCACAACAGTAAGGTTTATCATTAGGTTATTTCGTTTATAAGATTACAGACATTTTTTTTTACACACGTTAAGATAAAATCAAAATAAGTTAACTAGACATCTATTTCTATACAAGCAGATATGTATTGTTACAGCAGCTAACAATATCAGCGTTCATAAAAACAACACATATACACATTAGTATCTGATAAGGGAACAAACGAAGTAAAGCATATACTGCAATGGCTTACATTTGAGTCAGGGACTTCAGTACGTATGTAAAGATTTACACGCTTGCTTTTTTTTTCTTTCAATTTTTTTTTTTAATTTTTTTTTACTGCTAGTGAAACTTGCAAACATTTTGCTGTTATTCAGATAGCTTTTGCCAAAATATGCTAAATTAGATATATACATTGATCCAGCGAGAGAGAGAGAGAGAGAGAGAGAGAGAGAGAGAGAGAGAGAGAGAGAGAGCATGCCCAATCTCTGTCCATGTGAAATAACGCTGGAAACAAACAGGCAGAATAAAAACAACAGCATATGTCTGCGCAGAAGACCACAGTAGGACATAACTGATCTAAGAAAAAAGAAAATACATACATGCAATGTTACAATGTCACTTAGTAAACAGCAGTAATTGAAAACATTAATTAGCATACCCTTTGTACACACAAACACACACACTCTTTCTCTCTCTCTCTCTCTCTCTCTCTCTCTCTCTCTCTCTCTCTCTCTCTCTCAAAGAATGAGAGAAATAAATACAAATATACAGTAATACAATGCTGGGTTATTTTTGTCCCCCTTTCTCATTTACACACATACACATGCGCGCGCGCACGCACAGACACACAGGCGCGCGCGCTGGGTCCTCCCACCGACCTATTCCCCTTTACACAAGTATACCGTGACATGCACACTTTATCATTACTTCCCCTAGGCTAAGAAGAAGAAAAAATCCTACGAGAGCGCTCAAACGTCCTTTGCCGAGTAACAGCTACAACGGACCTTGACCTCAATCGATAGAGCATGGGAGCAACAACCGGACTGCTGAATTAGTCTGGGTATCCACATATTTACTTTTCAGTCTTCCATGCTGAAGACGGGAAAATGTACAATCGCAATCGGTACTCCAACTTGAGTTCGAGACTGATTCCAACTTTTGCGAACATCTACTCTATTTTACCCGTAGTACATGACTTACATGGGAAAAAACAGCAGCACAAACGGGTACAAATATCGAATAAATAATACGTATATCAGCCTGACCTGTGATTCTGACTATCTTCTCGGATAGTACGGTGCCTTAAAAAAGGATGCTTGGGGGGATCGACAGAAAGGGGGGGGGGTGGAGGCTACATGAAAAAGAAAGAAAGAAAAATATATAACTTCATCTTGTGCACACGATCCATCCCGTTTACGCAAAGACTGAGACAGAATGGAACATTTCAGCCCATATAAGTACAACACAAACGTTTTCGGTGCAGTGTGATAAAAGGACGATGACATAGGGGGCACTGATTGACAAAGAAGCAAAAAGTGTGAGAAACGGATAGCAGAAAAGCAGCAGCGCTATTTGACTGAAAAAGAAATTCCTCCTCACCATCACTGGTGTCTCTTCTTTTTTTTTTTTTTAACCTTTTCGCGTTTTTTCCCCTTCCACCCCTCCCTCCCTAACTTACAGAACTGTAATCCATGCATCAGGTTTGCTCAAGGTCGTATTTCACACGTGTTGAGAGCTACAGAAAAGTCCACATGAAACGCTGCGCATGCTGTCTCTGTCAACGTCAGTACTCGACGGAAATAACAGAATTCATTAAAACACACACACACACACACACACACACACACACACACACACACACACACACACACACACACTTACTTACTTTTCCTTCACCAAAATAATCAGTGGAATCTGTCGGTCAGTTTTGTCCATTTAATTGTACAACAGTCAAAATATGCATCAGACATCAAAATTACTGCGTGATTCTGCTGTTTTGTGCACCTGCTTGTAACACAAAGAACTTGTACTGCAATAGTGCTACCAGAATTTTATTTTCAAAAACCTGAAAGGCAGGGATCCAGCGCCCCATTTGGGGGTCAGGAGGACAGCACCCCATTTAGGGTTTGGGAAGGGCGTCAAAGTTTTAAGTGCACTCTGAAAATGAAACGTTCTCACTGAACGTGGAGTAAAAAATCTAGGCATGAAGTTTAGGTAAAACCACACAAAATCAAAACAGAACAAACAATATTCCCAAAGAAAATAAAAACATCAGATCACCCTTTTACGCAATTTCCTATCACTTTTTTTATGCAACTTTTGTTACGAACTGCATCTACATATACCTTTCTATATTTCAATCCTCCTTACAGGCTAAAGCAGACGGCATCCTGAAGTGAAAGAGGCGTCTTCAATTGTTATTTAATCACAAAGAGTTACATACCTAAAGTCCATGGACGCAATCATGACGCTCATCCTGAAGCCACTGAAAATTCTACTTCATGAATGTAGTCTTGATACCAAGATGCTACAGATACAGCTGTGGTATAAAACATCACATCCATTCTAAAGATGCAGTCTTGGCATTCAATTTAAGTCACGACACTGGAGGAATGAAGTTATGGTAGTAACCACACCACGCATAAACCCATCCACAGATGTAGTCTGACACATCATTGTAGTCACAAAAGCGCTGGTAATTTAGCGATATTCGTGTCTCAACACATGCAGTCTTAGCATCGAAATATCTCAGACTGCAATTGCTGCAATCGGAACAGAAGGCCATCACTGGCTTGTCCATCTTCTGTAGCCAAAGGCCACACACGTTCAACCTTTACCTCCTTTTCCGTCAGCCATTCCCATCAAGATTTCCAACACCTTTCTCTTCCTCCTCTAACCTATTAATACGTTGTTTTCTGTTAAAAACTGTATTTTCAAACGATGCCACGCTGGCCAGTTGATTCGACCTAGCAGAAACGGAACTCTTCATACCTTTAGCACTGAAGAGCGAGAACAGAACACACTGAACACGTGGACCGGAAATCAAACAAACAGCAATGTTACGTCCAATTTAACCCTATGACTCCCGCACGCTGTCCACCAGCATCCTGCATTGTCAATCATGCTAGCAAAACACAAATTTAACCCTTTCACTCCCTCACCCTAACCACCGCTCCCTGTCGGACTATACATGTACAAGATCATTGTGCATTTCACATGTAAACAATGTTGCACGGCGCTCGAAAATCGCATGAAAAGCGCCGTTTTGACAAAAGTCGTGCGGTACATGTTCCCTCCACCCACCCCACCTCTTGACAGGGACAGACACAGGTACCACAATACACCAGTATCGCATGATGAAAAAAAGATTTTTTTCCTGTGGCATCCAGATTACAAAACACTTTCCATACCTCTTTTATGATAGGCTGAGTTTGATGTTGCCTGTGAGTTATACATAAATTAAACAGACACGTACACTTTAGAAGCAGGCCGTGGAATATTCCGCTTATGAGAGAACGAACGATTCACTTTATGGTTACAGATGGGCTTAGTGTTAACATCTAATACTGAAATATTTCTAATCCTAATCATAGCCAAGAAATCATTCTGTCTTAATATTTAGATGTCGTGAAGTTTCATCAATAGCAGGGCCTGCACATATTTTGCTTCTGAGACAGAGCGAAGTTTGGATTCAAATCCCAAGCTAGCATATTTCTAACCCTAACTATAACCTCATCACTGTAAAGAACCTTGGCTTTAAGTTTAACTTAACCCTAACTATAGCAATCTAATCCAAATTTTCGCCTTTATTCCATCGTAAGGTAGCTGATTTTCAGGTGTTGTTTGTTTCAAAATTTATGACATTCATTCCGTCTTTCATTGTGCAATGGAAAAATTCTCTCTTCCCCCCCCCCCCCCCCCCCCCGACTGGACTTGCAAACAAAACACGATTTTTCGAAGATGGTTCAACTTGACCGTTACACCAGTGTGTAACAGACCCTCGGGCTGCTTTCAATGCACAGACAAATGTATCAGAGAGTGTGTGGGAGGAGGGGGGCTGTAAGTCGTCTGTGCATGTGTCTGCGCGGGTGTGACAGTCGCAGTGTGTGCGTTTATGTGTGTGCGTGCCTGTGTGCGCGCGCGTGCGTGTTTGTGTATAAGTGTGGTGGTGATGTGTGCATGCGTGCATGTGTGTGTGTGTGTGTGTGTGTGTGTGTGTGTGTGTGTGTGTGTGTGTGTGTGTGGTATTGTAGACAGTGACTATGTGAAGTATGTTTTGGTATTTGCACTGATATCCTCTACATCATACTCTACGTGTTTACCATCTCCGATTAGTTTCTATGATTAAAGTAACGTGTGACGGGTTATAATGTGAAGTACGTATAATGTGCGCAATGTGGGCTATTTGAGAATTACAGAATATGCTAAGTGTCACATTCTATATATTTTGATCCGTGTTTCTTTTTTTTAATTTTTTTTTTTTTATCTATCCACCATGCAAAAACTGAATGCAGAATGTAATATTACAACTTGGACCAGTCGCCGAGGTGTAGTGGCTAACGCAACGGACTACCGACTGGAAGGTTGTGGGTTCGAATTCTCGTCAGTCCCTTCAAAAATCATAGTGCGACTTTCCCAATCTGACAGACTTCTTCAGCCTGGGCGAAACCCTATGCGACCGGCAATGTCTTGAAATGGGCGAGTTCGGCAGAATGGGACCTATCAATATCTCAGCTGGCACTACCAGAATGATGGGAGCATTAAGATGGGCAGCGAACAGGTCAGTTTTATGCTGCGGGCCAGGGCTGACTGAACTGGAGGCATCACATCTTGAGTCCATGGTTTTTATCAACACAGGCAGCCAGCCCGATTAAACGAAAAAGCCTCACTGGGTTTGTCAGGAATAACGACAATCTAAGTGAAGTGTGCTTGGTAGACCAAGAACAAAGTCCATGAATGAAGACAGACATGTGAAATGCTGTTCGTTCGTTCATACAGGTTTAAAAAACCTACCACACACATAATTTATAGACATAATGAATGCATGTAAAAAAAAAAATTACAAGAAACCTTTAAATCTAATGTCCACATCCCCTGACGGACTGAGCCCCAAAAACAGGAAGAGGTCTGGGTCAGCGTGCCCAACTGTGTGTAAACCTGGCCACCATTTGCAGCTCTTATACACAAACATGGGACTTCCAATCGGGACGTCTGGATTCGACTCGTCTACATACCTCCACCTGTTGATAAAGGAAGGACATTTTCCAGTTCTCCCATGTCAGTATTTGTGTAGGCCTCCAATGCCTAAATCCCCTTCCCGTGTAATATGCATGCAGAATATTCAATATGAACATTAAAGATCCTGTAAACCATGTCAGTGATTGGCTTACAGAAACATGAAAACACCCACCATGTACAAAAACACCCAGTATGCACTCCCCCGAAGACGGAGTATGCAGGTTGTGCAGCAACATCTCGTCTGCACATTGTGGGCAAAGCAACGTGCATACACACATCCGAGAAAAACCACAACGCTAAAAAGACAAAACAAAAATCAAAACTGAACGGGGGAAAAAAGTAAACGCACATGTGCACAGATAAGACCTTGCCTGCTATCTTACACACACACAAACAAACAAACAAACAAACAAACACGCGAACACACACACACGTGCGCAAAGACTGAAACTCTCGATCCCTCAATTTCACACACACACACGCGCACACACACACACACACACACACACACACACACACACACACACACACACACACACACACACACACACACACACACACACACAAAACGATTTCTTCAAATGGGTATCCCTCAGGGATCCGTTATTGCTCCCCTTCTCTTCATGATATTATTGCATGACTTACCCAGTAAAATTTCTAAACATGTAACTTTAGCTCAATATGCTGATGATTTATGCATGTGGATGCAGGTCAATATGAAAAGAAAAACTCCTTTGCGCTGTCTTAATTATACGCGTAAATGTTATCAATTAGAACTCGATAAAATAGCACGATATATGGTAGAAAATGGACTACATCTATCCGTGGAAAAAACAAAGATAGTTTTGTTTAACAGTGGAGCTAACCCAGCAAATGTTCCCACGTTCAAACTGGGAGATACTCTTCTTCAGTATAATGAGTCGATTAAATTCTTAGGAGTTTTCCTTACAGCCAAATTATCTTGGAATCAGCATATTGAATACTTATTAACAAAAGCTCAAAAAAGTTTAAATTTCTTGAAAATAGTTCGCAAACAGATATGGGGACAAGATGCATCAACACTTGTTCATCTCTGTAAATCGCTTATTAGATCTAAATTAACCTATGCCCAAGAAATATTCTTCAGCGCACCAAAACGCTTACTCACAAAACTGCAGAGCATAGATTGTAAAGGTTTCAAACTTGCGCTGGGTCTTCCAATGCATGCCTGTTGCCATCGTACATACAATGCAATCAAATTGTTGCCACTTGATGAACAAAGGAAAGTCGCTTCTACTAAATTTCTGTTAAGAAACACTACCATAGAAAACAGCATCAAAACAGAGACAAAAGTAAGATCAGACACCGACTTTCCAAAAAGAGCTAAATCAATATCCTCACAGGTCACGCTTGCAACATTTACAGCTGATGTTATGAAAGGCTCTGGAATTGATTTAGACACAGGTCCTGTAACTTTAAGACCTTCGTTTTCACCAGTACCCAGTTGGGAACTTCAAAGAGCACGATTTGACATACACCACACTGACTTAAAAAAAGAAGATAATATCAATTTACTGGCATGTCACGTTAAATGTCATATAGAAGACTTTTATTCCGATCACTTGAAAGTTTACACTGATGGTTCAATAATTGAAAGACAAGCAGGTTCAGCGTTTTTAATACCTGCTCTCAAAATTGAGAAATCTTTCTATATAGGACTTTATAAATCTATCTTTACTGCAGAACTCTTTGCAATCTTAATGGCTTTGAATTGTATGATAAATCTTCCTAGGACAATTCCCCAGATACTTTTTTGCGTTGATTCAAAATCTGTACTTCAAGCTCTTGAATTATCAAAATTACAAACAAGATCTGAAATGATATTGGAAATTACTCACTTGATTAATAGTTTATCCTTAAGAGGCACTGATATTACTTTCTGCTGGATACCATCTCATAGTTCTTTTCATTACAATGATATGGTTGATAGGGCTGCCAAACGGGGGGCAAAGAGCTCACCAGATTCAAATCATATACAACTTTCCCTCTCATTGCATGAGTGTTATACCTTAGTGGACGCCTTCGTATGGAAGCAGTTTCAAGATAAACAGAAAAAGTATGAAAAATGTTACATGAATTTTGAAATTAGCAAAACACCTAAGCGATTCCTTGCCAGCAGAAGTATACAATCCCTTATGTATAGGTGGAAACTTGATGCATTCAAAACAAAATACACCAGGAATGTAGTGTGCCTGTGTGGAAAGAAGATAACACATAGTCATATTCTTTCATGCGTTCGGGTAAAACAACATATACCTACATTATCAACGAAGACAGTTTCTGACATATTTGCCTCACCATCCTTAACATATGAATTTTTTGTTAGCCTGTCAAAAAGTCCGATAGCGAAATATATTTAACGTGCCGTTACTTCTCATGTTCAGTGTTATGGTTAGCTAATTTTACTGTTTCAATCGTTAATTATGATAACGTCATTTGTGAATTTTTCTTTCTTGTCTTGTTTTTCTGGTTCATTTTTTTTCCTGAAGATTAACCTTTTGCAAGTTTGTTTGTTGTTGGGTTTTGTTTTTTTTTTGTTTTGTTTTTTTTGTCTAAAATCACTTTAGTGAATAGACATTAAATCAAAGACCACCACACACACACACACACACACACAAATTCCTCAGCAACACCCACATCCTCCTTCCCCGTGCACAGGAACACATGGCCACACACTGACTAATCATTTCCCCTTTTTAAGCGGAATGAACAAAACTCCTGGGAGACAGCTCACACCTTCCTTGTGGCCTGACAGTAACCTTGACCTCACTCGATAACCTATAGTATAAACAAAGTGGACTGAAACTGCTCACCTGTTCTTACACAGTAACATTTTCATTTAGCAAAACACCTGTCAAACTTGACTGCTAGCAATATTCCT
>CM060309.1:31341424-31343924 GCA_030674185.1 Monoplex corrugatus
TTATAGCCAAACAAATGCAGTAAGTACGTGTATCCAGTTATAAATTCTAATAATCAGTATGTACGGCTTCATACAACACATAGTGACATACAATGATACATATACAGAAAAAAGTCAACGGACCAGCATGGCAGAAAATGACAGGAAGAGATGACAGAAAACAAACAAGTAAGGCAGCAACATTGTGACAGAAAAGTGGAAATTTCCAGCACAGAATTTCCAGAAAATGGGGAGATACTACTCATACTGTATTATATAGGTAGGAATCTCACGCAAGGAAAACTTTGTATAATTGGCCTCTGTTCAAATCAACAACACATTGGAGGGGGGGGGGGGGGTATTTGATCTTGTTCACTTTGGGAAAGTTAAAGCAGCAGGCCAGGCGAGATGGACACTACTTTCAAAGTGTTTGCCCTATTCAGGTATCTACCATCTCACCCCCTTACTACCTCAGGTCTGTAAGAATTTTTACCTGAAAACTACCTTTCATGCATTCAATCCTTCAGCTTCCTGGGAACTAGTGGGTTAATATTCGCTGCTCCTCCTCACCCCCCCCCCCCCCTCCTCTCACCCTCAACCGACCCCAATCCAGCTGCGCTGGCTTGCATTGACGTCAGCCCTCAAAGTAGAGGAGCCTGTGCAAACTTCTCCAATCTCTCCCCCTTTTGACAACAGTTCCGTTCAGCTCTTCATTGGGTGACCCTGTGTATTGATTTGCACGCAACAGTGTACTCCACCAAGACAGATTACTGCATGGGGGAACTACTGATAAAGCACGGACTAAAGCTTTTACTTGTCAAGTAACCCACTTCAATGAAAATGGACGCACTTCAATGAAAATAGAATGTAAAGCCTTGTAGATCAACGTATTTGTTCTCTAGGCCACACGTTTTATCACATTCTACTGGAGACATTCACTCTGATTCAGCAATATGTATTCATTTCAACATTGTAATGTATCTGGTGAAAAAAGTCACTGTCACAGAAATGTCAGGTGTACATATGTACATACGTACACTGTTACTGTTATGTTGCTTAAAGTCCAGCTAACATATTAGGGCTATAACCATTTCAAAACATACACAATACTTCAACAGGAAAAAAGAAAAGAAAATTAAGTACACATATCAATGCGTTTACACACATAATCTAAGGAAATGCCCCTGGCGTTGACCACTCCACCGAGTTTATCACTTGGGTTTAAAAAACATCTGATTACAAATTTGAACATAACTAAGGACACTAAAACATATATACAAACAGGCCTAAATTACCTAAAATTGCTTCCACATATCAAATTTCATAGAGCCAAAAATGCACTTAAGACATGTACCCAACTATCAATCCTAAGACTGTAAGAGAAAGTATGTAAGACTTAATTGAACACATTGAGGTGAATGAATTGGCAAGGCAGAAAATGATTGGAAGAAATCACAAAAAGCAAAGGAGCAGGGCAGAAACAAAGACAGTGTACAATATAGCCTACATGCAAGCACGTTATAAATCCATTAAAGTCATTTCAGTGTTCGCTACACAGAAATACCCAGAATGCACGCCCAACAAAGATGCAGCTTGCAAACTATGCAGCAAAACATTGCCTGTAAAGTGCGAGTAAAACAACGTGCAAACAGACATCCAAGGAAAACAGGACTGCTTTAAAAAACAGCAAATTAAAAAAAACGTGGACAAGAATTATGTGTACACAAAACGTTTTCATCGTGACACATAAACGTTAAACTTAAAGTAAAAGTTGATGGAAGACGCAGATATTAAATAAAGTAAAAGTTGATGGAAGACGCAGATATTAAATAAAGTAAAAGTTGATGGAAGACGCAGATATTAATAAAGCAAAAGTTGATGGAAGACGCAGATATTAATAAAGTAAAAGTTGATGGAAGACGCAGATATTAATAAAGCAAGTTATTTATCATATTCCCATATAGCCTACAGCATCAGGTTGGTAATACAACTTTAACCATGGCATATACAGGGGTGCAGATCACGTAGAGATGGGGGTAAATCACGTAAGGAAGATGGAAATCACGTACAAAAATTATGTCAAAAGGGTATGAACACGTAAGATTTGTCGTCTTGAGGATATGGTCACGTAAGCATTTTTCCTCTGCCGGTCTCATCACGTAAAGGTTTTGAGCCGTGGGGGTATAGACCTATCGCTCCGTTCGCTCGCCTTGCCGCGGCGGGCAAGCTAACGACGCGACCGACAGCCGCGGCACATGCAGCATTGGGGTCGGGCATTACATTAGCGGTAAAAATAGTAACTAGGCTACGTCACACTTTTCTACAACTCTTTGCCTGGGCCAATGAAAATGCAGCGGAAACTGACAGCAGCCCTTCGAGAAGTACTTTTCTGTCTCAGTCAGATATTCTTATTTCTAAACACATTAGTAATGTGATTGCTTAGTTACAGTTACTTGAATCAGAATCAGTTCACATTAAATTTTGTAATATGGAAACATTCCTCCTGTGTTGTCTGTGTCAG
>CM060309.1:31351424-31358924 GCA_030674185.1 Monoplex corrugatus
GGAGAAGATACTAGACGGACTTGCAGAGTGGCTGAAGACAGGGAGGGTGGAAGAGATGCTTCAGGCAACAAGAGATAGCGACAGATGGAATCCCATATCGCCAACGCCATGCGGCAAGGCACCTGATGATGATGATAGTGTCTGTTAAAATAAAGAAAACTGGGATGTGAGCATTCTGTCTGAAACCAGTGATTCAACTGAGAATGGGCCTGTCTTGTCTGGTTGTGGGATGTGAGCATTCTGTCTGAAACCAATGATTCAACTGAGAATGGGCCTGTCTTGTCTGGTTGTATTAAATACGCGTTCTGATTCTTCTTCCTTTTTTTTTTTTTTTTTTTCCAATGGTTCCTGAGAATGTGCATTTAGAAAGTACAAGTTAAAACTACAAAGCCCTGGTTCGTCCCACCCTAGAATATGCCTCACCAGTCTGGGACCCCCACACTACTAAAAACACTGAAAACATCGAGAAGGTCCAACGCCGTGCAGCTCGATGGGTTGTGAACCGCCACCGTCACACCTCAAGTGTCGATTCCATGATGACACATTTACAGTGGTCCACCCTAGCAGACAGAAGAAGAATAGCAAGGCTGACCACCTTCTTCAAATACCATCGAGAAGAGGTCAGCATCAACACCCCATTCAGGCCCACACCAAACACCCCAGCACGGTCCACAAGACAGTCACACAGGGAGACGTATCTCCTCCCTGCCTGTAAAACGAACTACAGGAAATATTCATTCTTCCCGAGGACTGTCAGGGACTGGAACAGTCTACCCCCCGAGGTTATCTCTTCAGCCTCGGTGGAGTGTTTCAAGTCCCGAATCTGACCAGCCAGCCCCCCTTCCCCCATCCTCTACCACCACCCCACCCCCAAAGCCAGTTCTACATACCAGCGTCCTAGCCAGCGGAAACCCCCAGTTTCTATACACATCAGAACCATCAAAACGATGATGGTGGATGTTCCAAGAAAGAAGAAGAAGAAGAAGAACGAGCGCTGAAGACAGAGTGAGGAAACTGTGCAGTGCCCGATCAAAGTAATTAAGGGACGGCGACATCTTCCGAAGAGCCAAATCAGAGCCTGGTGTAAGCAGCTCCAGATAGTCGCATGTCTTCACAACACACCACCATCTCCACGTTCATTCAGTCGAAGTCCCAGTGCCAGGAATTCTACGGAATTTATGGATGTTAAGTCGCCATGAAGCCACCCATC
Organism: Monoplex corrugatus; assembly: GCA_030674185.1. Lineage (NCBI taxonomy): Eukaryota > Metazoa > Mollusca > Gastropoda > Littorinimorpha > Ranellidae > Monoplex > Monoplex corrugatus. The sequence goes on from CM060309.1 coordinate 31,352,635, forward strand.
ACCCCGCACCGCTGTCGTGTTATTTGGGTAGAGTTTAACAGAACCTTGTTCCAATCCAACTTGCTAGTACCACACTGCCTACCATGCACCTCTCACAGAAGGTGCCCAGACCAGACCGAACGACAGACCCCAAGTAAGGAAACCATCAGTATGGCCATGCAACTACAGCCTTAACGAATCACCGACACCAGACACCCTAACTTCAATTCACCTATGACACGGAAGCGGAAGAAGAAATCGAAACTGAGCTCACCACGAGATCACAGCACAAAGGGCCACAGAATTTTTGACATTTTCTCACGATGCTGTAATAATTGATGATTTCATTTTAATGGGGATGATGATCATGGTGCTACGGAGTTCCACCAAGGCCTGAGACTGCTTGACAGGTCTGTACTCTGTGCTTACAGTCATAATATATCACGTCGTCAGCCAGGCCTGGGAGATGCAGGCGCCTTCAGTTTTGGTCAGAAAATTAGAGTAACACTCACTGACATATCTAAAATGTCGGTTAGCTCGCTCAACTCTGGATAGGAAGCAGGTCAGGGCAAAAAATCCCACAATGAGATTTGGAACCACTGGGGGTTCGAACCCACGATATCCCAATCAGTGCTCTGTTGTGTAACCTTTCCGCCACACCGACTGGTAAAAATACATTTCTTAGCATCGTAAACTGACTTAACAACTGAGAAAATGCGTTGCATGACTCGTCGTGGTGCAGTCGTTAGCGTAGCGGACTACCGACCGGAAGGCTGTGGGTTCGAATACTCATCAGTCTTGTCAAAATCACTGTGGGGTTCCCTGGTACCAACCGACCCCTACCCTGAACTGAGTATGCTATGGGAACATTAGATAGACTGGAACCACACAGTCGAGTCTCATCCATTTGACGGTTGCGTCACTGTGGTTGTGTTCAATTTTCCTTACCAACACCGCAAGTGTCTGCATTTCTCTGACCTGATTGACGTCAGGATGTGTTTTGATAGTAAGTGTACAGAGCAGCCATGCCACATAATCTCAATCCCAGATGGAAATCCACAGCGTCGGGATTATCACTTCCACCATCATCATCGTCATCATCATCATCATCATCATTACCATCATCATCATCATCATCATCATCATTACCGTAGCAGTGTAAAAATTGTCCCCGCTTCTGTAGTCATTGGGATTGCGTAGACAATGGAGGGGAGGGGGATATATACTGTTGATCAACTCGGTGAAGTCGCAGCTCAGTTTTGCTGGCCGCCCCTTCAAATTGCATAATTTTAGGCGTTTAAAAGAAAATGCCACATTACACAATTTAAAGCGTTTAAAACATGCCAAATTACATAACTGTAGGCATTTAAACCAACACGCCAAACTACAAGACTTTTGGGCATTTAAAACAACATGCCAAAAATTACCCAGACAATCAAACGAAAAATGAACTGTAAACAAAACTACAAGATGTGATTTTTCCAAAGACACTCACCTCATAGTTGACAGTTTGAAATAACATGTGATGAAACGCAGTCCATTCAGGTAGGTAGAATGAGTAAAGTAATCCTTTTCTGGAATACATTCACACTGAGTAACCAACACAAAAACACAGATTTTCACTTCCAACATTACACATTCTGTAAACTACGCCATGTGATATTTCTCAATAGGTCAGTTGTGTGAAATATATCAAACTAATCTACAACATCCATCGCAGACCAACTCACTACACAATAAACATTGTTCACGATTGAGAGCTCCCACTGGGAAACTTCAACTAGAAACAAAAACAAGATGATCAAGCAATTCTAACAATCTCCTCTTTTATATATGAAGTTCTTGCTTCGTACCAAAAAATCCATATTTTGTGTAATTTTTGAAGGTCACTGCGACATTGACGGACCATAATGTGAAATGAAATTGACAGAAACCGAGAATAATAGTACGACTGTCACAACAGTGAAAATACAATGTAAAATATTGTCATAATGTCCAAAGACACCGCTGTTCAAACACTTTCTTCCATAAGTGCTGATTTTAAGCACTTGTTTTGGTCCGTATAATCTTGACCCTGACACCTTGTACCCAAAACTCGTGTATACGCAACACCTCAAAATCCTATATCTTTAATCTAAATTGGGTAAAGTTTCATTCACAAACATCTGAGAGTATGCTGCTGATACAATTATGTCATACAGGACCGACAGAGAGACGCGAACGCACGTGCGTGCGCACGCACGCGAACAACACACACACCACACACACACACACACACACACACACACACACACACACACACACACACACACACACACACACATCTCTTTCCAGTCGAAATGAAAAAATCTTTAAAAAAAAAAAAAAAAAGGACACACACACACACACACACACACACACACACACACACACACACACACACACACACACACACACACACACACACACACACACACACACACACACACACACACACGAGACTGGAAACGAAATGGGAGTCACAGTATAAAGAAAGGCAACTGCTAAAAGAAAGAAATAAACGACAGAAATGTAACCCTTTGATTCCCACACCCTATCCACCAACTGCAAAAAAGCTTAACCCTTTGACTCCCTCACCCTAACCACCAGCTTCTTGCAAGAAGACTGGAACCGCACAGGAAACTGATGGATAGGGTGAGGAAATGAAAGGGTTAAGGTTTTGCTCTGACAGACGACTGTATCTCCCCGCGACGCCCACCGGTACAAGCGGAAGGAAAAAGTAAAAGTAAAGTAAGTTGGCAATGCGAGATGCTGATGGACAGGGTGCGGAAGTCACAGGGTTAAGCATTTGTTTAGCAGTATTTGCCTCCCATATAGCTGCTTGCAGTACGAAAACAAAATCGTATATCCGACGTTAACGTTACACGCTCGGCACAGGTCCAACCCTCAAAACGACTTGCAGCATACATCATGTATAATATTGGCAACACAGCTCGATTGAGTCAAAACGTCTTAACAAACACCAGCAGAATTACACTGGGTTCCCCCGCAAACTGATAATTAATGATGATGATGATGAAGATCAGGAGAAAGAAGATAATGATGATAATAATACTAATGATGATAATCTTGTTTGGTACTGACGAAAATATGCGCACATATTCGTAAATAATCGTTCTACGAAAATGTTTGTATCTAAATGCCATCTCGAAAAAAGCCTACCGAACATCGTTTTTGTTAGAAGATATCCTGCTACAAAATACCACACAGAAGAAAATATAAAGCAAAATTGTCGTGGAATTTACCCACTTTTGGAGAAAAGTGGTTGTCCTGCTTACCACTGATTTCAGATGAAATGTAAAGTTTTCTTGTGTATTCACTGTTGTTAGTGTTGGTTTTTCTTGATGATTTACCCATGCATAGTTAAACATATCTTTTACGTTGTTGCTCATGCGGATACACAACACAGATTTTGCGTTGATGGTGCTGATGTCTTGTGTGTGTCTTGAACTTTCATCTTTGATGCCGTTGATTCTGTTTTGCCGGTAGTGTTTCTCTTTGTACTGTGTTGTTTTTGTTTTTGTTGTTGCTGTTGCTGTTGTTGATTTTGTTAATGATGTTGATGACGATGACGACACACACACACACACACACACATACACACACACACACACACGCACGCATGCACGCACGCACGCACGCACCAATCGTTTGAGAGTGCGTTTCACTGCAAGTTGTATCATACAAGGCAAGAACAAAAAATAAAGACCTGTTAACCCTTTTAACTCAGTCATTTATTTCTAACAGCTTCATGCATAACTAGCCAAGACAACAAAGTAAAAACCTCACCCTTTTCATTCCTCACCCTATCTACCAGCTTCCTACATTATTAGCCATGACAACAAAGCAAACGCCTAACCATTTCAGTTCCTCGCCCTATCCACCAGTTTTCTGCATTACTGGCCACAACACCACAGCAGAACCATAACCCGTTGATTTCCTCATCCTAGCCACCAGCTTCCTGCAGGATTAGACTGGTGGATAGGGTGAGGGAATGAAAGTGCTACGTTTGCAGGATGCTGATGGATACGGTGACAGAGTGAATAGGTTTAATTTTTTTGCAGCTGGTAAACAGGATGAGGTAGGAGAAAGGTTGAGTTTTTTTGCAACTGGTGGATAGGATGAAGGAGTGAAAGGGTTAATTTTATGCAACTGGTAGACAGAATGATGGTGAGAAAGGGTTTTAGTTTTTGCAACTGAGAGATAGAGTGAGGGAATGAAAGGGTTAAGTCTGTGCAGCTGGTGGATAGCATGAGGAAGCAAAAAAGGGTTAAGTTTTTGCAGATGAAGATAGAGAATGAAAACTATAGTTGTTGTTGATGAAGATAGAGAATGAAAACTATAGTTGTTGTTGTTGATGATGTTTGTTCTTTTTATTTATTTTTAAAAAATAATTTTTGATGTAGATCTATTTGTTGTTGTTATTATTATTATTATCATTATTTGCAGCTGGTAGACATGCCGAGAGAACCAAAGGGTGAAACTGCCTGCTGAACAACAGACACTGGTAACTGGTTGAGTTATATAAAAGTATATGAACCAATAAGGCGGGTGATTTGACACACTGACCGACTAATACATATTATGTATATATGTTTCACTTTCAAGTTGAATAAAGCCGATCTGACTTACAGTGCAACACGTAATTCCGTGACTCTACACTATAATGCCGGATCCTGTGTTGAAGTGCATGCTCTGAGGCTTATTCCGTATGATTACGCTTAATCTGCCTTCCACCCGACCCCAGTCCTACTCAAGTCCTTTAACCCTTTCACTCCTTCAACAACTGCAAAAAAAACAACTTAACCCTTTGACTCCCTCACCCTATTCACCAGCTTCCTGCACTCCATCCGACCCCAGCCCAACTCATGTCCTTTAACTCCTTCAACAACTGGAAAACAAACCAAAAAAAAATTAACCCTTTGACTCCCTCAACCTATCCACCAGCTTCCTGCACTCCACCCGACCCCAGCCCAACTCATGTCCTTTAACTCCTTCAACAACTGCAAAAAAAAATTAACCCCTTGACTCCCTCATCCTATCCACCAGCTTCCTGCACTCCACCCGACCCTAGCCCAACTCCTGTCCTTTAACCTTTTGACTCCTTCAAAACTGAAAAAAAAACCTTAACCCTTTGACTCCCTCACGCTATCCACCAATCCAGTCCTACAGGGAGCTGGTGGACAGGTGGGGAAATCAAAGGGTTAAGGTTTTGTTGTGGTGTTCTGGACAGTATTGCAGAAAACTGGTGGATAGGGTGAGGAACTGAAATGGTTAGGTGTTTGCTTTGCTGTCATGCCTAATAATGTAGGAAGCTGGTGGATAGGATAAGGAATGAAAAAGAGTGAGGTTTTTACTTTGCTGTCTTGGCCTAGATAGGACGAGGGAGTCAAAGGGTTCAGTTTTTGTTTTGCTAGCATGGCTGACAATGCAGGGTGCTGGTGGTCAGGGTGCGGGAGTCAAAGGGTTAAACCAGTCGCCGTGGTTCAGTGGTTAGCGCAAGGGACGAACGACTGGAAGGTCGTGGGTTCCAATCCCATCAGTTTCTGTCCAATTCATCGTGGGATTTTTCGGCTAACAACCGGCGGCTCTTGTCCAGAACTGAGCGTGTTCTGTCCGAGCTTGCTACAGACTCGTCTGCTTCGGAGTAGTGTGACCAATTGTCCCAGACCCTGTTGCCACAGAAACAGGACAGCTATAACAACAATGAAATACTACCACCACACCACCACCACCACCACTACTACTACTACTACTACTACTACTACTACTACTACTACTCATAATAATAATAATAACGACGACGATGATGATATGATATGATATGATGATGATGATGACGACGACGACGACGACGATGATGATGATGATGACGACGACGACGACGATGATGATGATGATGATGATGACGATAAATGAATAACAACAACAATGATGATAAATGCATAAATTAATTTAAAAAACAATCGGCTTTTTTGTTTGTTTTTTGTTTATAGAATCCTTACCGCAGGGGGGAAAAGTCATAGTGTAGTTACTCAAGATCTTGCCAACGCCTAAAGTTTACGCACAGGCTTGTGGCATCTTGTCACGGACATTTTCCATTCTTTTTCCTCACATTATATATCTGTGGTGTCGGCCATTGGAGGTCTGCCTTCCTTCCTTTTTTTTTAACACTGTTTTTCCTTGAAGGATGGGTTGCCATGAGGTCCGTGTCCTTGTTGCGTGACACATGGCCAATGCATTTTTTTATGTCTGCTAGTATTTTTCTGGTG
>CM060309.1:31366424-31378924 GCA_030674185.1 Monoplex corrugatus
CGTAGTCACTTCTTTGATGGGCTTTCAATGAAGCCCGTCAGCTGGGGCTGTTGGAAGGGTGGTGGTGGTGGTGGTAGTTGTCGCGGGAGTGGGAAGGCAGTGTGGGATTTGCGTGTGCTCGTGCGTGTGCGTGCGTGTATGCGTTTCTGTTCGTAATTATGTTTTGTTGTCTGTCTTTGATTTAACGGCAAACTATGTCTCTCTCTCTCTCCCTCTCTCTCTCTCTCTCTGTGACTGCGTGAATGCTTGTGAATGTATGTGTGTTTTTTCGTTATCTCTTTTAACGTTTATTCACATGTGTGTATGAGAGAAAGAGAGCCTGTGTTCTGTGTGTTAGTGTGTCCATACGTGTGCGTGCGTGTGTGTGTGTGCGCGCGCGGGCAATTTTCTCTGGGTGTGTGTGCAAGTGCACACAAACTTGTATGTAGGTTTGAGAATGCGTGTATGTGTGAATGCGTGCGCGTACGTTCGTGTGTGTGTACATACACACGTGCGCGTACGCGCGCGCACACACACATACTCACAGCCTGAGCTTCAGTATGTGCGTGTGTGTGTGTGTGTGTGTGCGTGCGTGCGTGCGTGCGTGCGTGTGTGTGTGTGTGTGTGTGCGTGTGTGTGCGTGCGCGCGCGCGCAAGGGCGTGTATGAGTGAACGTGCATACGCATCTCTCTCTCTCTCTCTCTCTCTCTCTCTCTCTTTGTGTAAGTGTGTGTGTGTGTGCGCGTGTGTATGTGTCTGCGCGCGCGCTATGTGTGTGTATGTGTATATATATATATATATATATATATATATGTGTGTGTGTGTGTGTGTGTGTGTGTGTGTGTGTGTGTGTGTGTGTGTGTGTGTGTGTGTGTGTGTGTGTGTGTGTGACTATTTTCGTTCTGTCACGGGATCTCCTGTCGTCAAACTTGGTTCTATCTTTTGTTGTTAATCTTGACCGATTTTTGCTTGTAACAAGATGAACAAGCCATACGAACATTCTGCCTGTCTTCTGGTTTAAGACGAAGAATCCGGAGATGAAGACACGCACGAGACAAGATTGACTGAATGGGTACATCTGGAATAAGTGCAGAATGAAGCACAGTATAGCTGTAAACCTTTGTACATACATGAACAAGAAACAACAACAACAACAACAACAAAACAGTAAGTCAAAGGGGAAAGACAAAAATCAAAATGTTCAGAAGGAGAAGAAGAAAGTCACACATGCACTCACACACGCATAACCTACACACACATGCACGTGCACACATACACACTTGTGCATAGATGCACACACGTATACATTTGTACACCACACACACACACACACACACATACACACACACACACACACATACACATACACACACACACACATACACACACACACACACATACACACACACACACACGCATACACACACACACACACACACACACACATACACACACACACACACACACACACACACACACACACACACACACACATGAACATGCAGAGCAAGAGAAAAGTTCTGAACAACGCAAGAGAATGAACTTGTGGTGTTTCTTGTTCAATAGCAATTCAATATTGTTTACCTTGGAAGTTTAATACAATGTTGGAGGAACTGATGTACTTGGTTCTTTTTCTTCCCCCCTACCAGGCCCACGTCGTGGGTGTAAAGGCTGCGGTCAGCAGAATGGTTTATTGCTGTCTCTGGTCTGTGCCAGTCCACTGTGATTATTATAGTACTCTTTGATGTTGACCACAGTGAACTATCAAGCCTAAGGCCACAAAGAATCAGTCCCTTCCTCCACTTCTCTTTCTTTCTCTGTCTGTCTGTCTGTCTGTCTGTCTGTCTCTCTCTCTCTCTCTCTCTCTCTCTCTCTCTCAGGAACACGTGAGGAACCCTTGCTGATGTCGAGAAAACAATTTGACCATCCCGTTTTAGAAATACGTTATCATGATCATGGCATACCCCCCTGCTTGATCGGACGGTACAGTCATGTATGTAATTATACCATCACTGTGATGCCAAAAGAGACAGACACACCAAAATTAATCCGGCCGTCTGTCATAACCCTCTCTTTGTCAGTCTGCGTGTCCAGTTTCGGGAAAAAACAACAACAACAAATAAACAAACAACAACAACAACAAAACGAATGGCCATTGATATGACTGGACCAGCAATTAACCCTTTGATTCCTGCGCTTTATCTACCAATTGCAGAAACTTAACCCTTTGATTCCCTCACCTTTTCACCAGCATTCTGCAGGAAGCTGGTGGATAGTGTGAGTGAATCAAAGGGTTAAGTTTGTGCTTTGCTAGCTTGGTTGACAATGCAGGATGCTGGTGGACAGGGTGCGGGAGTCAAAGGGTTAATGGCTGACCGACTTTTTGCCCCCCCCCTCTCTCTCTCTCTCTCTCGGCTTCCAGGTGAGCGCCGTAAAAAGACGTCACACACCGTGTTTGTCTCGTCTAACCAGCTGACTGTGTGAAGCGATCTATCCTACCACGCAGTACAAAAGTTGAAGAAAATTAGTTAACCAACCCTGTGACTCCGGCAGTATATTCGTCGGTTGCAAAAACTTAACCCTTCAACTCCCTCACCCTATCTACTAAGAAGCTGATGGACAGGGTAATGAAGTCAATGGGTTAAGTTTCTGCTTTACTAGCATGGTTGACAATGCAGGATGTTTGTGGAAAGGGTGCGGAAGTCGAAGGGTTAAAGACAGGGAGAAAGCAGTATTAAAAGTCTTGGAAAATCCGTAACGGAGTCAGATAAAGATTTCGGCAATATTGTCAACACTGAATCGAGTGCTATCGCCATTCTTTTCAGTAACTCAGTGAAGAAAACAAAGTGAATGAAATGCAAATGAGCGGTAGATTTGGACACGTTTGCTCTCTCTCTCTCTCTCTCTCTCTCTCTCTCTCTCTCTCTCTCTCTCTCTCTCTCTTTGCGTATTTCCTACAGTTTCGAGAAGCAGTGGCTATCGATACAAAATCTACAAACGTCGACCTTCAAAGACCAAATCTCTCTCCCTCTGTCTCTCTCTCTCTCTCTCCCTCTGTCTCTCTCTCTTTCTCTTTCGCTATTAATAGCTGACCGACTTTTTGCTGCTGTCGCCTTGCAAGTTGACCACACTTTAACCTTGCCGATGAGAAGTGACCACTCTGTCTATTGATTTCTTCACATTTGTTTGGCAACATTGCTGGTCACACTCGCGCATTATTATTTGCTGCCAGGAACTGACCAGTGGTCAACCCCTAGACCTAGACGTAGAGACTGGCAACTCTCGATTGACTGATCTGATTCGATTTTACATCAGCTTATTTTTAATCTTATTGCACACAGCCCAGCCGATTGCGCAAAGCCACATCAGTGCTGGAAGCATTTTTTAAAACGTAGTCAACACCTCGTACAAAAAAAAAAAAAAAAAAAAAAAAACAGGACAAGAAAATTAGGTGTGCATATCAATGCATTCGCGCACATAATCTAAGGATATAACCCTGGCGTTGACATTCCACCCAATTTATCACCGGAGGATTTCAAAAAACAAAACCTGAATACAAATATAAACATAACTAAGAACACTAAAACATATTAAAAAAAAACTGATCTATGTACTTAAAAATTGTTTCTGCTCATCACATTTTCTTACAGCCAAAAATGCAGTCAATACGTGTACCCAATTATCAATTCCAAGTCGGTAAGCCTTTACAGAACGTATACAGGTGAATGGATCAGCAGGGCAGACAATGACAGAAAAAGATAACAGAAAGCCTAGGAGCAAAGCAGAAGCAAAGAGAGTGACAGGAAAGAGGACATTTCTGGCACACAGAATTTCCAGAAGACGGGGATACTATGCTTAAAGAGCCCCCGGGCATCCCCACCGAGAGGTTTTACGTCAGCAACCAATCTCTGGAGGTATGGCCGCCCGATGGGGATAACCATCCCAAGAAAGAGGGGATAAGGTGGGGGTGGGCGGGGGGTGGATGAAGCTTTTCTACTCCTTCACGGACATAACTAGAACAAAAACTGTGGTGATGTCAGGCGGTCAGAAAGCCAGTTTGATGTGACGCACGCCAGATTTCAACCCACAACAACTGGCATGCGAATCAGACGCTCAACCAACTGAGCTACTGGGGCCCGCACTAGCAGCTCAGCACTTCAGGCTTATTACAACCTCACCGACAGGCGAAGTAGTCCAGTGGTTACGATACTGCAATTCCAAGTGGAAGGTTGAGGTTCGACCCTGTTTCAGTACCACCAAGTAGTTAAAATAATGGGGATGGGTGGGTGATTTTTTTCGATCTCCTAGGTCAACATATGTCTAGACTTGCTAGTGTCTGAATCCCCTTCGACTGTATGTGCACACACAGCACTTCACATACGCAGGTTAATGATCCTGTAAGCCGTATAAGAATTCAGTGGCTTATGGAGACAAGAAAACACCTGCAGACTGTGCAACAATATAACTGACTGCACAGTGTGGGTCAAACAAGGTACCCCCACAAATGAAAAAAAAAAAGTCCGGAGCGAAAAAGTAAACAAACAAAAAACCCCAAGAAAGAAAGAGCGAAAGAAAGAAAGAAGGGAAGAATGAAAGAAGAAAGACAGAAAGAAAGACAGAAAGAAAGACAAAAAGAAAGAAAGAAAGGAAGAAAATATTTAAAAAAAACAAAAAAACAGACACAGCTCAGCACTGATTCGTATGCATTTTGTCAGATGAACACCCTTATACCCCAAAATATGTATGACCTAGTAACTTTGAGACTTTTAGAGACTGTTGCTTGGTTCATCATAACTACTGTGATTGTAGGACAACTTTGACTCCTGTATGTGTATTACTGACCAAGATGAAAGCCTTTTCTTGTCTCTTTCGTTTTCTGTTTTAATTTTGGGGCATTTCTCATTGTGAACAACTCCGTTAAAAAAACAAATTGCAAATTGATTATTTAAAAATGATCTTGATCAACAGTTGAAACTGAAGCTAGTTGAATGGCAATGTAGATTGACGAGCCTCACGAGGGTTATCATAATGAGGTGATCATATCACACAGTGTTACAAAGCAAATGGCCAGTCTCCCTGTCCATATCTATGGTTCAACCAACCACTAAATCACGGTGTCACATGTCCAACTGGTACCTGGGCTCGTGAAGTCTGTCGATCTGCTCATACAACCGATAGAGGGTTTCCACATCTGGTTTGACCACTTGCGATTTACCTCTCCCCCCCCCCCCCCCCCCCCTCCCTCTCTCTCTCAGGAGTTGTGTTACTGCACAGTCTGCATACTCCGTCTTCGGTAAGTGTGCACGCTGGGTGTTTTCATGTTTCCACAGGACACCGAACTCTGAAATATCTAACAGGATCTTTGACGTGCGTATTTGATGTTCTGTATGCGTACACACACAAAGAAGGTTCATCAAGCATTATCAGATGTGGGTGTATGTTGACCTAGGAGGTATGGATAATCTCCACCCCTTTATCCACCCGACAGTAGTACCCACGGTAGATCAAACCCAGACCTCGCAAGTGGAAGTCTGATGATGTCTTAGCCTCTTGTTTCAGTTTCAGGTTCTCAAGATGACGTCTCCGCGTTCGGAATGAATTCCATATGCACTAACGTCACAGGTGCCATGTGATGGAGAAGATCCAGAATGATCACGGCACAAACCTTAAGCCTGCACATAAACCCAAGAGCTGGCCAGGTCTCGAAGTTCCACCTAGATAGTTCTATAACCCTGGGGTCGTAGAGGAGTGAGTGGCAGAGACCTAAACTTTTCCCGGGGGCAGCACCACGAGGGCGCCGCCCATCCCCTCTCCCTCGCTTCAAATTCATATTCATATTCACTTTTTTTTTTACCAAGACTTTAGAAAGGCAAGAAGGATAACTGGTCTTCAAGGGGTGGGACCTGGGAATCAACCTCTCTCTCCAATGCTTTTTTTTCTACCAAGGCAACCGGGCAATGCCCTGCTCTTTGCGATTTTCAACTGCCGTGGGATCTTAAGCGTGCGCAGCCAGCAGACACACGGATCCGACTTGTTTTTTTGTCCCCTTCCGAAGGACTAGACTTTCAGTTCGATTTTCCAGTCAAACTGAGGAGAAAATTCGAGGCCTCTACGGGGAGCGAACCCTGGAACCTCGAGTTAAGTTATCGGCAGGCAAACATCTGAACCATTCTGCCACTCTTCCCCTACCGGATTCTTCCAAAAACGACTGTAGAACCACAAGCTTTGGTTAACTGGTACAGTACTCACCCACATAACTTTAATCTCCAGTAAATCCCATCTTTTGGACATGGAACTGTCGTGATTACTGTCATGTGCACTGATGTTTACTACCATGCAGTACACTCATGGTGACTTTCATTAAAACATGAGTGATTCATTTCCCGCGTGTAGATTTCTATACATGTGTACATGAAATAATAGCTGTATGTGTGGCAGTGTCTTTGTCAGTCTTTTTTTGTCCTGGGTGTGACTGTACCACTATTTCTGTACTTTGTGCCAAATGCCATTTTCGTTGCTCTGTCATTAGTGCCAAATTTACCTATGTCATTGCTGCCTGTGCTGTTTTTGCTTCTGCTAATGGACTGTATTACGATCACATACTTATAATGAATAGACAGAAAACTCGGCGAACTTCCGGTCTATGACGACAGCCTCAGTATCGATTGCTACTTATTTCCGTTTCCTTTTGATTGGAGTTTTACGTCAGCACTACTTATTTCCGTTTCCTTCTGATTGGAGTTTTACGTCAGCACTACTTATTTCCGTTTCCTTCTGATTGGAGTTTTACGTCAGCACTACTTATTTCCGTTTCCTTTTGATTGGAGTTTTACGTCAGCACTACTTATTTCCGTTTCCTTTTGATTGGAGTTTTACGTCAGCACTACTTATTTCCGTTTCCTTTTGATTGGAGTTTTACGTCAGCACTATGTCGGGTGATGTGGCCAACGTGGATAAAGCATTCCATAGAAGTGGGGGAAAGGGATGAGGGATGACGGACGATAAGATGAAGTCCTGTGTGTCAAACTAACGCCTGTATACCTCAAAATGCCTGGGCATCTCCCGCCTGAAGGGTAAAGGATGGAGATTTTTCTGATTTGTCGGTTCGGTCTCTCTCTCTCTCTCTCTCTCTCTCTCTCTCTATATATATATATATATATATATATATAATATATATATATATATATATATCATCATCATCATCATCATCATCATCAGGTGCCCTGTCGCATGGCGTTGGCGACCATGGACTTCCAACCATCTCTATCTCTCATTGCCCCCAGCATCTCCCCCACCCTCTTCATCCCCAGCCACTCTGCAAGTCCGTCCAGCATTCTCTCCCTGGGTCTACCTGGTGTTCTCTTTCCCTCCAGCTTTCCCGTTGTGACCAGGTACTCCAAATCCCCTTTCCTCATAAAATGGCATATAAATGTTGCTTGTCTTTTCCTAATCTTCCTTATGAGTGATCTACTTGTGTCTGCCTCCATCAAGACTGTCTCGTTTTATATATATATATATATATATGTGTGTGTGCATATGTGTGTGTGTGTGTGTGTGTGTGTGTGTGTGTGTGTGTGTGTATGTGTGTGTGTATGTGTGTGTGTGTGTATGTGTGTGTGTGTGTGTGTATGTGTGTGTGTGTGTGTGTGTGTGTGTGTGTGTGTGTGTGTGTGTGTGTGTGTGTGTGTGTGTGTGTGTGTGTGTGTGTGTAAGATGTTATAAGTCATGTCATTGTCCAGTGACCTATGGAAACATGAAAACTCGCAGTACGCATGCCCACCGAAAACTGAGTATACAGACTGTGCAGAAACATACTGCCTGCGCAGCGTGGCCAAAACAATGTGCATGAGTGCAGCAACATACCGCCTTCACGGTGCGGGCAAAACAATGAGTATACGCTCATTCCAGAAAAATCAGAACGGTTTTTAAAAAGTGTCCTTGTTTCAAAGACTGACTGGCTAGATTCTTCGAAATACCCGTATCGATCACATGTGCTATGGTAGCAGTCGTGCCGTGTCACAACAATAGGTCAACAGAATTTCCACCAACTGACTTTTCCACTATGTCTTCCTCTCAAAGATTAAGCAGAGCCTGTGACATGACCTATCGGGTCAGTATCTAAAACCTCGTTAAAGCCAGGCCAAAAGTGACTCCATGCGAAATCTGTCCTGGCAGTTTTCGTTTCGGAAGAACAATAATACCCCTGATAATGAAAAAATAATATCCATTTTCAAACGAGTCTCTCTTTTGTGAAAACTGTCAATCAAACGTACACTGCATGGGCAGACATCTGGTTCGATCATCCGAGTGCTCATCATTTACTTTACTTCATCCGTGTTCAAAAAGGGAAAATGAACAGAAGCACAGAGTGTGTTTTGGAGACGAGTGGTCGTGCCTGGCACGGTGATCCAGAGCAAAGCAGCAATCTTAGAACTACACCATTATGTACACGTTTTTAATTATCAATATTCTGAATGATGTTATGCTCATGCAAAATGTGTTCCACGTTAAAAAGAAAAATAAACGTCAAACTCCGTCATGATTATTGATGTTAAAAAAAAAGACTCTCTCTCTCTCTCTCTCTCTCCACTCGTATATGCCTGTTTTCTCATGTAAGTATGTGGTGGTGCTGTGCTTGTATTCGTGTGTGTGTGTGTGTGTGTGTGTGTGTGTGTGTGTGTGTGTGTGTGTGTGTGTGTGTGTGTGTGTGTGTGTGTTTTGTACGCGCACTACATGCTCATTGCTGACATTTATTTTACTGAGGTATATATTTTTCAAGTTTACTTTCAAACTTGAAATGAACAAATAACTCAAAAGAGCGGACTGAACTCACTTTAAGTAAAAACAAAATAAAGGGGGAAAAAAAACCCTGCCAGACCCAGAGACTGACTATTTTTGTTGCAGAGGGGCTGCAAACAGCGTGTCCTCACAAGACAGATAATAAGGGTAATACATGAATATAAGGAACGATTATATTACATTGATTTAGATGCAAACATCATAAGAAAAGAGACACACAGGCGGACATGAAGAAACCGCGGTAGGAATGGACTGTATGGGTTTAAACGTATATGCACAGAGAGAGCTAAGAGAGAGAGAGAGAGGGGGGGGGGAGGGCACAGGGAGGGAGAGAGGGGAGAGAGAAATAGAGAGAGAGAGATAGACAGGCAGAGACAGACAGAGAGTGACAGAATAGAAGACAAAACTATGGGGATTGGGGATGAAGGGGGGGGGGGACACATTCAGGTTGTACAACATCACAGTAAACTAATAAGAAAAAAAGACATTAATAACAATACATGCGAATCAGAGCAGGCTCTGCTGAACTCCTCCAAAGTGATTCAGCAGCAATGTTGGGTCTCCTCTTTTGGGTGGCTCTACAAGATTTGACATCTTTGGCTCCTGTAGTCGTCTTCCTGGCACTGGGACTCCGGGTAGGCGATGAGTTCTGAAGCCGGAAGGAGCAGCGTAGCATCAGCGCCACAGAGACGGCGAAGTTCAGACAGGGGAAAAATAATCTGCCGGAAAAAAATCTGGCCGGGGAACAGTTCTATGTTACGGTTCCTGACCAGTCCTGTTGTGATAAATGATTATGGGCAGTGATCAGGAACATGGATAGGACCAGTAGTGTGGTATTAGGGAGTGGTCAACACGATACTTCTTGTCCATCCACGCTGACCATGCCCAGACGGGGCTCTATTTAATAAGATTTGTGTTCAACTATGTATGTCAACATCAGTGGCACACGACTCAAACAAGTCCGTGAATCTCAACACCTCGGCAGCATTGTCACTGAAGATGGAAGATTCAACAGACAGATCGAAACTAGAATCCACAAAGCAAATAAAGTTTGCTATCAACTTGCCCTGCACTCCTGAAACACCCCAACATTCCCATTGAAATAAAAGACAAGCTCGTTAAAACCACTCTGACAGACCAGTGTCAGACCTGGACCGTGACCAATCCCCACAGAGTACAAAATTACCACCTGAGAGATGCCGCTGTTGTTGTTGTTGTTGTTGCTGCTGTTGTTGTTGTTGGAGGTGGTGGTGGTGATGATGATGATTTTCCTTCAATTTTTATGCCATCCAATATTTCTGGGGTGCATATGTGCATGTTGTTTTGCCCACACTCTGCAGGCGGTTTGTTGCTGCACAGTCTGCACACTTCATCTTCGATCAGTGTGCAGGCGGGGTGTTTTCATGTTTCCATAAGCAACCAGACACTGACATGACTTACGCGCGTGCTTGGTATTCAGCGTGCCTATAAACACGAAGTGTATCTAGGCACTAACGAGTCTGCACGCATGTTGGCCTGGGAGATCAGACAAATCCCCATCTTTTCCCCACCAGGTGGCAGGTTCCCAGGCAGGATCGATTCCCAGATCTTCCAACCGGAAATCAGACATCTTAACCACTGGACTATACCGCCAATCATAATTATGCCCCTTTCCCCTCTCTTCCCTGCCCTTCTCTCTTTCTCTTCCATTTCAAGACCTTACCAACCCAAAGGATTTTGTGCAGGGATCTGCCTGGTAACTGCCAACAGATATAGGTGGAGAAGCCTATATGAAACCGTCCCGAGAGCAATGATTCCGAGTGAAAACGTTCCAAGCTTTAATTTCAATTTCAAATTAGCTCAGTGTACCGGTGTGATTGAAAGATGGAATCTTCAACAGATCCTCCATCTTTGCTGTCACAAAACTGTTCTGTCACAATCTGAAGGTTGGAGTCTGGAGTTTCTTCAAGACGGATTCATCGTACTCCGACAATTCCATATGTGCTCCACTCAAATGTGCCAGCAGTCATCTGGCAGACTCCCTAAGCCTGCCCAAAACCATATATGCTGGCAAGGTCTTGAAATGGGGAGGGGAATGAGACCTATGAAACACACCCCTACCTGAATGATTGGAGCGTTAAGACAGACAGAGAACACATCAACTTTCCTGTTTCGTTAAGACAGACAGAGAACACACCAACTTTCCTGTTTCGTTAAGACAGACAGAGAACACATCAACTTTCCTGTTTCGTTAAGACAGACAGCGAACACATCAACTTTCCTGTTTCGTTAAGACAGACAGAGAACACACCAACTTTCCTGTTTCGTTAAGACAGACAGAGAAACACACCAACTTCCCTGTTTCGTTAAGACAGACAGAGAACACATCAACTTTCCTGTTTCGTTAAGACAGACAGAGAACACACCAACTTTCCTGTTTCGTTAAGACAGACAGAGAACACATCAACTTTCCTGTTTCGTTAAGACAGACAGCGAACACATCAACTTTCCTGTTTCGTTAAGACAGACAGAGAACACACCAACTTTCCTGTTTCGTTAAGACAGACAGAGAACACACCAACTTTCCTGTTTCGTTAAGACAGACAGCGAACACACCAACTTTCCTGTTACCGGGTGGAACGTTAAGACAGACAGAGAACACACCAACTTTCCTGTTACCGGGTGGAACATTAAGACAGACAGAGAACACACCAACTTTCCTGTTACCGGGTGGAACGTTAAGACAGACAGAGAACACACCAACTTTCCTGTTACCGGGTGGAACGTTAAGACAGACAGCGAACACACCAACTTTCCTGTTACCGGGTGGAACGTTAAGACAGACAGCGAACACACCAACTTTCCTGTTACCGGGTGGAACGTTAAGACAGACAGCGAACACACCAACTTTCCTGTTACCGGGTGGAACGTTAAGACAGACAGAGAACACACCAACTTTCCTGTTACCGGGTGGAACGTTAAGACAGACAGCGAACACACCAACTTTCCTGTTACCGGGTGGAACGTTAAGACAGACAGAGAACACACCAACTTTCCTGTTACCGGGTGGAACGTTAAGACAGACAGCGAACACACCAACTTTCCTGTTACCGGGTGGAACGTTAAGACAGACAGAGAACACACCAACTTTCCTGTTATCGGGTGGAACGTTAAGACAGACAGAGAACACACCAACTTTCCTGTTACCGGGTGGAACGTTAAGACAGACAGAGAACACACCAACTTTCCTGTTACCGGGTGGAACGTTAAGACAGACAGCGAACACACCAACTTTCCTGTTACCGGGTGGAGCATTAAGACAGACAGAGAACACACCAACTTTCCTGTTACCGGGTGGAACGTTAAGACAGACAGAGAACACACCAACTTTCCTGTTACCGGGTGGAACGTTAAGACAGACAGAGAACACACCAACTTTCCTGTTATCGGGTGGAACGTTAAGACAGAGAACACACCAACTTTCCTGTTGCCGGGTGGAACGTTAAGACAGACAGAGAACACACCAACTTTCCTGTTGCCGGGTGGAACGTTAAGACAGACAGAGAACACACCAACTTTCCTGTTGCCGGGTGGAAAAGTTAAGACAGACAGCGAACACACCACACCAACTTTCCTGTTGCCGGGTGGAACGTTAAGACAGACAGAGAACACACCAACTTTCCTGTTGCCGGGTGGAACGTTAAGACAGACAGCGAACACACCAACTTTCCTGTTACCGGGTG
>CM060309.1:31388924-31406424 GCA_030674185.1 Monoplex corrugatus
CAAGTACACCAAAGCCGCAGATGCCATTTGACGGAAACAGATCCAAATTGATCAAGGCATAAGGCATACAATTCTGTGCATACACCTAACGCCACTGGCAAGGTCTTGGCCATCTCACTGTCCCATTTTAACTTCATTGTTGTTCTGGTGGTGTCAGTATAGGATTAGACAAGCCCCCACTTCCCTGGGATGGTTATCCCCATCGGCCATATCACCTGAGGTGGGTGTCGAAGTAAAACCAAATCAAATCAAATCAAGGTGTTGGGGTCCTATACCTAACTTTTGCCCTTTAGCTCAGTTGTTAGAGCTCCATGCTCAAGACGCAGGGTTGTGAGTTCAATCCTCAAGCGGGAATTTTTTTCTTCTTTTCATTTTTATATAGGCTGGTCTTTTTTTTGGGGGGGGGGGAGGGGGGGGAGGATACGGCCGTGGACTCGCGATCTGATATCCCAATGATCAAACCCAGCCTGTAACATTTGGAATTAACCCTTTGATTCCCTCATCCTCTCTACCAGCTTCCAGCAGGAAGCTGGTGAATAGCGTGAGGGAATCAAAGGGTTAAGTTTTTGCTTTGCTACCATGGTTGGCAATGAAGGATGCTGGTGGACAGGGTGAGGAAGTCAAAGGGTTAAGGGACTGTCCGAGGGCGACAAATTTCTGTAGAACAAACTCCACACTTAAAGATTGTAGTTAACAAGAAACAGCACGAAGGTGCGGATGGGACCTGGAGCACCAATGCCTCGCCACTCTCGGGACACTCACCTCCCAAGCTCCTGACGCCAATCGACTGTCATTTCTTCAAGCAAAGAGGAGCTGTCCATGCGTTGCATGACCCAATCGGACCCAGTCATCAGTTACCTTGTTTACAAACCGAATGGCAAGGTAGGGAGATGACAAACCCCGGGACATAGCCACACAACACGCACCAACCAGGTCCAGCCCAGCCTCTGGATCAAGAGAGAGTGAAAGCCCCCTCTCTCGCCCCACTCTGGTCTTCATCTCTCCTTCGGCAGCCCGCCCTGCCACCAGCTCGTCCAGCTGTGAGCACCTTTCCCCTTACTGTAGTCTCGACAGTTATTAGCAGTCGGAAGCTCCCAACGTTGTCTTACTTCAACCACAGGGGTTGTTTGAACGGCCGCGAAAATGGCCAGGCATGGTGCTCCAGATACAGCCCATGTTGCTGTTGCACTTAAATATTGTATACTTGTACTATTGTCTATGCTTGTATCAGTCTATTATCAACACACACTTGGGCAGTCTGCAATGTTCTACGAAACTGCCGCCCCTCCCCTCACCCACCCCGGAAAACAAACAAATAAACAAGCAAATAAACAAACAAACAAACAAATTAAAAAAAACCCGAAAACTCCAAACTGGAGTGTATGGCCTGATGGTTAAAACCCTTTGACTCCCGCACCCTATCCACCAACTGCGAAAACTTGACCCTTTGACGCCCTTACTCTATCCACTAACTTCCCGCAGGAAGTTGGTGGAATGGGTAAGGGAATCAAAGGGTTAAGTTTTTGCTTTGGTAAGGTGGTTGACAGTGCAGGATGCTGGTGGACAGTGTGCGGGAGTCAAAGGGTTAATAAAACAGCTGTCTGACTTAGGTGTTAAAAACTCAGGCTCGAATCACGAAGCGGTCGGGGATTTTTCTCTTCCCATCACCAGACCTGGAGTGATGGTCTAGGTACAAGTCTTTCTGATGAGCGATAAACCGTGGTCCAGTGTGCAAGCACACGTTAAAGATCCCACGCCAACAAAGGAGTTGTCCCTGGCAAAACTGAATTTTAAAAAAATCCAATTTCACAGGTAAAAACAAATCTCACCTGTCTCACCTGTCGGCGTCACCGGGAACAGTGTTGGCCGCTGCACATGATGTCCTCACAAGTTGCCTCCAGCACTCTCGATCTTGGCTAAGTCTGACCACCTCCTGGAGTTTCTTGCCACTGATGTTTGTGATGTTTCTAGCAAGTGATGCAGGTGGCCGTCCTCTGTTTCTCTTTCCTTCCACTTTACCTTGGAGGACAGTGGACATCAAGTCTGTTCTCTCATTACGGATTGCGTGTCCAACATATTTCAGTTTCCTCCGTTGTATGAGTACTAGGAGCTTGCGTGTAGTACCCAACTCATTCAGTATGCTTTCATTTGAGCGCCTATCTGTCCATTTGACCCTCAGCAGTCTTCGGTAAAACCACAGCTCTGCTGCTTCCACTCGTCTTTCATCCTCTTTCTTCAAAAACAAATACACGCATATAAATGACTAAATGGGTGGCGCCGCACCGCGGCAACTCACCCTCCCGAGTGAAACACTCCTAATTTCACATGGTAAATTGTCACACAGAAAGGGGGAAAAACAGTCCTAATGTCACATGGTAAATTGTCACAGAGAAAGGGGGAAAAACAGTCCTAATGTCACATGGTAAATTGTCACACAGAAAGGGGGAAAACAGTCCTAATGTCACATGGTAAATTGTCACACAGAAAGGGGAAAACAGTCCTAATGTCACATGGTAAATTGTCACACAGAAAGGGGGAAAAACAGTCCTAATGTCACATGGTAAATTGTCACACAGAAAGGGGGGAAAACAGTCCTAATGTCACATGGTAAATTGTCACACAGAAAGGGGGAAAACAGTCCTAATGTCACATGGTAAATTGTCACACAGAAAGGGGGAAAAACAGTCCTAATGTCACATGGTAAATTGTCACACAGAAAGGGGAAAACAGTCCTAATGTCACATGGTAAATTGTCACACAGAAAGGGGGAAAACAGTCCTAATGTCACATGGTAAATTGTCACGCAGAAAGGGGGGAAAACAGTCCTAATGTCGCACGGTAAATTGTCACACAGAAAGGGGGAAAACAGTCCTAATGTCACATGGTAAATTGTCACACAGAAAGGGGGAAAACAGTCCTAATGTCACATGGTAAATTGTCACAGAAAGGGGAAAACAGTCCTAATTTCACATGGTAAATTGTCACAGAAAGGGGAAAACAGTCCTAATGTCACATGGTAAATTGTCACAGAAAGGGGAAAACAGTCCTAATGTCACATGGTAAATTGTCACAGAAAGGGGAAAACAGTCCTAATGTCACATGGTAAATTGTCACAGAAAGGGGAAAACAGTCCTAATGTCACATGGTAAATTGTCACAGAAAGGGGAAAACAGTCCTAATGTCACATGGTAAATTGTCACAGAAAGGGGAAAACAGTCCTAATGTCACATGGTAAATTGTCACAGAAAGGGGAAAACAGTCCTAATTTCACATGGTAAATTGTCACAGAAAGGGGGAAAACAGTCCTAATTTCACATGGTAAATTGTCACACAGAAAGGGGGGAAAACAGTCCTAATTTCACATGGTAAATTGTCACAGAAAGGGGAAAACAGTCCTAATGTCACATGGTAAATTGTCACAGAAAGGGGAAAACAGTCCTAATTTCACATGGTAAATTGTCACACAGAAAGGGGAAAACAGTCCTAATTTCACATGGTAAATTGTCACACAGAAAGGGGAAAACAGTCCTAATTTCACATGGTAAATTGTCACACAGAAAGGGAAAGGAAAATAAGAATACAAATCTAGCCAAAACAATGTCACATTGAAAGCAAAGAGGTAAGACACTTGCCAACAGGTGTTTTATCTGATCAATAAAACGAAATATTTACAACCTAAACCTATGCTGACGCTAACAAAAAAAAAAAAGAAAAAAAAAGTATGTGTACCCAGCTACCGTCAGGTGCACAGGTGAGTCAAGTATTTTGTCGTTATCTTGTTGTTCATTCTCTATTCATTCATTCACTCTCTCCCACCCTCTCTCTCTCTCTCTCTCTCTCCCTCCTCTCTCTCTCTCTCAGTTCTAATGATATTCCACTTTTGCATTAGTTTGATTTTTTTCTTATATGCATTTAAAGTGTTTGATTTTTTTCTTATATGCATTCAAAGTGTGCTTGTACTCGCCCCCATGAACTACGGCTGGAAGTAAAACAAAAAGAAATAACATTAATTTACTCATGCCATTACCCTCATGGGAAAACTGTTTTCTCTCTCAATCAGATTGTTCGTTCTCGTTCTCTTCTCTCTCTCTCTCTCTCTCTCTCTCTCTCTCTCTCTCTCTCTCTCTCTCTCTCTCCTCTCTCTCTCTCTCTCTTTCTCTCTCTCCCTCCCTCCCTCTCTCTCTCTCTCCTTGTCATTAAATGCCAAAGTCAGGGTTTCACAGAGAAAAAGACTGGATATCAGCAACTGATGCCCTCATTATGCAGGTGTACGGAAAGGTTAAACGTCAAGGTTGTCTGTCCTACACAGGACATGTCTCCCTGGTTAGCAGCCCACCGGTGTATTAGCTACAGCGGTGTCCGCTCATGTCAATTGTAGCTTCACCTTCTCCAACCCAAAACGGGGTCCCAGTGGCGGACTTGCGCTCACAAGGCACGCTTGTGACCCATGAACATATCCCACCGATTGATTCTCTCCATTAGGTGGATAAATGCCGGCTAAAGCCCTCGCCCCACACAATCACAGTGAAGGTCTTTTGGCCATATGAAGTAAGGGCATATTAGCCCTTACTAAAAAACAAAACCCTACAGAGTTGAAGTCAAGAGGTACGAGGCTTGCAGGTCCCTTCTGTGACAAACCGGTCAGACAGGAATTGTTCTCAACTCCCCATCTGTCCCCTCCACTAGATGTTAAGTGGTGGTCTGGGCGCTAGTGTTTCTGGTGATACGACAAAACAAGGTCCCGTGTGCAGCACGTACTTAGCGCATGTTAGAGATCCCTTCAGTAACAACAGAGCTGACCGTAGCAAATTGCTGTATAAAAACATTCCACATGCATGTATGGTCTTTAAATTGGGGGGGGGGGGGGGGGGGGGGGAGATGAGAATGGGATCAACGAAACAGTCTTGAGTCAGCCAGGAAAATATTTTTTCAAAAAGTCTCCTGAAGGCTCGAACCCACGAGACTCGCATCAGCAGCATGGCGGTTTAGCCAACTGCGCTTATGGGGCTCCTACTAATAAAACACAAACACACACACACACACACACACACACACACACACACACACACACACACACACACACACACACACACAAAGGACACACAAACGAAGTATGTATTACTTTTGTTAAAAATGTAACTTTGGCTCCCTTTATATCACTTGATAACGAACAACCTGTTTAAAACTGCTTCTGTTTCCGACACAGAAAGACACGCGATGATAATACCGAAATCTGTATATAAACAAATAAATAAAATAAACTACTTGTTTGTTCACTCTCATCGTGATACTTTCAGCCCGTCTCCCCACCTCCCACCCCTACCCCTACCCCTCCCCATTTCACGACCTTGCCAGCGCATAGGATTTTGTTTTGCACAGGCTCGAGAGCTCTGCCAGATAATTATTGTCAGGTTTGGGTGGAGCGCATACGGAATTCTCCCAGTGCCATACCCCCCCCCCCCCCACACAACACACCCTGAACAAACCCTAGATTCCAAAGGATTGCTACTGTTGCTTCAAACCCAGCCGACTGCGCAGAACGGTGTCTGGGCTACGACTCCAAAGGAGCAATGAATTGAATTGTAGAAATTCACCCTTTCCGTGGATTTGCAAATCAGCAGCTTGCAGGAAAAAAAAAAAACCAAACAACAAACAAACGGAAAATGCAAGTGCCCAGGCATTTGTTAGTATTTTCGTCGCCATGTTATCACTATTTCTGATAATAATACAAGTATCCGTGGCAATATCAATTTTTAGTCATCGTCATTTTCTTAGGTTAAAAAAAACCTGTAATTTTTCCCCCATGAGTGTACCAACAAGAAAGAAACCTAACAAGGTAAAAAAAAAAACCCGTGTCCTTCAGTCCACTGAATATATACATACATCCTCCCCACCCCTGCTGTCACAGGTCGTCGTATAATAATTATTTTGTACCTGAAGGACACCTCTTTGCCCTTGACAAAACAGACAGAAAACTGGACTGTACAGCGATGTTGGCAGAGGGCGTTTGATGAAAACCAAGGACACTGTCAGACACACCGTGAAGGGTGTGGTAGCCAAGTGGGTAAAACATCGGACTTCCAAACAGAGAGCCTGAGTTCAATCCTGCCTCCGTACCCTCCGCCTGGTGGGTGAAGGGCGGGCAATTGCCCCATCTCCTAGCTGAACATGTGAGCAGACCTGATAATACCAAAACTCCCTTCGTCTGTGTATTCGTGCAAGCAGAACATCAACTATGCATGTTGAAGATCCTATTAAGTTGCCTCAGCGTTCGATGGCTTTTTTAGAAACATAAAAACACCCAGCGTGCACGTCCACCGAAGACGGAGTAAGCAGACTGCGCAGCATTATACTGCCTGCATAGTGTGAGCAAAACAACTTGCATATGTGTATCTGAGAAAATCAGAAACGTAGAATAACGCTGAGAAATAAAACTACGAAACATACATACATACACACACACACACACACACACACACACACACACACACACACACACACACACACACACACACACACACACACCACACACACACTCACACACACACACACACACACACACACACACACACACACACACACACACACACACACACACACACAGAGTACTGACAATTATCATAATAGTGTTGACACACACGAAACACCGAAAGTATACGCGCATTCGTACACACACGTGCGCGCGCGAGCATACACACACACACATCCTTGTATATCAATATAAAAAAGTGTCATCTTTTAAAAACACTTATGATATCCATATATGTCATTTCATTCTTTTAAAAAAGAAAACATTTCACGTCATTCTAAAAAAATTCATACAAAAATTATCATTGCAGAAAATCCTGATTATGTACTTCTCGACCACATTGCGATTTTGAAAAAAAAACATCTGACAAAACGGAATTTGACGTGAAGCAAGGACACTCATTAAACTGTCACATCAGTCAGAACAGAATGTAAATACTGTGAGAGAAGTTTATGAAAAAATACATATAAACTTGAAAGCTGGAGGGAAAGAGAACACCAAGTAGACCCAGGGAGAAAACACTGGACGGACTTGCAGGGTAGCAGTAGACACGAAGTCCTGTTGCAGCTTTCCATGAAATAACAGGTCATAACCACACCTGTGCATGTACTGTTTTACGGCCTGATCTAAATCAGTAATTCAGGACACCACTAAGCTGACGATAATGACAATACTGTTTCAGTGATAGCGTCAATTATAACTGTCAGCTGCTGTTGTGCCGGTTAAGTACATGACTGGTTTATCGCTCAGGCAGCTTTCCAGCATCTAATTTTCATGTTGTTGTTGTTGGGTTTTTTGTGTGTGTGTGGTTTCACTGCTTGTAGACATTCATACTTAGTTTTGATTGAACACACTTTCAGGTACTGATAAACTTGTCTATAAAACCCTATAACTTTGTTTTTATGTATACAGAGTAATTAACAATGATCACGCACGCGGTTAACCACTGGACTCCCCCCGGCTATTTACCACTTTGCACTGGTTTCCTGTAGAAAGCTGATGGAAAGCTGGCGGATTGACTGTGGCAGTGAAAGTGTTTAAGATACCGGTAATTGAAAAATAAGTCGCTAACAAGACCAGGTATGATGATTGACTGTGGCAGTCAAAGTGTTTAAGATACCGGTAATTGAAAAATAAGTCGCTAACAAGACCAGGTATGATGATTGACTGTGGCAATCAAAGTGTTTAAGATACCGGTAATTGAAAAATAAGTCGCTAACAAGACCAGGTATGATGATTGACTGTGGCAGTCAAAGTGTTTAAGATACCGGTAATTGAAAAATAAGTCGCTAACAAGACCAGGTATGATGATTGACTGTGACAGTCAAAGTGTTTAAGATACCGGTAATTGAAAAATAAGTCGCTAACAAAACCAGGTATGATGATTGACTGTGGCAGTCAAAGTGTTTAAGATACCGGTAATTGAAAAATAAGTCGCTAACAAGACCTGGTATGATGATTGACTGTTGCAGTCAAAGTGTTTAAGATAATTGAAAATACCCCCCCCCCTCTCTCTCTCTCCCTCCCCCTCGCCCTTTCTTTTTCTCTCCAATATTTAAACAATATGCACGCACGGACCAACACACAGACATACTTGCATCATAAGCATACGAGTGAAAACACACACGCAAGTATATGAGCGCTGCTGCTGCTGCTGCTGCTTTTGAAAAACACACACACACACACACACACACACACACACACATACACACACACACACATACGCACACACACACACATACACACACACACGCACGCACGCACACACACACACACACACATTCACTCATCAATTCGATGGGTGTGACTGAATCAATTTCTATATTTTGCCCAGACAAAAACGCGGTCGAAATCTTGCTCTGGGTTTGTGATTAGACCGCGAAACGAAATTATTGCAATTGCAAAATGCAGCGAGAGTGAATGAGAGAGAAAGACAGACAAAGAGACAGACAGACAAAGAGATAGAAGAGACACAAGACAGACTGACCGACAGACAGAGGGCAAGAGAGGAGAGAGATGAAGAGAGACAAAGAAAAAGAGACAGAGATAAAGAGAGACAAACGGAGAGAGAGAGAGAGACAGACAGACAGACAGACAGACAGAGTTGTCAAATCGATATAATGTAACTTGAGACTGTGACAATGTGTGTATGTGTGTGTGTGTGTGTGGGGGGGGGGGGGTCTGTGTAATCACGGGTGGCATTATATTTTATGTGGCATACCGTATAACTATGCGCGTGCATGGATAAATGGTGTTTTCGTTTGTTGTTGTTGTTGTTGTCGTTGTTGTTGGTGTGGTGGTGGTGATGGTGGTGGTGGTGGTGGTGGTGGTGTGTGCGTGTGTGTGTGTGTGTGTGTGTGTGTGTTGTGTGTGTGTGTGTGTGTGTGTGTGTGTGTGTGTGTCTGTGTGTGTGTGTGTGTGTGTGTACACCCATGTGTGTGTGTGTGTCGTATGTAAGGGTAAGTGTAACTGAGTGTATGTGCATGTATGTATGTATGTGTGCCCGCGCGCGCGCGTGTGCGTGCGTGCGTGTGTGTGTGTGTGTGTGTGTGTGTGTGTGTGTTTATGTGTATGTGTGTGTGTGTGTGTGTGTGTGTGTGTGTGTGTATGTATGTGTGTGTGTGTGTGTGTGTGTGTGTGTGTGTGTGTGTGTGTGTGTGTGTGTGTGTGTGTGTGTGTGTGTGTGTGTGTGTGTTAAGTACTCGAATCGTGGAACCGAAAATATGTCAACAGAATTTAGTGGAAAAATTCATGGAACTTGTTTACAGATGGAGCTGATGTCAAGTAACACCTGTTAATGGAGTGGGTAATACACAATTTGACAATACCAAAACTCAAGTCCCACGTGCAGACTGTATTATCTGCTACAGCGGGTTTTTTCTTTCAGTATTTTATCACATATGTGCTATAGATAACATAGATCGAGTTCTGTCCCAGCCTACAACATTAAAAAATCAAAAACAAAACAAAAACCATATGAAAACAAACAAAACAAACAAACAAACAAAAAACTGGTCTGTGTGCTGTCCATCTTAATCCTTTGACTCCTGCACCCTATCTACCTACTGCAAAAAACATAACCCTTTGACTCCCTCACCCTATCCACCAGCTTCCTACAGAAAGCTGATGGATAGGGCGAGGGAGTCAAAGGGTTAAGTTTTTGTTTTGCTAGCATGGTTGGCAATGCAAGATACTAGTGGACAGTGGTGTCTAGTCTCTGGTTTAAAGTGTAGAAAGTTTTATGCGAGCTTACTTGCTATGTAGTACGCTGTATTTTTGTTAAAGAAAAGTGGGAACTTTGCCACTTGTCAGTTAATGTGAGAGTCTGTGGTGTGACGAGAATCTTGACACCTAAGTTATCTTGTCTGCTTGAAAAAAGACCCCCCCAAAAAAAAAAAAAAAAAAAAAAAAAAAAAAGAAAGAAAAAGAAAGAAGTCAACTGAAACAGACCCACTAAACAGTGCACATTTTGGCAATCAAGTGTGACAAGAGTCTACCCAAGTCAGACAAACAGCCATTGTTGATCGGTAATTAACAGTAACACCATCTACATTATCTGACAACTGCAACAGGTGCATTGGTATCGGTCATCACACAAGACGTGACTGTCAAGTATGCTCACGTTTACGTTGATAACGCACTGGGTTGCGAGTTCCACCTACAAACCCAGGATTTTGATATCTTGATTTCAATTCCAGCCTGCAAGGTTAATAAAACTGGGCCTGTTCGCTGCCAATCTTTATGTTACCATCATTCTGGTGGTGTCAGCTGACTATTTCATAGGTCCCTCTCTCCTCCTGATTTAAGACTTTGCCAGCGCACAGGGGTTTGCACAGGCTTATGGAGTCTGTCAAATACTCTTGCTGGCAAATTTGGGTGGACCGCATATAAATTGTCCCAGTGCGATGAATCTCTTTTTAGGACAAACTCCGAGCTCTCCTGATTCCCTACAGAACAGCCACTGTGTATGTATGTATGTATGTATGTATGTATGTATGTATGTTGTATGTATGTATGTATGTATGTATGTATGTATGTATGCATACATGTGTGTATGTGTGTGTGTATGTATGTGTGTATGTATGTGCGTGTATGTATATATGTACAGAGCAGCCACTGTGTATGTATGTATATATGTATGTATGTATACATGTGTGTATGCGTATGTATATAGGTGTGTGTGTATGTATATATGTATGTATGTATGTATGTATGTATGTATGTATATGTATGTATGTATATCATCATCATCATCATCAGGTGCCCTGCCGCATGGCGTTGGCGACCATGGACTTCCAACCATCTCTATCTCTCGTTGCCCCCAGCATCTCCCCCACCCTCTTCATCCCCAGCCACTCTGCAAGTCCGTCCAGCATTCTCTCCCTGGGTCTACCTGGTGCTCTCTTTCCCTCCAGCTTTCCCGTTGTGACCAGGTGCTCCAAATCCCCCTTCCTCATAAAATGGCCTATAAATGTTGCTTGTCTTTTCCTAATCTTCCTTATCAGTGATCGACTTGTGTCTGCCTCCATCAAGACTGTCTCGTTTGTTTTCTTTGCTGTCCATGGAACTCTCAACATTCTTCTAAGAAACCACATCTCGGCTGCCTCGATCCTGCTCTGGCTTTGCTTGCTGACTGTCCACGCCTCGCATCCGTACAACAGTATTGGTTCTATATAACATTCAAGGACTCTCTTTCTGATGTTAATTGATAGGCATTTGTTGGTAAGAATGCTTGTCACTTGTGGAATGCTGTTTTGGCTTGGCCGATTCTGCCAGCTATTTCCGATGTGCTTCTGCCGTCTGATGAAATGACCGTTCCCAGGTATTTGAACTTATTAACCTGTGTCAAGGTTGTGCTATTTGTTTTTATTTTGCAGGAGGGGATTTCATGTTTTTAACTGATCACCATGACTTCAGTCTTCTTGCTGTTTAGTTCCAACCCCCTTACCTTTGCTTTCTGTTTCTAGTATATTCACAAGGTTTTGTAGGTCCCTTTCATTTTCTGCAATTAGCACGGTGTCATCTGCGTACCGAATGTTGTTTATCATTTTCCCTCCAAACTTTAATCCAGGGTCTTCTTCTAGGTTTCTCATGATGTTTTCGCTATATAGTGAAAACAGATCTGGTGACAAAACACAACCCTGTCTGACTCCTCTTTTGATGTTTTGAAAAGAGTTTATATTGTTTTCTATCCTCATTGCAGCTGTTTGTTCCCAGTACATATTCCTGATTATTCGTAGATCTTTTCCATCGATATTGAGTCTCTCCAGTTGGTTGATCAATTCATCATGTCGTACCCGATCGAAAGCCTTGGTATAGTCAACAAAGCATAAATACAAATCCTTATTCATCTCAATTGACCTCTATGATAGTTCTTAGGATGTATATGACATTAATAGTTCCTTTCCCCTCCACAAATCCACACTGTTCTTCTGCTATTTCTCTTTTGATTCTATTCCTTGTCCTTATCATGATTATTCTTAACAGGATTTTTGTTACATGACTCATCAAACTGATTGTGCGATGGAGTTCGCATTCTATAGCCCCTGTCTTCTTTGGAAGTGCAATGAAAATTGATTTTGACATATCTTTGGGGATTTTTCCAGTGTCATAAATTTCACTTAGGAGGACTTATTTTTTCTATGCCAAATTCCTCCAGGGCTTCAATCATCTCTGTAGTAATGTTGTCTGGTCCTGGGGCTTTTCCTGGTTTCATCTTTTTCAGTGCTGCTCTAACTTCATCTTTCATTATGGGTGGTCCTTCAAAGTTCTTTTTTATAATGTGTTCTTCGTTTCTGTCATCCTCAAAAAGGTCTTTAATGTACTCTCCCCATCTGTCTAATATTTTGTCTTTTTCCTTGATAAGCGTGCCATCTTTCGATTTTAAGCAACCAGTTGATGTGCATGTATTTTTCCTGTGGACAATTTCTTCAATTCGTCTGTACATACCCTGAGGATCCATTTTGTGTCGTTCTTCTATCTCTTTGCATTTTGTGTTCAGCCAAGCTTCCTTAGCTTCATTGCACCTATACCTGATTTCTTTGTTTATCTTCCTGTATATCTCCTCGTTTCTCTTTGCCCTCCTCCTTTCCTCCATCAGGCCCAAAATTTCATTAGTCATCCAACTCTTTTTTGCTTTTCTATTTGCCTTAGGGATTTCTTCACAAGCTGTATGTATATATGTATGCATATGTATGTGTGCGTATGTATTTATGTATGTGTGTATGTATGTATGTATGTATTTATGTATGTATGTATGCATGCATGTATGTATGTATGTATGCATGCATGTAAGTATGTATGTACGTATGTATGTATGCATGTATGTATGTATGTACGTACGTATGTATGCTTGCATGTATGTGTGAATGTATGTGTGAATGTATGTATGTATGTATGTATGTATGTATGTATGTATGTATGTATGCATGTATGTATGTATGTACGTACGTATGTATGCTTGCATGTATGTGTGAATGTATGTATGTATGTATGTATGTATGTATGTATGTATGTATGTATGTGTGAATTGTATGTATGTATGTATGTATGTATGTATGTATGTATGCATGTATGTATGTACGTACGTATGTATGCTTGCATGTATGTGTGAATGTATGTGTGAATGTATGTATGTATGTATGTATGTATGTATGTATGTATGTATGCATGAATGCATGCATGTATGTATGTAGGTAGGTAGGTAGGTAGGTAGGCAGGTAGGTAGGTATGTAGGCAGGTATGTAGGTAGGTACGTATGTAGGTACGTAAGTTTGTTTTTATTTTAAAAGGCTGGCCAGCTCCTGTAACACAGCCATGATCTCAAGACATTATATCTCCGGTTCAATCCCAGCCCGCAACATCTACACTGGTCTGTTCACTGCCCCTCTTCGTGTCCCCATCATTCTGGTTGTGTCAGCTTAGTGCCTCGAAAGTTCCCTTCTCCCTGCTTCCATTCAAGACCTTGCCAGCGCATACAGACAGAATTTTGCCCAGATTCAAGAGGTCTGCCACACTGTCAATGGCAGACTTGGGTGGAATGCATATTGATCTATCCATGAACATATCCAACAACAGTTCCAAGAGAACAGGAGACTCTACTGTCAATTAAGCTCGTTTTTGCCAGAAATTATTATGATTATTATCGTCATTGAGACTGTACTGTCAATTAAGCTCGATTTTATCAGATATTATTATCATTATTATTGTCATCATTCTCCTCCTCCTCCTCATCATCATCGTCGTCGTCGTCGTCGTCGTTGTTGTTAATGTTTAATGCCCAGCCGATTGCTCAGAGCATAATTAGGGCTACAATCACCTCGAACAAGACACGGAAATGTACAAAAACAAAACGATGACCCTGGAAAAATCAAAACCTGGAAAAGAAAATTACACATATCGCTGCATTCATGCAAATAATCTAAGGATATGTCCCTGGTGTTCGTCATTCAGCCGAATTTATCATCAGGGAAATGGGGGGGGGGGGGGGGGAGGAGGGGGGAACCTGAACATAAATGCATAAAGGTAAGTACACAAAAACTGACTTACAGTGCCTGACAATGCCAGCAAAGTAATTCACATTTCCTAAACGCTAACAACACAATTAATACATGTACCCAATTATCAGTGCTAACAGACACAAATAGGTAAGGCTGTATGGAAAACATAATGGTGAATGAACCAGCAATGCAGGAAATGATAAAGGAACAGATCACACAGTGCAAAGAAGCGATCAAAGAGAGCAAAGGAACAAGGCATAAAGCAAAGGAACAAGATATAAAACAAAGGAACAAGGCATAAAACAAAGGAACAAGGTATAAAACAAAGGAACAAGGTAAAAAACAAAGGAACAAGGCATAAAGCAAAGGAACAAGGAATAAAACAAAAGAACAAGGTATAAAACAAAGGCATAAAACAAAGGAACAAG
Source organism: Monoplex corrugatus (assembly GCA_030674185.1). Lineage (NCBI taxonomy): Eukaryota > Metazoa > Mollusca > Gastropoda > Littorinimorpha > Ranellidae > Monoplex > Monoplex corrugatus. The sequence continues at coordinate 31,403,381 of CM060309.1, forward strand.
GCATAAAACAAAGGAACAAGGTATAAAACAAAGGAACAAGGTATAAAACAAAGGGAAAAGGCATAAAACAGAACAAGGCATAAAACAAAGGAAAAAGGCATAAAACAAAGGAACAAGGCATAAAACAAAGGAACAAGGCATAAAACAAAGGAACAAGGCATAAAACAAAGGAACAAGGCATAAAACAAAGGAACAAGGCATAAAACAAAGGAACAAGGCATAAAACAAAGGAACAAGGATAAAACAAAGGAACAAGGCATAAAAAAGGGAAACAAGGCTATAAAACAAAGGAAAAGGCATAAACAGAAAAGGCATAAACAAAGGAACAAGGCATAAAACAAAGGAAAAGGCATAAAACAAAGGAACAGGCATAAAACAAAGGAAAAGGCATAAAACAAAGGAACAAGGTATAAAACAAAGGAACAAGGCATAAAACAAAGGAACAAGGCATAAAACAAAGGAACAAGGCATAAAACAAAGGAACAAGGTATAAAACAAAGGAACAAGGCATAAAACAAAGGGAAAGGCATAAAACAAAGGGAAAAGGCATAAAACAAAGGAACAAGGTATAAAACAAGGAACAAGGTATAAAACAAAGGGAAAAGGCATAAAACAGAACAAGGTATAAAACAAAGGGAAAAGGCATAAAACAAAGGAAAAAAGGTATAAAACAAAGGAACAAGGCATAAAACAAGGAAAAAAAGGCATAAAACAAAGGAACAAGGCATAAAACAAAGGAACAAGGCATAAAACAAAGGAACAAGGTATAAAACAAAGGAACAAGGATAAAACAAAGGGAACAAGGTATAAAAACAAAGGAACAAGGCATAAAACAAAGGGAAAAGGCATAAAACAAAGGAAAAAGGCATAAAACAAAGGAACAAGGCATAAAACAAAGGAAAAGGCATAAAACAAAGGAAAAGGCATAAAACAAAGGAACAAGGCATAAAACAAAGGGAAAAGGCATAAAACAAAGGAAAAGGCATAAAACAAAGAGGAAAAGGCAAATAAAACAAAGGAACAAGGCATAAAACAAAGGAAAAGGCATAAAACAAAGGAAAAGGCATAAAAACAAAGGAACAAGGCATAAAACAAAGGAACAAGGTATAAAACAAAGGAACAAGGCATAAAAAGGAAAAGGATAAACAAGGACAGTATAAAACAAAGGAAAAAGGCATAAAAAAGGACAAGGAAAGGCATAAAACAAAGGAAAAGGCATAAAACAAAGGAACAAGGCATAAAACAAAGGAACAAGGTATAAAACAAAGGGAAAAGGCATAAAACAAGGAACAAGGCATAAAAAAAAGGAAAAAGGCAAAAAAACAAAGGAACAAGGCATAAAACAAAGGAACAAGGCATAAAACAAAGGAAAAGCAGGTAAAACAAAGGAAACAAGGCATAAAACAAAAGGAAACAAGGCATATAAAACAAAGGGAAAGGCATAAAAAAAGGAAAAAAGGCATAAAACAAAGGAACAAGGCATAAAACAAAGGAAAAGGCATAAAACAAAGGAAAAAGGCATAAAACAAAGGAACAAGGCATAAAACAAAGGGAAAAGGTATAAAACAAAGGAAAAGGCATAAAACAAAGGGAAAAGGCATAAAACAAAGGAAACAAGGCATAAAACAAAGGAAAAGGCATAAAACAAAGGGAAAAGGCATAAAACAAAGGAACAAGGCATAAAACAAAGGAACAAGGATAAACAAAGGAACAAGGCATAAAACAAAGGAACAAGGCATAAAACAAAGGAACAAGGTATAAAACAAAGGAACAAGGCATAAAACAAAGGAACAAGGCATAAAACAAAGGAACAAGGCATAAAACAAAGGAAAAAGGCATAAAACAAAGGAACAAGGCATAAAACAAAGGAACAAGGCATAAAACAAAGGAACAAGGATAAAACACAAGGAACAAGGCATAAAACAAAGGAACAAGGTATAAAACAAAGGAACAAGGCATAAAACAAAGGAACAAGGTATAAAACAAAGGAACAAGGCATAAAACAAAGGAACAAGGCATAAAACAAAGGAAAAAGGCATAAAACAAAGGAACAAGGCATAAAACAAAGGGAAAAGGCATAAAACAAAGGAACAAGGCATAAAACAAAGGAACAAGGCATAAAACAAAGGAACAAGGCATAAAACAAAGGAACAAGGTATAAAACAAAGGAACAAGGTATAAAACAAAGGAACAAGGCATAAAACAAAGGGAAAGGCATAAAACAAAGGAAAAAGGTATAAAACAAAGGAACAAGGCATAAAACAAAGGAACAAGGTATAAAACAAAGGAACAAGGCATAAAACAAAGGAAAAAGGTATAAAACAAAGGAACAAGGTATAAAACAAAGGAACAAGGCATAAAACAAAGGGAAAAGGCATAAAACAAAGGAACAAGGTATAAAACAAAGGAACAAGGCATAAAACAAAGGAACAAGGCATAAAACAAAGGAAAAAGGCATAAAACAAAGGAACAAGGCACACACAAAGAGAATGACAGAAATGAGGACATTTTCAGCACAGAAGTTCCTGGTGGGAGATACTATTTGTACTGAAAGAGCTCTCACCACGGCATCCCCACACGGGTATTTACGAGGCAAATATGGTAGAAACTCTAAACGAAAGAACAACAGAATGATCAGACCATCCTGTTGACCCACTTTTAACAACACGAGTTTCACCTGTCACTTCTGGCACCTGACACTGTTACGCATACCTTTGAAGTGAACTATCCTCATTGGCACCCGTCAGAAACTTTCTCAGCTGCCTCCTCTTTCTCTCCCATTATGTAACACATCAGTCCCAATTTCTGATTCAGCTAAAAACCTTGGTGTCTGCATTGACTCTACCCTCTCCATGAACAACTTTGTTTCTCAAACTGCCAGATCTTGCTACTATCATCTCCATCGTATAAGACTGATCAGGAAGTATCTCTCTGTCGAAACAACTGCAAAACTCGTTCTCTCCTTCATAATGTCTCGCATTGACTATTGCAATTCACTCCTGTCTGGTCTTCCTGCCTCCACCATTCACATCCTACAGCGCATT
>CM060309.1:31411424-31436424 GCA_030674185.1 Monoplex corrugatus
TATCCCTTCTCTCACTTCTCTGTCAGCGAACAATGACATATCCCTTCTCTCACTTCTCTGTCAGCGAACAATGACATATCCCTTCTCTCACTTCTCTGTCAGCGAACAATGACATATCCCTTCTCTCACTTCTGTGTCAGCGAACAATGACATATCCCTTCTCTCACTTCTCTGTCAGCGAACAATGACATATCCCTTCTCTCACTTCTGTGTCAGCGAACAATGACATATCCCTTCTCTTACTTCTCTGTCAGCGAACAATGACATATCCCTTCTCTTACTTGTCAGCGAACAATGACATATCCCTTCTCTCACTTCTCTGTCAGCGAACAATGACATATCCCTTCTCTCACTTCTCTGTCAGCGAACAATGACATATCCCTTCTCTTACTTCTCTGTCAGCGAACAATGATATATCCCTTCTCTTACTTCTCTGTCAGCGAACAATGACATATCCCTTCTCTCACTTCTCTGTCAGCGAACAATGACATATCCCTTCTCTCATTTTCCTGTCAGCGAACAATGACATATTCCTTCTCCTATTTCCCTGTCAGAAAACAATGACATATCCTTTTTCTTACTTCCCTGTCAATGAACAATGACATATTCCTTCTCTTACTTCCCTGTCAATGAACAATGACATATTCCTTCTCTTACTTCCCTGTCAGCGAACAATGACATATTCCTTCTCTTACTTCCCTGTCAGCGAACAATGACATATTCCTTCACTTACTTCCCTGTCAATGAACAATGACATATCCCTTCTCTTACTTCCCTGTCTGCAAACAATGACATATCCCTTATCTTACTTCCCTGTCAGCGAACAATGACATATCCCTTTCCATACTTCCCCATGTGTAGAGAATTACAGACCCCTCCCCTTACTTCCCCATCATCATCATCATCATCATGATCATCATCATCATCATCATCATGTGTTCTGCCGCATGGCACAGGTGGTCATGCCCCTCCATTCAAATCGCTACAAGTACATCTCCCACCCTCTCTGTCCTTAATCCCCCGTGTTTACAGAATTACAGACCCCTCCCCGTTACTTCCTCGTAAGTATACAATCACTTACCCCTCCCCTCACTTTCCCCGTTAGTATACATTATCACTTACTCTTCCCCTTCTTACTTTCCCCGTTAGTATACACAATCACTTACCCCTCCCCTTACTTCCCCCGTTAGTATACATTATCACTTACCCCCCCCCCTTACTTTCCCGTTAGTATACATTATCACTTACTCTTCCCTTACTTTCCCGTTAGTATACAATCATTTACTCTTCCCCTTACTTTCCCGTCAGTACACAATCACTTACTCTTCCCTTACTTTCCCCGTCAGTACACAATCACTTACTCTTCCCTCACTTTCCCCGTTAGTATACAATCACTTACTCTTCCCCTTACTTTCCCGTCAGTATACACAATCACTTACTCTTCCCCTTACTTTCCACGTTAGTATACACAATCACTTACTCTTCCCTTACTTCCCGTTAGTATATACAATCACTTACTCTTCCCTTACTTCCCCGTTAGTATAACAATCACTTACTCTTCCCCTTACTTTCCCGTAAGTATACACAATCACTTACTCCTCTTCCCCTCTATTACTTTTTCCAGTCAGTTAATCACACCAATCTCACATTACTCTTCCCCTTACTTTCCCGTTAGTATACACAATCACTTACTCTTCCCCTTACTTCCCCGTTAGTATACACAATCACTTACTCTTCCCCTTACTTCCCCGTTAGTATACACAATCACTTACTCTTCCCCTTACTTCCCCGTTAGTATACACAATCACTTACTTCCCCTTACTTCCCCTTGTATACACAATCACTTACTCTTCCCCTTACTTCCCGTAGTATACACAATCACTTACTCTTCCCCTTACTTCCCCGTTAGTATACACAATCACTTACTCTTCCCCTTACTTCCCGTCAGTATACACAATCACTTACTCTCCCTTACTTTCCCGTTAGTATACAATCACTTACTCTTCCCTTACTTCCGTATAACACAATCACTTACTCTTCCCTTACTTCCCGTTAGTATACAATCACTTACTCTTCCCCTTACTTCCCGTTAGTATACACAATCACTTACTCTTCCCTTACTTCCCGTTAGTATACAATCACTTACTCTTCCCCTTACTTCCCGTAGTATACACAATCACTTACTCTTCCCCTTACTTCCCGTTAGTATACACAATCACTTACTCTTCCCCTTACTTCCCCGTCAGTATACACAATCACTTACTCTTCCCCTTACTTTCCACGTTAGTATACACAATCACTTACTCTTCCCCTTACTTCCCCGTCAGTATACACAATCACTTACTCTTTTTCCCCCCTTACTTCATTCCCCGTTAGTATACACAATCACTTACTCTTCCCCTTACTTTCCCCGTTAGTATACACAATCACTTACTCTTCCCCTTACTTCCCCGTTAGTATACACAATCACTTACTCTTCCCCTTACTTCCCCGTTAGTATACACAATCACTTACTCTTCCCTTACTTCCCGTAGTATACACAATCACTTACTCTTCCCTTACTTCCCGTTAGTATACACATCACTTACTCTTCCCCTTACTTCCCCGTAGTATACACAATCACTTACTCTTCCCCTTACTTCCCCGTTAGTATACACAATCACTTACTCTTCCCTACTTTCCCGTAGTATCACAATCACTTACTCTTCCCTTACTTCCCCGTTAGTATACACATCACTTACTCTTCCCCTTACTTCCCCGTTAGTATACACAATCACTTACTCTTCCCTTACTTTCCCCGTTAGTATACACAATCACTTACTCTTCCTCTTACTTCCCCGTCAGTATACACAATCACTTACTCTTCCCCTTACTTCCCCGTTAGTATACACAATCACTTACTCTTCCCCTCACTTTCCCCGTTAGTATACACAGTCCTTTACCCCTCCCCTTACTTCCCCGTCAGTATACACAATCACTTACCCCTCCCCTTACTTCCCCGTTAGTATACACTATCACTTACTCTTCCCCTTACTTCCCCGTCAGTATACACAATCACTTACTCTTCCCCTTACTTCCCTGTTAGTGTACAATCACTTACTCTTCCCCTTACTTCCCCGTTAGTATACAATCACTTACTCTTCCCCTTACTTCCCCGTTAGTATACACAATCACTTACTCTTCCCCTTACTTCCCGGGGACGGTTATCCCTGTCAGCCATGAATTATCTATGAATCAATCTCTGCCTCATTTTCCCCGTGTGAGTTTTTTTTTTTTAACCCTTTGACTCCTGCACCCTGTCCACCACCATCCGGCATTGTCAACCATGTTACTAGCAAAGCAAAAACGTAACCCTTTGACTCCTGCATCCTGTCCACCACCATCCGGCATTGTCAACCATGCTACTCGCAAAGCAAAAATTTAACCCTTTGACTCCCTCAACCTGTCCACCAGCTTCCTGCAGGATAGGGCGAGAGAGTCAAAAAAGTTAAGTTTTTACACTTGGTGGATAGGGTGTAGGAGTCAAAGGGTTAAACTTGTTTTTACTACTGCAGGCCCCGGTCCATCCAGATGGGAATGGGTGCCCACGCCAGGGCTTAAAACAGGAGGAGGAAAAAAACACTGAAACTAGGGGGTTCCGGGGGCATGCTCCCCCGGGAAATTTTTTTAAAAACCAAGTGTAAATCTATGCCATTTCGCGCTTTCTGGACATAATTTCAAGATATATTTAGTGCATAAAAAGTCCGACCGGAAACTTCTTCCAAGAAAAATCAGGGGCCATAACTTGCGCGCCGTTGCTATGAACGCTTGCAAACTGATCACGGATGCCTTGCTCCTTTTTTTTTTTTTTTTTTTTTTTTTACAAACCGAAATCGCGGAATTCCGCCCAGACGCGGAACGTTTTAAGCCCTGCACCCCTATTCAAGGTTGGGGAATGTAAAGCAACAAGAAGGGAGAAGAGGAGATGGCCACTGCTGTCCCATCCCAGAGAGGTTTCAGATCTTCATCGCACGATTCCCACCACCTGCCCCCACCCCACCCCCACCCCACACGTCTTGAGTGCGATGTCACGCATAATCTTGCTATCACGCTACAGCTGAAATGCTAGTATGTTGCAATAAGAAACCTGATGTTCGGTCTGTTGTGCGACGGCCTGTATTTACTGGGGTACCAAATATATACTTAAGACGTTGGTAACAGTACAAACACAGCCAAGTCTGCTCTCGATCAATGTTTTTTCCTCCTCTCTCCTGTATCCCGCGCCTCGTCCATGTTTGGGAAAGGTCGTTATGTGATGCGGACAGTCATTATCTCTCTCTGTTAGAGAGCTAATTCGATCTACCTTACATCTATCTACCTTAGATGAACAGACAGACAGACAGACTCCGTTTAATTGAACAGAGAGAGAGAGAGACAGACAGACAGACAGAGACAGCGGGAAAGAGACAACGACGGACAAAGAGAGAGCGAGAGAGAGAGACAGACAGACAGACAGACAGACAGACAGACAGGCAGGCAGGCAGACAGACAGGCAGACAGACAGACAAAAAGAGACAGAGAGAGAGAGAGACAGATACAGAGAGACAGAGACAGACAGAGGCAGAGAAGAGAGAGAGAGAACGGGGGGTGCTCAGAGAGACAGGGTTTATGTCTGTTGATGTAAATTCTTCAACGTCTTTCCTTGTGATTCTGTCAATTTACCTCTAGAAAAAACAAGAAAAACAAACAAAACAAAAAACAAACAAAAAAAAAAACAAACAAAATACGACAACAACAGCAAAAACAACCAACCAATCAATCAAACAAAATAAAATGCCTTACCTGGACGTTCCTGCGTCATGCAATGCATGTACGGACTCAGCAAAGAGCTGGGCAGCAGAAGTCCAGCGTCTGTCTACCAGTTGCATCATTTGTAAGGTCTCTGTCCAAAAGTGGGGATATAATTTCATATCATCCAGACAGAGGCCTGTGTACGTGTGTCTACCTGTCTGTCTTTCTGTCTGTCCCTGCATGTGTGTATGCACCGTGTGAGTAGTGACTGTTTTTAAGAAGAAACGAATTGCTTGCTGTATCCAGAGCAAAGCTCTTTGTGTATCTGTCCGTGAGTTCGTGACAAAAAGTACTAGCAAGATTTTCACTACTGTTTCTGGATGATGAACCTTTATCACCGTTGGACCAAAGCTATAACAGACCGTTGAGGAGTCGCGAATATTAGAGATCATGGCGCCAAAGTCAAGGTCGAAAGGACCAAAGATTATACTCTAAAATCAGCATCACCACTTTCTCAGAAACTTCTTATATATTTCTTTTCTACACTACTATTTTCCCAACTCAACTAGACTCACTGGCATTACACAAGATCAGACTTGTTAGAACAAAGAACTCTCTAGGCGAGCTGATCACACTCTATGTTGTTGTAGTCTCCATCTATGGTGTGCGTGCATGCTGGATGTTTTCATGTTTCCATAAACCAGTCCCTGACATGACTTACAGAATCTTTAACATGCATTTTTGTATACACACACGAAGGGGGTTCAGCCACTGACTGGTCTGCAAACACATTGACTTCGACTTAGAAAATCGGGAAAATCTTCGTCATACATTCACCAGGCGGAGGTGTCAATGGGGGGGGGGGGGGGGACCAAATTCACGATCTTCCGACTGGAAGTCCGACGTTTAGACACTTGACTACTCTACCCGAAAGAAAGAAAGAAAGAAAAAGAAAAGTAAATAACTTCTAACTATATACAATCCAAAACAAGTGTGGCTGCCCACGTTCAAGCAAACAGGAACCAGAAAAACACGAAAATAGAATCAGAACAAGTCTTTAATAAAACCAGACAAGACCTGATTGTATTTTCGTGGGGTTTTTTGTTTGTTTGTTTGTTCTTGTTTTTTTCTGGTTTCTATATTATACATTTTGTTCATAGATGTTGGGCAGCAAACAGTCCAGTTTTAACCCTTTGACTCCCGCACCCTATCCATCGACTGCAAAAACTTAACCCTTTGATTCCCTCACCCTAACCACCAGCATCCTGCAGGACGCTGGTGGACAGGGTGAGGGAATCAAAGGGTTAAGTTTTTGCTTTGTCAGCATGGTTGGCAATGCAGGATGCTGATAAATACAGTGCAAGAGTCAAAGGGTTAATATTGCGGGCTGGGAATGAACCCGAAACATCAGACCTCGAGTCCAAAGCTCACCACAGCCAGCCAGTGTACATTCTAAACCAGTGGCCCGTCTGTGGATAGAAACCAGGACCCCTGCGTTATCAGCAGGGTTCTATAACCAACGGAGCTAACTTAACTCTTGAAAAAAAATCACGTGGCTCACATAGAAGTCGAACCCATAAACCTTCACGTTATCAGTACGGTGTTCTAACCAATCAGCTAACTGATGGGAAGGGGTGGGAGTGGAGGAGATGCGAACTTGGAACTGTATGCCGACCAGCCTGTGGTCAGGCCTAATAAACGTGTGGATGGCGTGATGGTGCGCCATTCCCCATTATGGCATTCCTTTGTCCTTTACCCGACAGGATTTTGTTCTCCACGACAAGTTATCAATTAATAATGCACCACAGAATGCGACACAGGCAAGAAATCATGAATAATTGATACAGTACGAGTACAACCAAGAGAATTCTGTGGGGCGGAATAACCATGGATTTCACTTGGCCCTTCGTGATTTTGAGTTTGCTTCTGGGCCTGCACTGAGGGTGGAACCTCACAACTTCTGCGTTATCGTCAGCTTGTAAAAAAGAATGTCCACAGCACTAGAGGCATCCAGGACTCATGACCTGGATGCGGCCCGGCCCCCATAGAGTGTCAGGCTTGCTTGACGGGGATTTCTTTCTTCTCTGGGGACCTTCTGCTGTCCAGCTCTCCCCAGAGTTTCTTGCTACTACTATGTTAACCAACTGAGCTAACGCACCAACAACTAACACCGGCAAGCTGGCCATTTCGATACAGCCGTGGACTCCGGCAGATCTCATGTCTCGCAAGCAACACCACCCTTTCAACATGAAAGATCTTTATGTTTTGTTTGTTTGTTTGTTTAAGATCATCGCACTTAGGCAGTATCCTCTGTATTGGTGGCCACCTCGCCCCACCCACCCCCCTCCCCGCAATTTTCTACGCCAGTTTAATGGCCACAGAAACTGGACGCATTTTTACAATGCTATTATGATGATAAAGAGAGCACCGGGTAGACCCAGGGAGAAAATGCTGGACGGACTTGCAGAGTGGCTGGGGACGAGGGGGGGTGGGAGATGCTAGGGGCAACGAGAGATGGAAGTCCATGATCGCCAACGCCATGCGGCAGGGCACCTAATGATGATGATGATTATGATGATGAGATGGTGATCATGATGATCATGATGTCATGGAGTTCTATCTAGGCTTGAGACTGTGTGACAGGGCTGTCTTATAAGCGTACTATTATAACATATCCTGGCGTCAACTGGGCCCGAGAGATACAGATACCTAAAATATTGGTCAGGAAATTTGAGCAACACACTAAACGACACATCCGTGAAGTGAACAAGACCGTGTGGTCCCAGTCTTCCCTATCAGGCAACAGCACCTCAACTCTGGGTAGGAGCCGTTTGGGGCCGCAAAATCCCCAAATCATTTTGAAAGGACTGATGGGGATTGGAACCCACAACCTTCCAGCAGGTAGTCTATTGCACTACCTACTACACCACGACGACTGGTCTGTCAACACAAACAGTTGGATTTGTCGCTCGTTATAAATTGTAATGATCTAACAAATACAGTGTGACAATTCAAGATTGCCATGGTGAAACCAAAACTTCTCTCTTTGTCAACCACCCTCCTCATATTGCTCATCTGATGTCCAGGATCAGGACTAACTTTTGGACATCCAAGTTCACTCCAGCACGGTGTTCTTGTATGAAGGAATTTGTCTCCTTCCAGCACTGTCTTTTTGATTGCGTGACCTTACGCAATCATTTTCAACCTCTAAGGACTATCTTTGCAGGACAAACAAATCCTCTTCAATTACTTCAACTCTCAAATCACAACAGTATCCACGGATGGACTCCTCTCGTCCTGGCAGCTACTCTCTCCCACTCTTCGGCAGTTGGACCATATTTATACAGATTCTCCGTCACCTCCAGACTCACCCTCCTCTTCTATGACTTGAAGCTCTTCACACCCCAGACATGGAAATTATAAGACAACGCTTATCTTCTTTAACTATATGACAAGATTCATCTTACGACGGTCCCTAATCGTTATCACGCTGGGACGTTAATACCACTGAAGAAAAAAAAGAAAATCCAGTGGTCTCAAAGGGTTTTGCACAGATTCGAGGTGTCCGCCAGATAAACTGCTGGCAGATCAAGCATATGAATAAAAAATGTACTTCAAATAAAACAAACGAATTAAACTAGACAATAAAGTGAGCGGTAATAGAGCGAGGCGAGAGCGCCTTTCAATGGTTTGTGGGAAAGGCATCGTGGTCTGCACGTAGGCCAACTGACCGGGGCTCAGCCTTTGGCGAAAGGTCACGACGACCTTCTGGGGATTATGTCATCCATCACCTGTTGATACACAACTTAGTTGTTGTTGTTGTTAGTGGTAGGGGTAAACGTGATGGTGTTGGTGATACTAGCGGTACTACTATTGGCGGTGTTGGTGAGGATTGTGGTCGTGGTCGTGGTGGCTTTGTGTGGCGGTTGTGGTGGTCGAGGTGGTAGTGACAGGTGACGGTGTGTGTGTGTGTGTGTGTGTGTGTGTTGTTGTGTGTGTGTTGTGTGTGTGTGTGTGTGTGTGTGTGTGTGTGTGTGTGTTCGTATAATTCATATTTTTGAGAGTGTTTGGAAACAAGAAATGACTTATCTTCGAATATTACCGACACCCACACACACACACTCTCTCTCTCTCTCACCCTCCCCCACCACCCCATCCCCGATTTTTGCGACATTATTGATTTTCCAAACGTTCTCATAACTCCCGTAAGCACAGGAAACTACGAATTCATTATTTATCTCCACCGCCACCACGACCCTTCATCTTTCTCTTACGTTAACAATTTATAATTATAGTGATGGGAAAACTCTCTCTCTCTCTCTCTCTGTCTCTGTCTTTGGTTTTGCATAGCTGAAACACTTAAGCTGATTGAAGTTTAAATTATGTGACTTTTGACCCTCTTTAGGCGGGCATTTACACATTGCTTATTTCATACCTTCGAAAATAAATCTTTTCCACACACACACACACACACACACACACACATACACACACACACACACACACACACACACACACTATATATATATATATATATATATATATATATATATACACACACACTCACACACACTCACGCGCACACACACTCTCTCTCTTTCTCTCTCTCTCTCTCTTCCCACAGAACATTATGTAATATTTTCTTGCCTCTCTGTGTGTCTGTGTGTCTGTCTGTCTGTCTGTCTGTCTCTCTCTTTAACTTTGGCTGATTCAGTCAGGGTGAACAGCATGTCCGTCTGTTTGTTATCATCTTTAAGCTGAGATTACAGCGATGTCATTAACAGGGCTGAGACGATCGAGGGTACACAGTTTTCATATACACAGTGATATTTCATGAACATTTTGCAATAAACTGCAAACAGAAAGCAAGTCCTTTCATTGATAAGAACGGGTAGCGTACGTGAGAAAATTTTCTTGTCAAATTTTAGATTTGCATCAGTGACATTTCCGAGCATTAACACAACACACACACACACACACACACACACACACACACACACACACACACACACACACACACACCACACACACCCCACAACACACACACACACGCACTCACACACACACACACTCTCTCTCTCTCTCATTCTCTTTTTCTCTCTCCCTTCCCTCCCTCACTCCCTCTTTCTCTCTCTCTCTCTCATGCTTAAAAACATCTTTGACTTTCGTTCAATCAAAGCGTGGAATCTGTCTGTATATTTGATCTTATTTTAAGCTGAGATCACCGCACTGTCGCTGTCAAGACCCGGCGCGCGAATCAAAACAAATGACAGGCATGAAAATATGTAACAGCACGTTTAAGATCAACTACAGACAGGTAGCAAATGTTTGTCATGACATGAACAGGTAGGATATGTATGCTAATCTAGCGTCGAATTTACCGGATAGCTAGTCTAGGTTTGGCATCAGCGGCAGTTAGGCTTTGACTTCACAGTCCATATCTCCACTTCAAACCTTCAAAGTCCCTGCTGACCCTGTGTCCAGAACACCCATGATGACACGAGCGGACAGATAAAAGAAGAAGATCAGCGTGGCATTACCGAGCGTTTGAAGTGGTGGCCTACAATTTGACACCGATGTCTTCTGTGTACAGACTACCTTACATTTTGACACCGATGTCTTAACCCTTTGACTCCTGAACCCTATCCATCAACTGCAAAAACTTAACTCTTTGAATTCCTCACCCTATCCAGCAGCTTCCTGCAGGAAGCTGGTGTTTAGGGTGAGGTAGTCAAAGGGTTAAGTTTTTACTTTGATAGCATGGTTGACAATGCAGGATGCTGGTGGAGACGGGAGTCAAAGGGTTAAGTCAGCGTGGAGACTATCTGAAAACCCGCATGACGAGTCGTATATAGAGATTAGTTCCGTTATCATGTGCTCAGCGGAACACTACGGAAAGTATCTGATCGTTGTTTTTGTCCTAAATCTCATGAATTTGCTTCTTTGTTGAGTATTGGGCTTGCTTTTGTTGAGTATTGAGCTTGCTTTTTTGAGTACTGGGTTTGCTTTTGTTGAGTTGGGGCTCGCTTTAAAAAGACTAGGTGGGCGTTAAGTTGCGCCTGTTTGGTTTCGTCAATAAATACGCATACTCATATTGTTTCCGTGTGTTTCTGGTTTTCACGTCATCAAACATTAACAAGATTGTATGTCGAGATTATTATCCTCAGAAAAACACCTAATCAGGAATATGCTTTCAGTTAAGGGATGCTGATGTTGTCAGGAAGTTAGGGGTCATTGTCATTATTATCAATATTAATATTTATTTAAAGACCAGAAGACTGTTCAGAGCCATAACAGGGCAAACAGAACTAAGACACTTGCCATATTTATCTAGGATTTCAATGTTGAGGAACATTTTTCAGGTGAAGTGATTATTCACACAACATCTGAAGATAAGAAGGCTGCAGCCCTTTCTGATCATGTTACAGCCATTATTCTTGTGACCTGTACTTACTTTTCAGGAGAACACATATCTTCGCTGTCTTGTAGAGAGAGAGAGAGAGAGAGAGAGAGAGAGAGAGAGAGAGAGAGAGAGAGAGAGAGTGTGTGTGTGTGTGTGTGTGTGTGTGTGTGTGTGTGTGTGTGTGTGGTGAGTGTGTGTGTGTGTGTGTGTGTGTGTGTGTGCGTGTGTGTGAGTATGTGTGTGTATGAGAGAGAGAGAATGTGTGTGTGTGTCTGTCTGTCTATGTGTCTGTCTGTGTGTCTGTCTGTGTGTCTGTATGTCTGTCTGTGTGTCTGTGTGTGTGTCTGTCTGCCTGTGTGTCTGTGTGTGTGTATGTGTGTGTGTGTGTCTGTCTGTGTGTCTGTGTGTGTGTGTGTGTGTGTGTGTGTGTGTGTGTGTATCTGTGTGTCTGTCTGTGTGTCTGTGTGTGTGTAAAACACTTCGCGGTACTCTGGGTCAGATTAACTGAGAAGGAGCGCTTGCTGTACTGCTGCTGCCAATTATTGTTGTTGTTGTTGTTTTTATTAATCATCATCATCATCGTTATTATTATTATTATCATCGCCATTATTATTATCATTATTATTATTATTATTACTGTCATTATCATCATCATTTGAAGTACCATCATCATCATTATCATTATTGCAGTATATGTCGTTCTCGTGTTCATTCTCATCACCATCACTAACATCATCATAATTATCGCCGTCGTTTTCATCATCATCATCATCATCATCATCATCATCTTCAGCTTAATCAGCATGGTTTGTCTTAGATGGTGTTGTTATATAGCTGACGACATTCTTACTGTCACTTCAGCTGCTCAGGTTTTTGTCTGTATGAAGTGTGACTGATGTTGTTGATGTTGCCAATGTGCTTGCCATTCACACTGTGCTTTTCGTTGTTGTTGCTGTTCTTTGTTGGTGTTATTTTGTTGTGCTGGTATTAACCCTTTGACTTCCGCACCCTATCCACCAACTGCAAAAACTTAACCCTTTGACTTCCTCACCCTATCCACCAACTGCAAAAACTTAACCCTTTGACTTCCGCACCCTATCCACCAACTGCAAAAACTTAACCCTTTGACTTCCTCACCCTATCCACTGCAAAAACTTAACCCTTTGACTTCCTCACCTTATCCACCAACTGCAAAAACTTAACCCTTTGACTTCCTCACCCTATCCACCAGCTTCCTGCAGGAAGCTGTGGATAGGGTGAGGGATTCAAAGGGTTAAGTTTTTGCTTCGCTATCATCATGGTTGGCAAAGCAGGGTGCTGGTGGACAGGCTGCAGGAGTCAAAGGGTTAATCCATGTTTTTGTCATGCTACTGTCAACGTGGTTGATTTTTCTAAAATCGCATTCGGATGGTGAACTACCACAACAATGAATCTGCCTGCTTAACTCTTTTGATGATATCCTATTGTAGCAGGTAACCCTCGAATTTTAACGTTGTCACTCTCTTACCCTGTCCACCAGCTGATGAATAGGGTTAGGGTTAAATACAGCAATGCCTTCAATCGGAGAGCAAACGCGCCCAGCGTGGAACAGGCAGACAGCAATAAACTGAAGTTGTATTCAGTAAACTGCGTGTTCACAACATCGTTTATTGGATAATAACCTGACCATTTAGGGTGAAGTAAGGGTTAGCGCATCAACTGCAAACACAAAACAACGGAGCGTGAAACGATTGATGGTAACATTCTGCTGCCGTTATTGCTGTTCATAACGTTCTGCTGCCGTTATTGCTGTTTTGTTCATAACGTTCTGTTGCCGTTATTGCTGCGCCTGCTGCTACTACGGCTGGTGATGGTGGTGGTGGTGACGGTGGTGATGGTGGTGGAAGCTGTGGTGGTGGTAGTGGTGGTGGTGGTGGAGGCACTGGTGGTGGCGGTGGTGATACTGTTTGTAATGGTGGTGATAGAGATGATGGAAGAAGTGTACTGTTATCGCTATTGAGGTTATCGATTCACTGTTGTTGATGTTCTTGCAATGTTTGTTGTCGTTATTGTTGACTGATGATGATGATGATGATGATGATGACGACGACGACGACGACGAGGATGATGATAACGACGACGATGATGATGACGACGACGATGATGACAATGGCGATGACGATGATGACAATGGCGATGATGGTGATGATGATGACGACGATGATGAAAGATGTACTACAATATGCATAATGTTGTCGTGCTCTATGTTGATGACAGATGATAATAATGACGGCAACGATGATTATGATGCTGATCATGATGTATATGATGATGGTGATGATTATGATGATGACGACGATGGCAACGACGGTGAGGAAGAAAATAAGCATCACCCCCACCATCACGTCGAGAAAACGATAATGGCAACGACGATGCTGATAATGATAACGACAACGATACTGATGACCCAAATAACGACGACGTCACCAGAGAATATTCAGTAATAGATCGGGGCGGGTGGGGGGGGGGGGGAGGAAAGGGCACGTGGTTATGGTGGGAGAAGAAATACAGCGACACACTTTAACCCTTTAGACTCCCACACCCTGTCCACCAGCATCCTGCATTGTCAACCATGCTAGCAAAACAATAACTTAACCCTTTGACCACCTCATCCTAACCACCAGCTTCCTGCAGGTAGATGGTGGGTAGGGTGAGGGAGTCAAAGGGTCAGAGTTTTGCAGTTGTTGGACAGGATGCGGGAATCAATGGGTTAAAAAGCATACCATTACGATCAGCTGGTTGACTCTTCTGATAGCGCCGCGGACTCCCGATTTTATATCTTGAGTTCAAACCCATCCCACAACATATAAGTTGGCCTGTTCGCTGCCCAACGTAAGATGTACCAATCAGTTTGGTGATGTCGCACAGTCCTGTTCCTTTCCCCTCCCCTCCCCTCCCCTCCCTATTCAGAAGACCTTGCCAGCGTATTTGTCTCCCCTCTTTCCGGTTCTTACTATTACTCACACGCACACACAAAAATGTGATACTGGACGAAACAGCAGGGAAGTTTCGTTTTATTTTTCGTTTTTTTTCCCCTCCCTATTTTTTTATTTGTTTGATTTTTTTCCTTACGTTTACGCTTAACAAAGGCCAGTTAGCCAACAATTCACACCTGTCTTGTTTGGTTGTATCCAGTACGCGTCCTGAGTCTGTTTTCGTGTTTTTCTGGTCATAGTCGTTTCGGATTTCATGCCAGGCGTAGGGTTTTGAGCAGGCTGAAGAAGTCAGCCTGAGAACGTTGTTGGCAGGGTTGGGTAGTGCCCTTTTGGATTTGTCCGAATGCGATGAATTGTTTTTGAACAATCGCCAGTTGTCAGACTAGTATTGTTATATTATGTAACAACAATCCATTTCTTACGTTTGTTGTTATTACAGCTGCACGCTCGACTGAACTGTATTGTACACTGTTTGGGCGCCTGGCGTTGATGGTGATTTGTGCTGTACCTAGCAGCTGTTGCTGACTCTCTCTCTCTCTCTCTCTCTCTCTCTCTCTGTTTCAGAGTGTGTGCGTGTGCGAGAGTGTATGTGCGAGTAAGAAAGTGTGTGTGTGTGTGCGTGCGTGCGTGCGTGCGTGCGTGCGTATGTGTGTGTGTATGTGCGTGCGTGCGTGCGTGTGTACATGTGTCTGTATTTCTGTGCGTGTCTGCGTGTGCGAGAGTTTGTGTGCGTTCCCTAAGCGAGTCTTCTACTTACAATTGTAGTTCTTGAAGTTTTGTAGTAACTTGGCCTGCCCCTCCCCCCCCCCCTCTCTCTCTCTCTCTCTCTCCACTCAGACACTCTTACAAACATACTAGATCTAGTTGTTCTTTTAATATTACTATTTTCTCGACAAACCCTCTTTCTCTCTCTCCCCTGTGTGTGTGTGTGTGTGTGTGTGTGTGTGTGTGTGTGTGTTGTGTGACTGTGTGTGTGTGTGTGACTGTTTTGCTCCATGACTTTACACTTATTGCTTGTTGTAGTTGTTTTGAAGTTTGGGTGGTTGCCTGGCCAACCCGTGCCTCTTCATTTAGGGCCAACGACCTCGTTGGTTTGTGGAATGATTTCCTGGCCTTCTCATCCTCCTCCCTCTCTCTCTCTCTCTCTCTCTCTCTCTCTCTCTGTGTGTGTGTCTCTCTCTCTGTGTCTCTCTCTGTGTGTGTCTCTCTCTCTCCTCCCCTCCCCTCTCTGGCTTTTTGCCTTGTCCATCAGCATCACATTGTATCGTTCACCTGCTGGGAAAATGGGACCCAGCCTGTTAAACTGTCTCGACCTAACGGCCTGCTTGTCCCCCACCCCCCACCCCCCCTCCTGTCTGTGAGTCTGTCTCTGCCCTTCAAACTGGCTGGCTGTCTTATGAGAGCCGACGACTCAAAATCTGATGTTTCCAGTTCTTTCATTCCCAGCAGCCCTCAACGTAAAAAGTGACCCCGTACGCTGCCAACCCTGATGTTCCGATCATTCTGACAGTGTCCACTTAGTGTTTCGTCGGTCCTGTTCTCCTCCCCCCCCCCACCCCCACCCCCCATCTCTACAACCTCTTTATATCAAGATCTTGCCAGTGAGTAGACAGCTTCGCGCAGGCTCCAAGAATCAGGTAGATAATAACTGGCATATAATAATGATACATAAATAATTGTAGTATTTACGTGGCGTCAAATCTTGACAATTCAAATCAAGGACCGCGAAAACACCACACACACACACACAGACACACACACACAGACACACACACACACAGACACACACACACACAGACACACACACACACACACAACACACACACACACACACACACACACACACACACACACACACACACACACACACACACACACACACACACAACACACACACACACTGATGGAAACAGGCAGTTGCAGAATTCATTTTCGGGAAAAGAGGTGGGTTTTTGAACTGGATTTAAAAGCAGAAAGGTTAGATGATAGACGAAGGAGAATGGAAATTTATTCCAAGCAGATGGTCCCGAAACAGCGAAAGAACGCTGGCCGACAGTTGATCGTTTAAATCTAGGAATCTGAAGGGAAAGAGTAGCTAAAGCTGAGCGCAAGGTGCGAGTTGGCGTATGAATGTTGGTGTTGTGGCAAAGATATGATGGAGCAGACTGGTGAATAGATTTGTAACACAAGATATCCATCCAGCTTATATTCAATTCTCTTCAAAACAGGCAACCAGAGCTGACAGCGCTGGAGAGGACTGACATAGTCCAACGTTTTCTTTCTGAGGACAAGGCCGGCAGCTGGGTTTTACATGCGTTGCAGACAGAGGAGAGAAGAAGCTGACAATCAAGAAAGGAGAGCGCTACATTAATCAAGAAGAGACAAAATAAGAGATGTCACAAGTATATCTGGGTGAAGCGCATATGAAATTGTCCTAGTGCAATGAATCCCTCTTGAAAAAACTCTTAACTCTGTTGTTCACCTGCTGGAAAAGGGGACCGCCCTGGTACTGGTGAACTGTCGTCAGTGCTGAAATGGATATTGTATAAGTGTTGAAATGCTCAAGGAATCCGGTGGGGAGAAAATTGTTTCTTGGATACTTGATAACTCCAAAGCAGCTGGAGATTTGGAGTGGTCCCAGAAGAATGGAAAGACGGTACTGTCTGTTATCTGCATTCCCAAGAAAGGAACCCCCGCTGGCTGTAATATCTGTACTGTCTGTTATCTGCATTCCCAAGAAAGGAACCCCTGCAGGCTGTAATATCTGTACTGTCTGTTATCTGCATTCCCAAGAGAGGAACCCCTGCTGGCTGTAATAACTGTACTGTCTGTTATCTGCATTCCCAAGACAGGAACCCCTGCAGGCTGTAATATCTGTACTGTCTGTTATCTGCATTCCCAAGAAAGGAACCCCCGCTGGCTGTAATATCTGTACTGTCTGTTATCTGCATTCCCAAGAAAGGAACCCCTGCAGGCTGTAATATCTGTACTGTCTGTTATCTGCATTCCCAAGAGAGGAACCCCTGCTGGCTGTAATAACTGTACTGTCTGTTATCTGCATTCCCAAGACAGGAACCCTGCAGGCTGTAATATCTGTACTGTCTGTTATCTGCATTCCCAAGAAAGGAACCCCTGCAGGCTGTAATATCTGTACTGTCTGTTATCTGCATTCCCAAGAGAGGAACCCCTGCTGGCTGTAATAACTGTACTGTCTGTTATCTGCATTCCCAAGACAGGAACCCCTGCTGGCTGTAATAACTGTACTGTCTGTTATCTGCATTCCCAAGACAGGAACCCCTGCAGGCTGTAATATCTGTACTGTCTGTTATCTGCATTCCCAAGAAAGGAACCCCCGCTAGGGTGTAATAACTGTACTGTCTGTTATCTGCATTCCCAAGAAAGGAACCCCTGCAGGCTGTAATATCTGCACACCAGTGTCCTTGCTTTCCATGAATCAAGTCAGTGGTGTAATCAACCGTCAGCTGTGGGAGAAACAGGCGGCTTTCAGACCAAACCGACCCAGTGTAGATCAGACCTTTACATTCCAATGCATCATACAGAAATGCCAGAAATGTCAAGTCCCCTTAGCAGTGAGCTTCGTTGACTTAAGCAAAGCGTTTACAGTGTCGTGAGACTTTAGCTGTGGAGAATGCTCTTCTTATATGACATCCCCGATGTTTTGTCAAAACAGTGGAAAACACCTACAGCAATTTTCGCTGTTGCGTACACATAGAGGATGACTAAGTGACAGATTTCGGATTCTAATTGGCGTTTGCCAAGGCTGCATCACGTCACCAATGTTTTGCTTGTTGTCATCGACAGGGTTCCCAAGAAAGCAACAGTAAATCATGGCATCAGCTGGCAGGGAAGAGGAAAACTATCTGATCTTGACTGCGGATGATATAGTAGTATTTATTTAGCCTTATCACATAACACAGTCTCCAAGTGTTTGTAGACGCCATTCGGGAATGTGCTGGAGAATCTGCGGCAAAAAGACGAAGAACATGCTGACTGGTTATCACTAACCACCAACTGACGTTTTTGTAGGTCAAAACAAAATAGAACTTACTGATGCCTTCATCTACCTGTGTAGCTCAATCAGCAAGCAGGGCGATATGGACCCAGAAATCAGTTCAGAACAGGCAGCTGACTAAACTCTGGACAAGCAAGACGTTCTCTTTGAAAACCAAGATTGGATTCTACAACTCTAACGTCTTGTCCAGTTTGCTTTATGGCAATAAAACGTGGCGCTTGAAATCCAACGAAGGAAAGAAATTTGTTGCTTTCGACTTAAAGTGCTTCAGAAAAACTCAAAACATCAAATGGTGTGACTTCATAACCAATAATAATGTCAGACACTGGTTCAATCAATCTCCAGGTGTGACTTCATAACCATTAATAAAGTCACACACTGGTTCGTCTCCAGTCTGCTTCAATCTCCAGTCTACTTACATCTAAAACGGCGCATGGAATGGCTTGGCTACGTGTCTTGGCTCTCTCCTACAAGACTTGCCAACAAAATCCTGTGGTGAACTCCTAAGGGAAAACGAAACAGCGGCCGGGCTAAGACCAACTGACAACAAGCCATCCAGAAAGATCTCCAGTGAGTAACCAAGACAGACCATAAGTAACATCAAAGTACTGACTGCTAACCGCTACTGCCGCAAACCTCGGGCGATACGAGGGCGACTGAACTGAGCTGCTGACCTAGCTCTGTCGGTCTGTCTGCTTGTTGGTGTGTGGTTCTCTCTCTCTCTCTCTCTCTCTCTCTCTCTCTCTCTCTCTCTCTCTCTCTGTGTGTGTGTGTGTGTGTGTGTGTGTGTGTGTATAGATTAGCAACGGTAAGTTTGAAAAATGGCTTCTAGTCAATAACTTTTACCGTTGGAAAATAAAGCATCCATCTCTCTCTCTCTCTCTCTTGCTTTTTGCATTGTACATTAACATCAATTCCTGTCGTTTACCTGCTGAGAAAATGGGACCTAGCCTGTTAAACAGTCTGTTATTCTGTCTGCCCCCCCCCCCTCTCTCTCTCTCTCTCTCTCTCTCTCTCTCTCTCTCTCTCTCTCTCTCTCTCTCCTAGGCTTTTGGCAGTGTCCAATAACATCGTGTGCTTCAGCAGCTGGGAAAATGGAACTTAACATGCTGAAGTGTCTGGTTGGCTACCTGGCTGGGTGACTCTCTCTCTTTCTCTTTCTCTCTCTCTCTCTCTTTCTTCCTTCTTCTTCATGCCCGTTATACGAGAGAGAAAGAGAGAGAGAGAGATAGAGAGAGAGAAAGAGAGAGAGAGAGATAGAGAGAGAGAAAGAGAGAGAGAGACAGAGCTGATGGAGGATTTGAAATGCCTTCCCCCAGCCATTACCAATCCGTTGTGCTACCTACTTCGCCACCTCCCCTCTCCCTCCCTCCCCCCCAAAAAAAACAAACAAAATAAATAAAAACGAGCATGGTCACAGCTCAAATGGTCATACCGGTGGCCTGACTGAAGGGTGTGATTTTCATCAAGTCCTCTTTGTTGCCCCAGAGCTGCTCTTCCACTGTTGTCCCTATTGGGGCCACCGTTCGTTTCTTTCATTTCCGGACAGTGTGCGAGATTGTACAAAGTTTTTCATTTGTTTGTGGGGGGGGTTGTTTTTCTTGCTTGACCGCGTCCTTATCTTACAGCTCTCTGTCTGTTGTTTCTGGTTTGTGTTTGTTATAAATACTTACACATTTTACACGGATCGGCAGGCCCTTCTGATAGCACCTTGGACACAACATATGATGTCTCGGGTTCAATCCAAGCCCGCAACAACAACAATAACAGACAAACCAAAAAACAAAAAAAAAACAAAAAAAGGGCGGGGGACCTGTTTGCTGCCCAACTTTACGCTTCAGTCATTTTGCTGGTATCAGTTTAGAACTAACTTCAGAGGTCCTGACCCCTCCCCTTCCCAAACATTTCCCGGCGCATATGGTTTTGTCTGGCATATTTGGGTGGAGCACATATGGACTTTCAAAATGAAAAAAAAAATCCCACTTGAATAAACTCCGGACTCATACACTCACGTGTAATCACAATTCCACCCCCTACCCCGCAGTCAGATGAAACATACATAAGTACAAGACCACACGTGACGAAAAAAATCAGCACCCCACCCCCACATCCATCTCCTTCATCCCATCAATAAGGTTAAAAAAAAAACACAAAAAAACGACAAATCAGCAAAAATATGTACATGTAACAGTCGATGACACTCCAAACAGACCACTTGATAAACGGTGTGTTAAAAAAGGCGACAGGTTGAGGTTTTACGACCCGATGGCGGGGGGGAGGGGGGGGGCGCTTAGTGGTAAGTTCTTTGCCCTCTGCCGGACTGACCTGGTTATACAATCCAACCTTTTGCCTCGCGCTGTTTTGTGGATCGTGCCCGTGCGGCATTGAGGTTAAGGTGACCTCAGTCGGCCTTTGCACAGAAGGGCAGAGGGGTGAAAGATCAAGCAGGAAGTTTTTTCCCTCTCGATCTCGCTATTAAAAAAAAAAGAAGAAAAAAAAAAAGGTGGTGGAGGATGACGTGGGGGATGGGGGGAGCGATTGTTTCATACCGACCGCAGCGAAGTGTGCGATTGTGTATGTGTCTGTATACCTGTGACAATGATAGTTATGTTAGCAAGATTTTCTCAGCTGTTTCTGTATGGATCTTTACCAAAACTGGGTCGAAGGTGTTAGGTCGTTGAAAAGTCGTGAATACATAAGCTTGGAAGAGTGTGTGTGCGTGTAAGAGAGTGTATGCGCGAGTAAGAAAAGGTGTGTGTGTGCGTTCGTGCACACACACACCTTTTCTTACTCGCGCATACACTCTCTTACACGCACACACACTCTCTCTGTAACACACACACACAGAGAGAGAGAGAGAGAGAGAGAGAGAGAGAGAGAGAGGAGAGAGAGAGAGAGAGAGAGAGTCAGCAACAGCTGCTAGGTACAGCACAAATCACCATCAACGCCAGGCGCCCAAACACAGTGTACAATACAGTTCAGTCGAGCGTGCAGCTGTAATAACAACAAACGTAAGAAATGGAATTGTTGTTACATAATATAACAATACTAGTCTGGCTACTGGGGTTTGTTCAAAACAAAAAATTTGAAAAGAGCCTAAAATAAACAACACTTTTTGAGGAAAGGGGTGTGAACGACTGCACTTTCTATGAAACATATTCTGTGTTCACTGTTGGTGTGTCACTGGCCTCGCCTTATGGCAAGTTTTATTTCAACAGATGATTCTTCAAGGTCACAGTCACCTTGAGAAATACAAAATCTGGATATTTCTGATGTAATTTTTGTATGAAGGAGATTGGTAGAATTGTTTGACAGTTTTGTCTTTGTTTTTTGTTTTTTGTTTGTTTGTTTGTTGTTTGTTTTCTTGTTTTTTGTTTTTTGTGTAGTTACGTTTCCCGTGAAATGTGGATGTTGTGGAAGGAAATACCAAGAGCAAAAGACAAGTGGTCAGCATACGTGAAATGATGCCATGCTTGTGGGGCAAATGACCACTTTGCTTCATGCTACCAAACACCTTAAATTCCACGAAGAACAACGAGAATTGGACAGATGGAAGAGGAGGAGACCCGACACAGAATGTGAAGATGAAATCTTGAAGATTGCTTCTTGGCGCTGGAGCAACGACGAACACGTTGCCAGAGAACCTGTAAAGAGATAGTAGTGGAGATGAAAGTTGCTCTGACCTGCAGGAGACGAAAAAGAAACTGGTGATGGTCAACAGTACAGAAATGAAACCTGTTGGGAATATATTACTGCGAGAGGAGATGTCGAAGAACAACAACAACGAAACATATATAAGTTTCTAAATCACAAAAATAAACTGTAAGCAAGTGGCAAGACTAAGAGCTGTACAGTACATGCAACTGAAGACAAAGTAGAGAATATATAACACCTATACTCATCATACCCATCAGCATCACCATCATTACGTACCTAGAATTTGGGATTCACCAAAACACCTCACACTGTACCAAGTGACACATAATCTTGTGGCAAACTGAATAAAGGAAACCCCAACTCAGCGTTATCATCAAAACAAGCCCTGGAGCAAGGGCTATTGATAGCACGGCTGGCTGGCCATAATGCGGTCAGTCCAACAAAGTCTACATACATACCACGCCGCTTGCTCGCTAAAGGGCGTCTGAAATGATCTAACCGACTTTCTGTGCTCTCACTCGAATTAGCAATACTCAAGCTGCCAAAATGAGATAACCGAATTTGTCGTGGAGAACAGATTTATTTGTTTATGTATTTGTTCTCCGTTTTTATATACATTTTATAATTTGCTTATAAATTTTTCTATATTTTTGTTCTTGTTTACTTTTCATTTTTTGTTTTGTTTGTGTGTGTGTATGTTTGTTTGCTTGCTTGTTTTGTTTGTTTGTTTGTTTGTTTGCTTCACACGTTCTACACTGGCTCGTGCCTTTTGAAGAAGACAGGCACCACGGTGTGTACTATGTGATTAAACGTTGATAAAACGTGTGAGAAAAAATGTTGGAAGCATTTTTAGACTTGAAAGGATACTTGCCAGCTTTTTAAAAAATTTTTTTATCAGTTGTCTTTTTACTTGAATATGAAGATGTTTCTACCGTGGTGTTTTCAACCCTGATATGGCTGCAGTGATCGGCTGGGCTGTAAGCAACTTGAACGTTCGTTTGCAGCCCCATCTTCTGCACTGCTCCTGTGTCTCTACCCCTACAGCTGCTCAGTCTGGCTCTGCAGCACACCTCAAAACCCACTGAAACTGTGCTTACTGTTGTTGTTATTGTTGTTTAAAGCCCAGCCGACTGCACAGAGCCATATCAGGAGTATAACCGTTTCAAAACACACAAAATACGAACCAGAAGAACAAGAAAACCAATATAAGCGCGTATCCAACAAAACAAAACAAAACAAGCGCAAATTTTCGGCCAACTAGCCTTTGTCAAGCGCGAACGCACGGTCACAAACAGATCACAGACACCAAACAATGGATAATAAAAACGGGACTAAAAACTTCCCTGCCGCCTCGTCCAGTGGGTAAGAAATGGACTGCCCATGTCGTCATGAGCAGTAGTAAGAAGTGGGGAGAGGGGAGACAACTATGATGTCAAAAGGGAAGTGAGATGAGTTCTGCAATTTTGAGAAGTGGCCATGCTATATCGGTATAGCCCTGTTCTGAAGAAGGCACAGGGCAAGAGCCAAGAGGTAAGAGAGTAGATTGTGCCCAGTGCCATGAATCTGGTAGGCCTGGGAACAGGAAGAAACATGAAACGGCATGTCTGAATTCTGTTGCGCAATGGATTACTTCTGGTTTGTCATTAAGACCATATGGTTTGCGTGTTCCAAGTTTATTTATGAGGTGGGATTCTCTGTCTTTCCTGTCTATGGTGCTGTTATTGTATAGAAGCCACAGACCTTTCACTCGGATGTCATTGATTGAGTGGTCTGATTGGTTGAAGTGATTGGGGATAGTTTTATCCCTTTGGTGGTGGATATCAGCCAAGTGTTCTTTGAAACGTGTGTCAAGGGTGCGTCCAGTTTCACCAATATACAGTTGGGAACATTTAGAGCAGTTGATCAAGTAGACAATGTTATAAGTTTGACAGTTGAAATGTTTTGTAATTCTCATATGAATTTGGGGCCTTTGACTGTGGTGGCTGAGCACAAGAAAGGACAAGTCTTGCATTTAGGTTTGTTGCATGGAGAGGTTCCTGGAGGTTGGCTGACTGGTTTGCTGAGATTTGAATGCACCAGCAAGTCGCGGAGATTTGTGTCTCTCTTGTAGACGATCAAAGGGCGCTGGTCAAAGGTTTCACCTGTAGTGGGACTGGATCGCAGAATGTTCCAGTTGGACAAGATGATCCTTTTTACGAGGTACATGGACGGGTGGTAAACTAGACTGAGGACTGGCCGATCCTCTGTGGCAGCTTTGGGCTTCGAATGGAGGGCATTTGGCCGAGAGACAGAGTTGACTTTTTTCCGGGCTTCAAAATACTTCAACAAGAAAAAAATGGGAAAAGAAAATTAACTAAACATACCAATGCATTCGCGCACATAATGTAAGGAAATACCTCCGGCGTTGACCACTCCGTCCTATTTATCACAAAGGGGATTTAAAACACAAATCTGAATACAAATTTAAACATAACTAAGCACACTAAAACATGTATAAAAACAGGCCTAAATTACCTGAAACTGCTTCCGCATATCTCATTTCCATAGAGCCAAAAATACACTTAACACATGTACCCTATTTACAATCAATCCTAAGAGAAAGTACGAGTTACCATGATAGCAGGACATGACGGGACACAGAATCTTGGACTATTTTTCAGTTTCATTCCACAATGCTATGATGACGAGAATAGCGATGATAGTGATGATGCTGTGGAGCTCCAGCTCCGGACTGAGACTGCATGACAGAGCGTTACTCGACACTTATTTTCCTATCATGGCGTCAACCAGGCTTGAGGGATACAGACACTTGCGATGCTGGTCGCAAATTTAAAAAACACCCTCAATGACGCATCCGTAAAGTGGACGAAACTCGCCTGCGTGGTCCCGGCTTTCCCAACCTCCCCCATAGCACGCTCAATTCTGGAATAGTAACCTGTCTCGGATGACAAATCCCACAAGAATTTTTTTTTTGGGGGGGGGGGGGGGGGCTGACGGGGTTCAGACACATGAAGATGATCATAAATAAAGAAGATTAGGAAAAGACAAGCAGCATTTATAAGACATTTTATGAGGAAAGGGGAACTGGAACACCTGGTCGCAACAGGAAAGCTGGAGGGAAAGAGAAAAAACCAGGTAGACCCAGGGAGAAAATATTGGACA
>CM060309.1:31441424-31446424 GCA_030674185.1 Monoplex corrugatus
CTACCACTCCAATGAAACAAAGATTATTGATTTTAAGGTTAAACAACTCCACAACTCCAATGAAACAAAGATTATTGATTTTAAAGTTAAACAACTCCACAACTCCAATGAAACAAAGATTATTGATTTTAAGGTTAAACAACTCCACAACTCCAATGAAACAAAGATTATAGATTTTAAGGTTAAACAACTCTACCACTCCAATGAAACAAAGATTATAGATTTTAAGGTTAAACAACTCCACAACTCCAGTGAAACAAAGATTATTGATATGTCTTGACGATCTCTCTTCTATCCGACACTTTGATGTCTATTTATAGAGTGTAGAACCGACACGTATTCCCTCTTCACAATTCGGTTAATACATCCACACTGGTGGTGGTTATTCAGCAGCTGGTTTAAGGGTTATTCTCCTGTCGTACGTCGGGTTTATAGAAAGAACGCACACGTAACATCAACGGATACGCTTAGTGTTTGTTTTCCATCGATAAAAGGAAGACTTAATATGTCTTGACCATGTCACGCGCATGCTCATTTTCACGTGAGTTTCTATTGACACGCACAGCGCCCGTAATACGGTTAATGTATCCAGTGGTTGTTGCTCACTGGCTGTTTTCAGGTCATTCCCCTTCCGTTCGTCGCGTTCATGGAACAAACGAATGTGTAGAGAACACCACACTCGGTAACAACTTCTGGAGATGTCTATGCTCTTCTGGGTGGACAGTTAAAGTGCAGTCAACTTTATTATCTCTCAATGATAAACTGAATTAAGATGCTGTCATTATGCATACACATGAAAAAAAACAACAACAACATAAAACAATCAAACAATCAATATAATAAACACACAAAAAAAACACACACACAAAATAACATATTGTGACATAAAGAAAATTAGTTGACGTAAATGACATGCATATATAATCATCACCAGTCGAATCCATATAGTGATCACTTTAAACTACACATTTATCTCCTTTAAACACAGGCACAAATGTACAAACAAACAAACAATGCACACACAGTGCACAACGGCTTTTGTGTAAAAACCACTTGCTCACACATACAAGTACAATAACTATGTAACATACATACATACATACATACGTACATACATACATACATCTACATACATACATACACACATACACACACATACAAGTACAATAAATATGTAATGATATATACATACATACATACATACATACATACATGCAGACATACATACACATACATACATACACACACACATACATACATACATACACACATACATACATACATACACACATACATACATATACACACATACATACATACATACATACACACATACATACATACATGCATACATACATGCATACATACATACATGCATACATACATACATACATACATACATACATACATACACACATACATACATACACACATACATACATACATACATACATACATAAACACATACATACACACATACATACATACACACATACATACATACATACATACATACATACATACATACATATACACACACATCCATACATATATACATAAACACATACATACATACACACATACATACATACACACATACATACATACATACATACATATACACATACATACATACATAAACACATACACACCTACACTGTGAGTAAATATACACATGCACAAGCACACACAGAGACATGTACATACTCTCAGCCTACAGCCACATCCTGTGTCTGCTTATTGTTCCATTTCTAGTCGAACGTTCAAAAGCTGCACCAAGACTGGTGCGGTAGTCAAGTGGGTGAACTTCGGACTTCCAATGGGAAGGTCCTGGGTTCGAACCGCCATGGCACATGCACCTAGTGGCTAAAAGGTTGAGATTTGTCCATTCTTCCAGGTCAGCCTACGTGCAGACCTTACAGTGCTTGATCTCCCTCCGTGTGTATAAGCAATGCAGAATACGAATTATGTAGGTTAGAGATCCTGTTTAAGTTATGACAGTGGATGGCTTTTAGTTCGACATGAAAACAACCTTCATGCACACACACCAGAGATGGAGATTGCAGGCTGTGCGGCTATACTCCGCCTGCGCATTTTGTGGGGAAAACGACGTTGTAGTTATCGTCATTTCTGTTTAGAGTCCAGCCGACTGCGTAGAGCATATCAGGGCTATAACAGTTTCAAAATATATACAATACTTCAGGGGAAAAAAGGAAAAGAAAATTAAGTACACGTATTATTAACGCATTCGCGCACATGATCTAAGGAGATGCCCCCGGCGTTGACCACTCCGTCCAATTTATCACACAGACGATTTGAAAAACACCTGAATACAAACCTAAATATAACTTCAGACACTAAAACGTATATAAAATTAGACCTAAACTATCTAAAATTGTTTCCATGTATCTTATTTCCCTAGAGCCACAATGTACTTAATACATCTTCCCATTTATTCAGTCTTACGAACACGTTCAGGTGAATGGACCAGCAAGGCAAGAAAGAAATGACAGAAAGCAAAGGAGCAAGGCAGAAACAAAGAGAGAGACAGAAAAAAGAGGAAATTTCTAGCACAGAATTTCCGGAAAGTGGGGATACCATTTATACTGAAAGAGTCCCCGGGGGAGAGGGGGGGGGGATCGGTGGACACTCCCTCTTCAAAAATAAACAAATGAATGAATGAATGAATGGAATGAATGGAATGAATGAATGAATGAATGAATGAATGAATGGATGGATAAATAAACAAATAAATAAATAAATAAATAAATAAATAAATAAATAAATATACAAACTGCTGCCCTGATAGGAGAGTGGCAAGATGTGCTGTGATTGATTCACAGTAGTTTGGCCATCTTGGTTGGGTCATAAATGTCCCAAACGAAAGTGATGTATGTTTACCAGTGTGTCGCCTGGTATGCGTGGAATGAGAGGAGAAAGCAGAAACTTGAAAACACTTTAAGTACTAAAAAATACTAGCATCAAGTCCCGTGGAATATGTCTTGCAGCTTACTACTTGCCATTCGACGACGGCGAAAACGAAGACTTTTCAGCTTTTCTTATCAGTTTTCTTATCTTTTAATTTTTCGATTTTTTTCCTCGAACGCGTTTAAGCACGTTATTCTGCTCACACTGTGCTGGCGATATATGTTGCTGCATAGTCTGCAGTCTCCGCCTTCAGTGGGCGTGCATGCTGGAAGTTTTCATGTTTCCATAAGTCATCAGAGACTGACATCACTTACAGGATCTTCATCAACGAGCATATTTGACACACACGAAGGAGGTTTAGGCATTTAAAATCCTCAAACAAAATGCACACACGTTACACAGCACAGATCATGCAAGACAATATACAATAAAAGGTATACATACGTACTTGACAGTATTAAAGATTATACACAACAGTATACTATATAAAGTATACATACTTGACACTATTACAGATTATACACGACAGTATACAATATAAAGTATACATACTTGACACTATTACAGATTATACACAACAGTATACTATATAAAGTATACGTACTTGACAGTATTAAAGATTATACACAACAGTATACAATATAAAGTATACATACTTGACACTATTACAGATTATACACAACAGTATACAATATAAAGTATACATACTTGACACTATTACAGATTATACACAACAGTATACAATATAAAGTATACATACTTGACACTATTACAGATTATACACGACAGTATACAATATAAAGTATACATACTTGACACTATTACAGATTATACACACAGTATACTATATAAAGTATACATACTTGACACTATTACAGATTATACACAACAGTATACTATATAAAGTATACATACTTGACACTATTACAGATTATACACAACAGTATACTATATAAAGTATACATACTTGACACTATTACAGATTATACACAACATAGTATACATATATATAAGTATACACATTACATTGACAACTATTACAGATTATACACAACAGTATACTATATAAAGTATACATACTTGACACTATTACAGATTATACACAACAGTATACTATATAAAGTATACATACTTGACACTATTACAGATTATACACGACAGTATACTATATAAAGTATACATCCTTGACACTATTACAGATTATACACAACAGTATACAATATAAAGTATACATACTTGACACTATTACAGATTATACACGACAGTATACAACATAACGTATACATACTTGACACTATTACAGATTATGCAAAACAAAATGTATCATAAAGACACAAAATAGACAACCCTAATACCCAACACAATAATTATGTACACTTGATAAACGGCACGAAATGTACACACAATACATGATTCAACATGTACACTTAATACACAAAACAAAATGTACACATTAATACACAACACAATATGTACACTAAATACACAAAGTATACACATAAGACATAACACAAAATGTACACAATTCACAACACAAACTGTATACATAATACACAAAGCAAAATGTACAAATAATACACAACACAAACTGCTTACATAACAACATGAAATGTACACATAACTCAAAACATACGAATAGCACGATAACATACACCACAAAAAGTACACTAAATAAACCACACACACACACACACACATAACACACACATACACATACACACACACACGCACAAACACACACACACACACAACACACACACACACACACAACACACACACACACACACACACACACACACACACACACACACGACCGAGCACGTGTGTGCATATGTACATATATCATCGTAAATGCAAATACCAAACCAAAAGGTAACACAAAATACGCGACCCTGTTCTACACCTTACGCTGCAAAATGGAAAAAAAAATTCACAGAAATTTTCAGAGCTTAGTGAAAGGCCCATAGCGACAATGCTAATACATTTTTCATGGGCTTGGCCACTAGGTGCAGGCAGGCACACATCATTTCGGTCAAAGACTCGACCAAAACTGTGTCACAGAAGTTCAATAA
>CM060309.1:31453924-31461424 GCA_030674185.1 Monoplex corrugatus
GGCGCTATGGTACCTACATAGGCACAACGGTATCTACCTGGGCACTACGGTACCTACATAGGCACAACGGTATCTACCTGGGCACTACGGTACATACATGGACATAATGGTACCTACATGGGCACCATTAACATGGGCACTACGGTATCTACATGGGCACCATTAACATGGGCACTACGGTACCTACATGGGCACCATTAACATGGGCACTACGGTACCTACATGGGCACAACGGTACTCACATGGGCACAACGGTACCTACATGGGCACAATGATATCTACATGGGCACAATGATACCTACATGGGCACAAAGATACCTACATGGACACAATGGCACCTACATGGGCACAACGGTACCTACATGGGCACAACGGTACCCACATAGGCACAACGGTACCTACCTAGGCACTATGATATCTACATGGGCACAACGGTATCTACATGGGCACAACGGTACCTACATGGACACAATGGTACCTACATGAACACAGCGGTACCCACATGGGCACCATTAACATGGGCATAACGGTATCTACATGGGCACAACGGTACCTACATGGACACAATGGTACCTACATGAACACAGCGGTACCCACATGGGCACCATTAACATGGGCACAACGGTACCTACATGGACACAACGGTACCCACATGGGCACCATTAACATGGGCACAACGGTACCTACATGGACACAACGGTACCCACATGGGCACCATTAACATGGGCACAACGGTACCTACATGGACACAACGGTACCCACATGGGCACCATTAACATGGGCACAACGGTACCTACATGGACACAACGGTACCCACATGGGCACCATTAACATGGGCACAACGGTACCTACATGGACACAGCGGTACCCACATGGGCACCATTAACATGGGCACAACGGTACCTACATGGACACAACGGTACCCACATGGGCACAACGGTACCTACATGGACACAACGGTACCCACATGCGTACAACGGTACCCACATGGGCACAACAATATCGATCTCCGAATAAAACAATCCACGTGTTATGGCGAGACCCGACACTCGTTTCAACACTTGTGTACCTCCCAACTTGGTCACAGGTAAACAGCCACGACAACAAAGCGTCCCCCATTCGTATGTGACAAGAGAAGAGGCAGTCTTGTATGTGTGCGTACGTGCGTAAGTGCGTACGTGCATACGTGCGCGCGCGTGTATGTGTAAGAGAGACAGACAGACAAACAAACAGACTGACAGACAGGCAGAATTTCCGTCCGAACGTGTTGAGAGAAGGGGAAGGGGAGGGAGGGAGGGAGAGAGAGAGAGGGGGGGAGAGAGAGAGAAAGAGAGAGAGAGAGAGAGGTGAGCACAAATAAAATTGCCTATATGCAGTTGTTCCTTAAAAAAAAAAAAAAAAAATTAAAAAAATAAAAATAAAAAAAAAAAATAAAAAAGCAAGCTGGTTGTTTGTTTTTGTGAGTCGACACATCTCAGCTGTCTAGGTATGATTATTTTCTGGATTTATGCCAAAGTCTATCACGGTTGGCGTGTCAAGCACAGTGCCAGACACGCTTAACGGCGCCTCTGGTTCATTTCTTTCACATTGTCTGCTGTCTGCTGTTTCTGATGCCACATGGGGGGAGGGGGAGAAGAAAAGAAAGAAAGAAAGAAAGAAAGAAAGAAAGAAAAGGGGAAAATTGATGTCAAACCATTTGAACAAACCATTTCAACAATCTCCCTTTTCATATTTGAAGAAACTTCTTCCCATCAGAAAATTGGGGGAACAAAAGAAGAAAGAAAGGGAGAAAAACTGATGGTCAAACCATTTCAACAATCTCTTTTCATATATGAAGAAATTCCTTCCCATCAGAAAAATGGAGAAAGAAAGAAAGAAAGGAGAAAAATGAATGGTCAGACCATTTCAACAATCTCTTTTCATATATGAAGAAATTCCTTCCCATCAGAAAAATGGAGAAAGAAAGAAAGAAAGGAGAAAAATGAATGGTCAGACCATTTCAACAATCTCCCTTTTCATGTGTGAAGAAATTGCTTCCCATTAGAAAATTGGGGAAAGAATGAAAGAAAGAAAGAAAGAAAGAAAGAAAAGTGAAAAACTGAAGGTCAAACCATTTCAACAATCTCCCTTTTCATATATGATAAAATTGTTTCCCATCAGAAAATCATTATCATTATTATTATTATTATTATTATCATTATCATTATTATTATTATCATTATTATTATGTTGCGAGCTGGGACGGACCTCGAGATAATAGATCTTCATACTCTCTCTCTCTCTCTCTCTCTCTCTCTCTCTCTCTCTCTCCTCTCTCTCTCACTCACACACACACACACACACACACACACACACACACACACACACACACACACACACACACGAGCCAGGCAAATCAGCTTAAAAAACAAAACAAAACAAAACAAAAAACAGTAACTCGCCCAAGGTTTAAACCCGAAACAATAGCGTTATGACCATGGCGCTCTAACACATGAACTAAAGAGCCACTGGGCTCAGTGTGAACCAAACGTGGCACAGATGTACTCTAAAACCCCTCACTGACACGAGAAAACTGACTGTTTACTGTAGACAGTCATAACTTGACTCATTGTATCTCACTTGTCGTTGTCCCGAATGCTTAGATCACGATCTTCAAACAAGTCATGCCCTGTCATGAACCCACCCATTCGTATCATAACACAGGGGGTCATTATTGCAGTGGTACCAGCTTGTGTTTGTCTAAACTTAGATTATAACAAATGATAAGTCATCCCCTCTTCTGACCACAACCCTTCGTATCCTAAAACAGTTGTACAGCTTTTGGTATCGTTGTTTAAAGCCCAGCCGACTGAGTAGAGCCATATCAGGACTATAACCGCTTCAAAATATACAAAGCTTCAACCAGGAAAAAAAAAAGCAAGAAAGAAAGAAAGAAAGAAAAATAGAAAAGAAAATGAAGTACACATACCAATGTATTTGTGCACAAGATCTAAGGACATGCCCCCAGCGTTGACCACTCCCTCCAATTTATCACACAAGGGATAAAAAAAAAAAGCATGAATACAAATTTAAGCATACCTCAGGACACCAAAACATAAAAACAGGCATGAATTACCTAACACTTCATATATGTATCCAATAATTAAGTCTAAGAAAAAGTACGCAAGACTACTGAACATAATATTATACAGGTGAATGGACCAGCAAGACAGAAAATGATAGGAAGAATGGACAGAAAGCAAAATAAAAAGGCAGAAACAAAGGAAGTGACAGAAAAGAGGAAATTTCTAGCACAGAATTTCCAGAAGGTGGGGATACTATTTATACCGAAAGAGCCCCGGCATCCCCACGGGGATATTGTACCAGCTTGTGTTTGTTTAAACTTGGATTATAACAAATGACAAACAAGTCATCCCCGCTTCCGCTCCCCACCCCTTCACACTATACAAGAGTAAATTGCTATCATAGTTGTACCAGCTTGTGTCTGTTTGTTTAACTTGGTGTAAAACTAATGACGAACCGCTGTTGCAAAGATTGTCACAGGCACAGAATTGACGGAATGTATGTCGTGTACGTGTGTGGTGTGGTGTGGTGGTGTGGTGTGTGTGTGTGTGTGGTGTGTGGTGTGTGTGTTGTGTGTGTGTGTGTGTGTGTGTGTGTGTGTGTGTGTGTGTGTGTGTGTGTGTGTGTGTGGTGTGTGTGTGTGTTGTGTGTGTGTGTGTGTGTGTGTGTGTGTGTGTGTGTGGTGTGTGTGTGTGTGTGTGTGTGTGTGTGTGTGTGTGTGTGTGTGTGTGTGTGTGTGTGTGTGTGTGTGGTGTGTGTGTGGTGTGTGTGTGTGTGTGTGTGTGTGTGTGTGTGTGGTGTGTGTGTGTGGTGTGTGTGTGTGTGTGTGGTGTGTGTGTGTGTGTGTGTGTGTGTGTGTGTGTGTGTGTGTGTGTGTGTGTGTGTGTGTGGTGTGTGTGTGGTGTGTTGTGTGTGTGTGTGTGTGTGGTGTGTGTGTGTGGTTGTGGTGTGTGTGGTGTGGTGTGTGTGTGGTGTGGTGTGTGTGTGTGTGTGTGTGTGTGTGTGGTGTGTGTGTGTGTGTGTGGTGTGTGTGTGTGTGTGTGTGTGTGTGTTGTGTGTGTGTGTTTGTGTGTGTTCTGTGTGTGTGTGTGTGTTCTCTGTGTGTGTGTGTCTTGTGTACGTGTATGTGTGTGTCTTGTGTACGTGTGTGTGGAACGTTGACTGGGAAGAAGCAAGCCATAAAGGAATTTAAAGGCTGGAGTTTGTTCAAGAGAGATTTATCGCACTCGGGACAATTCCATATGCGCTTCACCCAAACCTGCCAGCAGTTATCTGAGAAACTCCTTGATGCAGCACAAACCCTGATACGTTGGCAAGATCTTGAAATGGGGAGGTGGTGGTGGGGGCAGGGGGACAGAACCTTTGAAACACCGACACCACCAGACTGACTGAAGCATTAAAAAAATGGGCAGGAAACTGGCAGATTTTATGCTGCAATGTGGGACTGAACTCCCAACATGAGATCGTGAATCCACGGCTTAAAAAGGAAGGAAGGAAGGAAGGAAGAAAGAAAGAAAGAAAGAAAGAAAGAAAAAGAAAGAAAGAAAGAAAAAAAGAAAAAATTAAAGCTCGATGAATGGCAGATACAAAGGAACACAGACCTGCTCCTTATTATCGCAGAGTGTACGCATTTCTTGCCCTCGCCGCCGATCGGTCACTGACACACACACACACACAGAGGCCAGAAGAACAGTTTCGCTATATGTCGGTTAAAACCCACACAATACGCTGTTTAACAGGAAAAAGGAAAAGAAAAAAGAAAGACAAAGACAAAAACAAAAACGAAACCCAGACAGTCCAGCCATACCAACATCCCCTTGTTTTCTGTCAAGCAGGCAGACGCCAGTACTCGAGACAAATAATAGACAAAAATTTGCGACGTGGGCAGCACCGTGAGCAGCAATGGATCTCTTGATGTCCAGGTGACGTTGAGCATGTCCAAGGCTAGCTCTGCTTTTGGAAGGCTGACCAGAAGATTGTTGTAAGACCATGGCATCAGGCTGGCCACAAAGTACTGAGCAGTAGTCTTGAAGGCCCTGATTTTCTGCTGACACACCTGAGCTACCTCCCGACGGCACTTTCAACAGCTGGAACAACCTCACCTAAAGATGTCTGCTCAAGATCTGTAAAAATCAAGTGACAAGATCTGATGTCAACATTCAACCAACAGCTGGAACAACTCCACCTGAAGATGTCTGCGCAAGATCTTCAACATCAAGTGGACAAGATCTGATGTCAACATTCAACCAACAGCTGGAACAACTCCACCTGAAGATGTCTGCGCAAGATCTTCAACATCAAGTGGACAAGATCTGATGTCCAACATCCAAGTTCTAAAGAACTGTGGACCGCCAAGCATCGAGAGTTTAGTCATTATATGCCAGTTTTACTGCATCAACACCACTAACTGGAAAGACTGTCCACAACAGAGCAAGCTGGCGACTGAACTACACGTAAGGCACAATCACAACTGAACAACCTCAAAACAATTGCTATTACGAAAACAGAAGGACCGGCAGAAAGAATCCAGTCGTGGAACTCCTTTCCATGCGGTGCCTGTGGAAGAAAATGTGCCTCCAGGACTGGCCTTCCATCCCAAGCAAGGACCCGCACCAGACGCCAAAGACCAATATGCCTAGCTACCCATCCATCAGATCACCGTCACAATTCTTTATCATTTACTAAGCTCAGACGCAGTTAGCGCAATAGTGAGTTCAACGGGCTTGATACCTTAACATTGTGCTGTATATGAATTACTTTATACTCCGAACATGCCATCTAGGGTAAAGACAAGGACACCTGTACAGACAGACCAACTCATTTTACACGCAGTTGATATGAAACAGTCTGCCTTGAAAAAGGAGGGGGAGATTCACCCAGACATGTTTAACCAATAATCATCCCACCCCAACCCCCATTTTTAAGCCATCCCATCTTCTGCACCGCTCCAGTGTCACTGCCCTCATGTCGCTCACTTCCGATCTCCAACATACCACCAACCCCACCGTAACTCAGATCACTGTGAGAGCAAGGTATGAAGAGCTACAGAACCCGGAACGATTTTTCACAATGCTGTGTAGATGACAATGGGCGTGATAGTGACATGCTGAAGAAGTTCATATCCCATTAAGACCGCATGTCATGGCTCAAGGCCACGCTTATTTTCATTATATCCTGGAGTCAAACAGGCCCGAGGGATGCAGACGTGCGGTGTTGATCTGGAAATTTGAGCGACAGTCTCAAAGACCCATCCGTCAAGTGGATGAGTCTCGACTGTGTGGTCCCAGTCTGCCCAGCGAACCCGTAAAATGCTGAGACGCGCCCGCGTTGTGCACCGCATAAGGCAGCAAGAGCGCTTAATTTCAATGGGCTAGGTTGGCAAAGAGTCTTGGAGTATCACTCGAGCATCTGTCTACCAGGTGTAGATCTCTTTCAACCGTCTGGCACCACTTCATTTTTCTTGCCCTCCTTCGCTGTCCTCTTGCGTTACAGTTCAGGACTTGGTTCGCAGACCAGGAGATGGCAGCCAAGCGGCATGGCCCAGCCAACTCAGTCAACTCTTGCAGATGATGTTGATAACTGGGATCTGTTTGCTTCTTGGTCTTACTTCATCGTTTGTCAGCTTCCCATTTGATGCACAAAATCTTGCGTAGGCACTTTAGGTCAAAGGAATCCGTGTTTTGCTTAACGTTTCAATTCGGATGTGCATATATGCAGGTTGTTTTGCCACACTGTGCACATAGTAGGCTGCTACACAGTCTGCATGCTCCGTCGTCGGTGGCCGTACGTGCTGGGAATTTTCATGTTTCGATTAGTCACCGAACACTGATATGACTTACAGGATCTTTAATGTGTATTCTTGATGTTCTTCGTGCGTATATTGTTATTTTTGTTTGAAGTCTAGCCAACTGCGTAGAGTCATATCAGGGGCTTTAACCGTTTCAAGGCATACACAATACTTCAGCAGGAAACAAAAGGTAAAGAAAATTATGTACAAATATCATGAAAATCTACCCAATTATCAATCCAAAAAGAAGTGTGTAAAACTGTAACGAACACATACAGGTGAATGGACCAGCAAGGCAGAAAAAGATAGAAAGAAATGACAGACAGCAAAGGAACAAGGCAGAAACAAAGAGAGTGACAGAAAAGAGGAAATTTCTAGCACAGACTTTCCAAAAGGTGGGGATAGTATTCATGCTGAAAGAGCCTCCGGCATCCCCACAGGGGTCTGCGGGCATATACAGACGAAGGGGATTCAGGCACATGTTGACCTGAGAGACTGGACCAATCTCCACCCTTTACCCACCAGGCGAGAGGTACCCAGACATGATAACACCCAAACCTTCCGATTGGGAATCCGACGTCCTTCCTACTCTACAATCGCACCCGTCGGGAAAAAAAATGATGGTGATGATTACGAAGTCCGCCATGTAC
>CM060309.1:31471424-31523924 GCA_030674185.1 Monoplex corrugatus
TACATAACGTGACTAGTTACACATCACAGCTCGGCAAATGCTGGTTAACTCTTTGACTCCCGCACCCTATCCACAAACTGCAAAAACTTAACCCTCTGACTCCCGCAGCCTATCCACAAACTGTAAAAACTTAACCCTCTGACTCCCTCACCCTATCCACCAGTTTCCTGCAGGAAGTTGGTGGATAGGTTGAGGGAATCAAAGGGTTAAGTTTTTGCTTTGCTAGCTAGCATGGTTGACAATGCAGGTTGACGGTGGACATGGTGCGAGAGTCAAAGGGTTAACGTGTTGATAGCTTGCTACTATGTGCATTATCAGTGACTATGGTCGTAGATTTTGTCTGAAGTCTTCTCATTTTCTGTTTCAATAATGACCCTTTTTTTGACTGTAAACTTCTGTATTCAGAATGATCATTACATTTGGCTGAGTAGGCATATTACCTTTTGGTGGTTTTCCAGTACCAAAACTGACTAGAAATTTGAACTGAATTTATTTGAATGACCGAGCAGTTATTTACCGCCTGTACGCTTTCCCACTGTTTAGCTAGACGATCATAAATTATCACATAGTGTGTCAGAACAAGTGGACATCTCTGTGTGTATGTCTACGACACGTGTGCAGTGGCCTACGTGCATATAAAGATCGTGCCACTCAGCACAAACAACAGATGAAGTTGAAATGGCTTTTATTTTTACCACGACTTGGCCTTCGCAAGGACAAAGATAACATGGTGACTGCGTGCGTGCGTATATATATATATACATGTGGTGTGTGTGTGTGTGGTGAGTGTGTGTGTGTGTGTGTGTGTGTGTGTGTGTGTGTGTGTGTGTGTGTAGTGTGTGTGTGTGTGTGTAAGCGTGTGCGTTGACAATAGTGATTCTTTTATTATTCGGTCGATACATCTTCGGGAGTATAGTTTGAGTGTATATCTGTTTGTTTGTCTGAGGAGTGTGTTTACGTGTGTGTGTGCGTGTGCGTGTGCGTGCGTGCGTGCGTTCGTGTGTGTGTGTGTGGTAGCATGTCACAACACACACACAACACACACACACACACACACACACACACACACACACACACACACACACACACACACACACACACACAACGAACGAACGAACGAACGAACATAAATGACTAGAAAAGAATAAGATACTGAACTAATGCAAAAACTCTTCAAACTAGCCTTTGTCGAACAACAACGAAATACAACAAAGGGATGAGATGGCCAAATATAGATACAGGACAAAGGAGCAGAGAACCATTTATTTCCCGGAAACAAAGCGCGGGCTGGTCGGCTTGTGTTGATACAGTCGTGGACTCTCTTGAGCCGATGGTGCGAGTTCGTTTCTCAGTTTGCAACATCAAAACTGGAGTGTTCGCTGCCCATCTCAATGCTCCATTCCTATCGAATCGGGGCAAACACCATATCAAAACAGCTCCAAGCCTATGCTCCAATCGTTCCGGTGGTTTCAGCTTAACCCTTTGTGAATGCCGCACCTTATCCACCAACCGCAAAAAATTAACCCTTTGATTTCCTCACCCTACTTTGAACATTAACAGGGTGAGGGAATCAAAGGGTTAAGTTTTTGCTTTGCTAGCATGGTTAACAATACAGGATGCTGGTGGACAGGGTGCGGGAGTCAAAGGATTAATGTTTGATAATTATTTCCCATCCCGTCTTCATCCCTCCACGCCATCCCACCCCCATTTCAATACCTAGCCATCGCATAGTTTTGGAGAAGTCTGCAAAATAACCAAGTTCAGTTTGGGTGAAGCGCCTACGGACTTGCCCCAGTTCGATAAACCACTCTTGAACAAACTGGAAACACCAGATGAGATGAACGAAATGATCGTGATAGGAAAGCATACAGATGTTATGAGTCATCACCAGTAGGAAGATAAGAAACATAACATTCATCTTCATTTCCAAGGGGGGATAGATAAGCATGCTGTACACGCTTTTCTTTTATCTAACCCTTGCTCCCCAGGGGACTGAAATGTCTATTCTAATGGATAAAATATGAAAACATACGTCTCGTGCGTGATCATATCAGTACACACAAAGAATTCTTGAAAAAAAGTATTTAGTGTGTGTGAGACTGTGATGTGGTATGCGTGTTTGTGTCTGCGTGAGCACAGGTGTGTATATATATGTACATCTCTCTCTCTCTCTCTCTCTACTTCGTCTCTCTCTCTGTAGTGTGTGTGTGTGTGTGTGTGTGTGTGTGTGTGTGTGTGTGTGTGTGTGTGTGTGTGTGTGTGTGTGTTGTGTGTGTTCTAAAACAGCATCAGGATGTTTTCACGTGATTTGAGAGAGAGCGATAGTGCGTGCACGCGCGCGCGAGAGAGAGAGAGGAGAGAGAGAGAGAGAAAAAGGAGAGAGAGAGAGAGAGAGAGAGAGAGAGAGAGAGAGAGAGAGAGAGAGAGAGAGAGAGAGAGAGGCCTCCAGTCAAGTTGTTGATTTCAATAAAACAAAGCCAACGATGGCAAGCAAAGAATGGATGCTCGTTCTTTCGACCTGTTTGACCTTTCTTAAAGTATCGTCATTCTCTACACTATGTCCTCTGACCTCACGTAATCGTGCATGACCAGAGTTCACGCTGTATTGTATGCCCACATATATACCATGACACTGTACGTAGCCTACAGACATACCTTGACACTGTACGTAGCTACATACATACCATGACACTGTACGTAGTCTACATACATACCATGACACTGTACGTAGTCTACATACATACCTTGACACTGTACGTAGTCTACATACATACATACCATGACACTGTACGTAGTCTACAGACATACCATGACACTGTACGTAGTCTACATACATACCATGACACTGCGTATCCTACATACATACCATGACACTGTACGTAATCTACATACATACCATGACACTGTACGTAGTCTACATACATACCATGACACTGTACGCAGTCTACATACATACCATGACACTGTACGTAGTCTACATACATACCATGACACTGTACGTAGTCTACATACATACCATGACACTGTACGTAGTCTACATACATACATACCATGACACTGTACGTAGTCTACATACATACATACCATGACACTGTACGTAGTCTACATACATACATACCATGACACTGTACGTAGTCTACATACATACCATGACACTGTACGTAGTCTACATACATACCATGACACTGTACGTAGCCTACATACATACCATGACACTGTACGTAGTCTACATACATACCATGACACTGTACGTAGTCTACATACATACCATGACACTGTACGTAGTTTACATACATACCATGACACTGTACGTAGTCTACATACATACATACCATGACACTGTACGTAGTCTACATACATACCATGACACTGTACGTAGTCTACATACATACATACCATGACACTGTACGTAGTCTACATACATACATACCATGACACTGTACGTAGTCTACATACATACATACATACCATGACACTGTACGTAGTCTACATACATACCATAACACTGTACGTAGTCTACATACATACATACCATGACACTGTACGTAGTCTACATACATACATACCATGACACTGTACGTAGTCTACATACATACATACCATGACACTGTACGTAGTCTACATACATACCATGACACTGTACGTAGTCTACATACATACCATGACACTGTACGTAGTCTACATACATACCTTGACACTGTACGTAGTCTACATACATACCATGACACTGTACTTAGTTTACATACATACCATGACACTGTACGCAGTCTACATACATACCTTGACACTGTACGTAGTCTACATACA
Source organism: Monoplex corrugatus (assembly GCA_030674185.1). Taxonomy (NCBI): domain Eukaryota; kingdom Metazoa; phylum Mollusca; class Gastropoda; order Littorinimorpha; family Ranellidae; genus Monoplex; species Monoplex corrugatus. The sequence goes on from CM060309.1 coordinate 31,475,232, forward strand.
TACCATGACACTGTACGTAGTCTACATACATACCATGACACTGTACTTAGTTTACATACATACCATGACACTGTACGCAGTCTACATACATACCTTGACACTGTACGTAGTCTACATACATACCATGACACTGTACGTAGTCTACATACATACCTTGACACTGTACGTAGTCTACATACATACCATGACACTGTACGTAGTCTACATACATACCTTGACACTGTACGTAGTCTACATACATACCTTGACACTGTACGTAGTCTATATACATACAACACCACGATACGTAAGCGTAATTATTCTTGTGTTCCGCCAGAACAATACTTGACCCTCACCCCCCCCCCCCCCCCCGAGGTTTTAAAAAAAAATTGTTTAGGTTTTTGCCTTTACAAGGACAAAGATAAAATGTTTTTGTATTAGTTGCTTGTTGACAATCATGTTAGAATCATTTTGTTTGGTTTGCTTTAGTTTGGTTTCTGTCTTCAATTGATACACGTTCTGAAGTGCGCCTTGAGTGAGCGAGAGCGAGAGCGAGAGAGAGAGAGAGAGTGAGAGTGAGAAAGAGAGACAGACAGACAGACAGACAGACAGACAGAGACAGATAGAGAAAGGGGGAGGTATATTTGCATGCGTGTATGTGTGTGCTCGCGAATGTGTGTGTGTGAGTGGAATTTTTATATTATTACGTCGCAATAAATGGTTAATGATGATGATGGTGTGCTGGCACACATACGGTGTGTGTGTGTGTGTGTGTGTGTGTGTGTGTGTGTGTGTGTGTGTGTGTGTGTGTGTGTGTGTGTGTGTGTGTGTGTGTGTGTGTGTGTGTGTGTATGCGCGTGAGCGCCCTGGCGTGTTTTTGTGTATATGCGCGGGGGTACGTACTTCGTCTCGTATGTGTGAGTGTACACGCGTGTGTGCGTGTTAAGATTTTTATTTTGTACCTTTTTCTGAAGTGCTATTGGTGAAGACTGGCTCTGACCCTGTCGGCAAAACTGTGTCCGTATGGTCTTCAGCCCAGTCACCTTCAACCGTGAACATGACCTTGTTGACTGCTTGGATGGTAATGCAGCATGACAGAGCGGGGGGGGGGGGGTTGCAGGAGGGAGGAAAGGGTTAGCTGGAGTAGATATCGATATACAAAGCAAGCAAGCATACACACAAATTGTTTGATTTGCTAGGAGTTCTTTGTTTTGTTTTGTTTTGTTTTGTTTTGTTGAAAAGCATGGGAAACAGAAAGCAGCTCTGCCGAAGTCAACCTATCACGTGTTTTGGCACACACTGTGCAGGTGTTATGTTGTTGCACAGTCTCCATACTTTGTCTTCGGTGGGCTTTTATCACACTGTGCAGGTGCTATGTTGTTGCACAGTCTCCATACTTATTCTTCGGTGCGCATCTATCTTCTTCTTCCAGCTCCGTAAAGAATCACTGGGGCGCCGCGCTGGAGAACTGTTCACCAAATTCCTCTAGCTCTGTCGGTTGCTGTGCCAGAACCTGGATCTCTGCAGAGAGTTCTGTCCAATCTGCATTGTTATCATTCTATTGTTTTTGGTTGTTTTTTTTTTTTAGTTTTGTTTTGTTTTTCTGTCTGTCCTTTCATCTCTCTCCCTGGAGGAATGATTTAGCAAGGCCATTTACTAGGCATTAGATTTTGTTACACAAAGCCACACCAGCGTACAGTTCTTTTGTTCACTGCTGTCGGCAAATCTTTATGTGGTCCAATGTGCTGTTTGATGGTTTGATGTATCTGTTTCTTGGTGATACGATCAATGTATTTGATGTTTAGTGTGTTGCAATAGCATCTCATTTCCATAACCTGGATTCATCTTTACAAATCATCTATGGGGATCAATGTCTCACATCCATACAAGAAGATATACTGTACCAGTGCACATAAGAGCCTGACTTTGTGTTTCATGGAGATGTTCTTCTCCATCCATACACGTTTCAGCTTGGACAGTGCTGCTGTCGTCTTAAGTGTCCTTGGGGGGATTTCTGGCTTGGATCCCTCGTTTATGATTATGGAATCCCAGGTAAGTGAATTATTGAACAATTCCTACCTTCAGTCCATGGACAATTACATCAGTAGTGATGGTGGTGATGTGGCTGGCCATCAATTTGGTTTTACTCGGCGCTGATTTCTATGTCATATCTCGTCGATCATTCATCTAGTCTTCACGAGTTCTTGCTAACGCTGCCAGGACATCAATATCATCTGCAAGGCAAAGGTTCGTGATGGTTCTTCCTCCGATGCTGACATGATCTCCATGTGCGCGAGTCATGATGTGCTCCAGGAATATGTTGAAAAGCATGGGAAACAAAAGGTAGCCCTGACGGACTCCAACCGAACTATGGGACCACTCTCTTAACAGCACCCTGTGTAAATACTGTACCGGTTGCTTATGGGTTCAGTTGTTAAATAGAGTTGATTGAGTTTTGGGGCGATGTTAAAGTTCTCCGTTGTGGTCCATAGTGCCCTTTGCATAAATTTGTCCACCAGCTTCTTAAAATCTAACAAAACGTGACAGAACTCTCTCCGATGTTGGAGTTCTGTTTTGTAAAGGGTGCGCAGATTAAAATCTGTTTGACAGTTCTTCTGTTCTTGTGGAATCCTGCCTGTTCTTGTGGAATCCTGCCTGTTCTTGTGGAATCCTGCCTGTTCTTGTGGAATCCTGCCTGTTCTTGTGGAATCCTGCCTGTTCTTGTGGAATCCTGCCTGTTCTTGTGGAATCCTGCCTGTTCTTGTGGAATCCTGCCTGTTCTTGTGGAATCCTGCCTGTTCTTGTGGAATCCTGCCTGTTCTTGTGGAATCCTGCCTGTTCTTGTGGAATCCTGCCTGTTCTTGTGGAATCCTGCCTGTTCTTGTGGAATCCTGCCTGTTCTTGTGGAATCCTGCCTGTTCTTCAGCAGTAATGCCATCTACTTATGGCTGTAATCTAATCTATTCAGAATGACTCTAAACATTACTTTGCTGGCATGACAAACCACTACCTGATGGTGTAGTAACTCTGGCATTGTTGGAGATTTCCTTTCTTGAGAACGGGGACGATTACTGATTGGGTCCATGGGGTGGGTGGGCCACTCGCCCGTTTGCCGGATTTTGTTGCAGATGGCAATTAGGATATCGGTTATTGCCTCTTCGCCATGTTCCAAAGTTCAGAAGGCATGTTTGTCAATGCCTACAGCCTTACCAAATTTCAACAATTTTACTGCTGCTAAATCTTTTTCGCCCATTATTTGGAAGTCATTTTCATTATTCTCAACGATGCTGACTCTACTTTGCTTTTGTTTGGTCAAGTCTCTTGCAATCTTAAAAGCTTTCTTTGTGTCGTTGTTGTCCAGATTTTTCTCAATGTCTTCACACCGTTGTTTGATTCAGCATTCTTTTGCGTTTCTCATTTCCTGACCAGTCCTCTCGTTTATAGAGAGGCACATATTTTCTTATCTATAGTGTAAAAAAACTAGTATGAATGACTATTCAAGGAGTACATAATCTCCTGATTTTGAAGGCTTTCTACCAATAAGTTGCAAGCTGTTTTGTAAGTTATTCCTTGATGGGTGCCGAAAGCAACTTATGCCTGAATAGCGATTGTTATAATGCAACTTGGCAATGAATTATATGATCTGTAAGAATGTTTAGGACAACAAAATACACGGTGAACTTTATTTTTCTTTTGCTCTTCTACGTAATAAGACCACAATTATCATGTTGCTATAACAACAGTAAAGTAGAGAAATCTGGGATACCTGAATCTAAATCTGTCATAATGTAGGCTATTTAGATGTCCGTCCATTTCAGTAGGTAAGTACGTGGGAATGCCAGGCGATGGATTCAGCTGTCTATACAAACCAAACATGCTACTTGTTTTTGACATGAGCATTGTGGTCTTGCCACCTACAATCAATCAGTCGTATATTGACAAACGTACTAATAAATGTATTCATATCCTCCTCACTTTCAGTCATGTGCTTATTTCCTTATATTCTACATTCCACGCTCTCCAGCAAACTCCATGTTCAGCCTGGCACAGAAGAGAGATGGATGGCATGTAGGGATCCAGACAATAGCCACTGTTCAAAAAGGGGGATACTATCGTGTGTGCCTGCAGCAACTAATGCACAGCTGGAGGATTGTATATGATAAAATAACTCGTATCGTGTTTAGCAACAAACTTTTACCGCATGAAAAACCCAACGACAGTGTTTGTGTCAGCAGACCATTATCACCTGAAAAAACCCAACGACAGTGTTTGTATCAGCAGACCATTATCACCTGAAAAAACCCAACGACAGTGTTTGTATCAGCAGACCATTATCACCTGAAAAACCCAACGACAGTGTTTGTATCAGCGGACCATTATCACCTGAAAAAACCCAACGACAGTGTTTGTATCAGCAGACCATTATCACCTGAAAAACCCAACGACAGTGTTTGTATCAGCAGACCATTATCACCTGAAAAACCCAACGACAGTGTTTGTATCAGCAGACCATTATCACCTGAAAAACCCAACGACAGTGTTTGTATCAGCAGACCATTATCACCTGAAAAAAGCCAACGACAGTGTTTGTATCAGCAGACCATTATCACCTGAAAAAAGCCAACGACAGTGTTTGTATCAGCAGACCATTATCACCTGAAAAACCCAACGACAGTGTTTGTATCAGCAGACCATTATCACCTGAAAAAACCCAACGACAGTGTTTGTATCAGCAGACCATTATCACCTGAAAAACCCAACGACAGTGTTTGTATCAGCAGACCATTATCACCTGAAAAAAGCCAACGACAGTGTTTGTATCAGCAGACCATTATCACCTGAAAAAAGCCAACGACAGTGTTTGTATCAGCAGACCATTATCACCTGAAAAACCCAACGACAGTGTTTGTATCAGCAGACCATTATCACCTGAAAAACCCAACGACAGTGTTTGTATCAGCAGACCATTATCACCTGAAAAACCCAACGACAGTGTTTGTATCAGCAGACCATTATCACCTGAAAAACCCAACGACAGTGTTTGTATCAGCAGACCATTATCACCTGAAAAACCCAACGACAGTGTTTGTATCAGCAGACCATTATCACCTGAAAAACCCAACGACAGTGTTTGTATCAGCAGACCATTATCACCTGAAAAACCCAACGACAGTGTTTGTATCAGCAGACCATTATCACCTGAAAAAACCCAACGACAGTGTTTGTATCAGCAGACCATTATCACCTGCTTATCCTACAGCATGACAGAGATACCTTACTGATGTCCCGGATTTTGACACGACCGTGTGCAATGCCACCTAGAGATAAATTCCACGTGAACGACATTTTTGTTGTGTGGACTGTGGTCTTGAGAGCAAATGTAACTCCTCTGACAGACGCGTGGATTCAGATCACGATGAGAAGTAGATTGACAGCAAGGGTCAAATCACCCAGCATCATACCGAATATGAAACACTACGGGCATTGCACGAAATGAAATGGTATAGATCTATACACTGGTATAGCCAGGAGAAACGCCTCACACAGAGGCACCTAAAACAACAGCACACAATCTTCCTTGTCAGAAGTTATACGACGAAAACAAAACACAAAAATCCTAAATTGTCTGATGTCAACAAAAAGCACCCTTCAGGAAAAATCAACAACCTGGCTCTCAACAACAGAACAAACAAAACTCAAAAGCTGATGTCAACTGCGAAAAACAAAATTAAAGAAAAGACAGACAGAAAGAAAAAGGAACATGGCTCTCCATAACTGTCAATTTCAGGCCAGCAACCAAAATGCACTGCCCTGAAGAATTTAACCATCATTTGGTGTTAAGCAAAATGACAACTTTGGTCTAACTACTCTCTGTGCTTGCAGGTAAGCAGACAAAACATCAAATAAGAACCAGAAATACAAGAAAATAGAATGAATAAAATAGGAGGCGCGGGGGAGGGGGGGGGGAGAATAAATGCACAACCTTTAGCACCAAAAAAAAAAAATCAGTAGACAACTTCCCAAACGTAGAGTCCTGGAAGGAGAAAATGGCAGATTTTGCTGCCTGGACGCTACGTTTGGGAAGTTGTATACTCTGTGTGTGGTGTGTGTGTGTGTGTGTGTGTGTGTGTGTGTGTGTGTGTGTGTGTGTGTGTGTGTGTGTTGTGTGTGTGTGTGTGTGTGAGAGAGAGAGAGAGAGAGAGAGAGAGAGAAAGAGAGACAGACAGACAGACAAAGAGTGAGTGAGTGAGTGAGTGAGTGAGTGAGTGAGTGAGTGAGTGTGCGTGCGTGCGTGCGCGGATGCGTGCGTGTGTGTGTGCGCGCGCTAGGTGCTGTGCATTTATTCTTTTTTGTCTTTTGCATACACCTGACATAGGTCAGTCAGCCAAAACTTTGGGCCCGTCTTGTTTTGTCCTACTAAATACACGTTCTACTGATTCGTATCTGCCTGAACGCTGGCTGTGACTTTCCTTCAGATTTCAGACGAAACATCGTCACGTACTACGCAGATCTGCTGTATAGCTGGACGGACAGCAAACAGGTGTGACCCATGAATCAAACCACTAAGAGTTAATTAGACTCTATTAGTTATTTGCAGCTCTGTGAACCAGCCGTGGATGCCAGCCTGTGTGGAATGGGAAACGACCTGTACCAGGAATACCACTGTCTGACCCTAACTGCCTTGACTGTTTGGTGCTGACTGCGCTGTACATGTATACTGTGTCTGGTAATGGCGAGAACTGATAACATCTCGGCCGTCTGTAAATGAGCATTATTTTCTTTATGAACTAACAACAACAACAAAAAGCTGATGCTACTTCTTTGATTCTCTTTTTAAACCAAAATTTCACAGACCAAGCGACGAAGAACGCCGCATGCTTTTAAGATTTATGTTTGTAACACCACCACCACCACCAACAACAACAACAACAATCCACTGTGCTTACTGGTATCAGACTAAAATTTATGGCAAATCTCCATTCAGTTATCAAGACATCCATACTGCTTGATGTGAGATCAAATGGGGGTCAAGATGTACTCTACTTAGAAAATAAGGAATTTTTCATATGTTCATAATGTGAATTAACAAAATATATCCGTCATTGCACAGTTTGATGATACCGTAAGTAATCTAATTAAAAAAAGTCATCTAATAAAAAATGTTTTTTAAAAAGTTTAGCTGTCTTTAATGTATATGATAGAATTGTTATGATAGTCTTCATGGATTGAAATAACGGAGTCTGTATTTATCAGTGGTGTGTGTGTGTGTGTGTGTGTGTGTGTGTGTGTGTGTGTGTGTGTGTGTGTGTGTGTAAACATAAAATGAATTAAAAAAATATTCATTAAAAAACTGTACTTTGTGCTAAAATAAGATGACTGTAAAGAAAATGGTTCCAACGTTAAACTTTTCGTATGTATACAGCACAAGTCACATGGACGATATCAGTCACAAGATCGTCATCATCATCACCATCATCATCACCATCACCATCACCATCATCGTCATCATCATCATGTGCCTTGCTGCATGGCGTTGATGATCATGGCCCTCCATACAAATCGGTCTTCTGTCATTGCAATTAGGCCTATATCTCCAACCCTTTCCTCGTTCTCATCCACTCTAAAAAAAACTGACATTTTCTCCCTGGGTCTACCTCTTGCTCCTTTTCCCTCTATCTTTCCTATTGTGACGGGGTGCTCAAATTTTTTTTTTGCCTCATAAAATATCCTAGGAATGTTGCTAGTCTTTTCATAATCTTCTCCATTACTGTACTTTTTGTGTTCGCTTCTTTCTAGACTGTCTCGTTTGTTTTCTTTGCTGTCCATGGAAGTCTCAACATTCTTCTTAGAAACCACATTTTAGCTGCCTCAATCTTGTTCTGATTATGCGTGTTGACTGTCCAGCTTCGCATCCGTACAACAGTATTGGTCCTATATAACACTGAAGAAATGTTGTCCTAATGTTAATTGATAGGCATTTGTTGGCAAGAACGCTTTTCACTTTCTTGAATGCTCTTTTAGGTTGGCCAACTCTGCTGGCTATTTCTAATGTGCATCTACTATCTGGTGAGATGACTGTTCCCAGATATTTTAACTTATCAGCTTGTCTCAATTTTGTGCCATTTGTTGTTATTTTACATGAGGGAATTTCCTGATTTTACTGATAACTACGACTTCAGTCTTATTATTTAGCTCAAGTCCTTCATAGTTTGTTTGCTTGTTTGTTTGTTTCGTTTCGTTTCGTTTTCTGCAGTAAGAACGTTTCGTTTTCTGCAGTAAGAAGGGTGTCATCTCCATAACGAAGATTCTTACCATTCTTCCTGCAACCTTTGTTTCATTCTTCTAGGTTTCTCATGATGGTTTCGCTGTAAAGTGACAGAACACATCCTGCCTAACCCCTCTTTTAATATTTTGGAAATAGCTCATATCATTTTCTACTCTCATTGCTGCTGTTTGTTCCCAATACATATTCCTTATTATTCTCAGACAACAAGATATCAAACATAAAATCATGAAATGAGGAACATAATGAGGATCATTCTACTGACACAAAAGGCTGGGATGGGGGCGGGTTCGGGGGACTGCGGGTTGAAAAATAAATGTAGAAGAAGAAAAATACAGACTAGATAACATGCTTGCAAACTAACGTTTAATCATACCTACAACATGACAAGACATTACTGGCTGTGAATCGTCAGACACATGACGTGTGGCTACACTACTACTATCGATAACATTTGACTTCTCCTCTCCTTCCCCATAGAGCAGAACTGCGGCAACACACAAAATCAGAATGAATTCACGCTGAATAAATTAAAAACTTGAATGCATCCAGGCCAAAACAATTTAAATATGATTATGCAAAAGTAAAGTTACCCTGACCAATTCATTTTACGGTCATTCACTCTAATGTAGTTTATTTTCCCCCAAAGGTCAAAATCCTTGAACTCACTGCAAGAAGTGCTCCCAAACTTCTGTTATTATCATTATTGCTCAATAAACTTGCCATTGTTTTCAACGACTTACAGTAATTCATTTAGAAGACAGTCTTCTGCGGACTCGTCATACTGTGATGTACAAGAAACAAAGAGGTTGTTGGCTTGGCCAAGAATGTCAACAAATTACCACTGGAACAGCAGTAGGCCGTTTATGAGACAGACCAACCCATGGCCAACAACAGGCGAAGCCTGCAACAACATCCAAACTCGTTTCACAGCAGAAATGGCAGTGTTGGTACTCAGCCTACTACACACAGGTAAATGGCTGTATTCGCTTTGAAGTGGAGCTGCCTGTAAAATGCTTACTCTTGCTTCAACTGAGTTTGCCAAGAAATTAAACCTTGTTGGGCTAATCTTCTGGAAACGTACACACAATTAAAATGAGCACTTCAAAGAAAGTAAAATGTCTGGTATACAGACTCTGACAGGACGAAAAACCATTAACAGGAAAAGGTCACTGAATCCAGCAGTTGTTTCTCCCTTCCACAAACAACAGTCACGGAGGGCGGACAGCACATCAACAAGAAGACAGAGCCGAGTAATTTTCCTTCCGTGCGCTCCCCGTGGACAAAACCTATCCAGCGCCGTTGGAGTAATGGACTTAACGCTGCATGCAGTCTCCTGGCCTGGACATCGACCTGACTGCCTGCATGGTGATCACCTCTAGGGGACTGTTCCTGCTTCATTACGGGGATGACTCCTGGTTTATCTCCTCTTGTCCTCATGCCTGCCACCTCTTTTCTCTCTCTCTCTCTCTCCCTCTCTCTGTCTCTCTCTCTCTCTGTCATGCTCTACCACTTGTCCTCATCCTCCTTTGTCTCTTTCTAGCCTTCTGACATTACTGTCATTCTAGATACGGATTCAATTAACTGTGATCCAGCGAAAGCTTCTTAGTCGCTAGCCATCTTGCTCCCACACAAACACACACCTTCCTTATGGCGCCTGCTTGCTGCTGTACCTATAATATACATCTATAACCATTCTCACTGGTAATGTCACTTTACATAATCTTACATCGAAAATAACATCTCTTTTGAGGCATGTTAGATGTGGAAGTATCGCTTTTCATTCCACAAAGACACAAGTTTTGATCGAGAAAACGTGTTGCATGCACTTCCAGTCCATCCTGCGTAGTACTGGGGATGGTAAAATAATGAGGGTATGGAGCAAGAATCAGTTTTCAGAAAGTGCTCTGAGTGATTAGGTCTCTACGAACGTCCACAGTATATTGTCTTAAAATCATGCACTCTGATACTTCCTACAAGTCATGTCAACTTGTTCACCTTCGCCTAGGCAACCACAAGTTATTTATAAAAGGGATATTGACCGTGTTATTTATAAAACGGATAATGGCTAAATGACACCCATTGTTTTCAGACAGGAAAGACACGCAGACAGAGAGACAGACAAACGGTCAGACAGAGATACAGGCAGACAGAGAGACAGACAAACAGTGAGACAGAGATACAGGCAGACAGAGAGACAAACAGTACAGTCAGACAGAGATACAGGCAGACAGACAGACAGACAAACAGTCAGGCAGACAGACAGACAAACAGTCAGAGATACAGGCAGACAGAGAGACAGACAAACAGTCAGGCAGACAGACAGGCAGACAGAGAGACAGATAAACAGGCAGAGATACAGGCAGACAGAGAGACAGACAAACAGTCAGACAGGGATACAGGCAGACAGAGAGACTGACAGTCAGACAAAGATACAGGCAGACAGAGAGACAGACAGACAGAGATACAGGTAGACAGAGAGACAGACAAACAGTCAGTCAGAGATAATTCTCATAATTAGTATTCCAGCTGACAAAACAAGATACACCTTCTTAGTTTATCTCTGTTTTTGACTCTGTACAACTCAGCAAATCAATGTGTCTCTTCTACTTGATTAACAGATAATGTAGTCGTGATTGATTGGGTTTGTACCGACCAGCAAGCACGCTAATCTGTTATGCAGACTTCATAAACAGACGCTGCTTTGTCATGGGTATGTGAACTTGTTCCGATTCATAGGTTCAGTTTCATATTGCCTACAACCCAGCCGACTATTACAGCCATCTCAGCGCTAACATGATGTTAAAAACTACTCCCAAGTGTAAATAAAAAGACAAAAGTTAAAAAGCAAGCTCACGAATACCCTTTCAAGTCTAAAATGCGGTTCAAAGTATTTTCCTTATGCATAATCATATCAGACTCAACGTATTTATCTCTTATAATAAAAACTGCATCCGAACGAACATATCTGAAGAAGTTAACACTTTGACTCCCGTGCCCTGTCCACCAGCATCTTGCATTGCTAACCATGCTAGCGAAGCAAAAACTTAACCCTTTGATTTCCCTCACCCTATCCACCGGCTTCCTGCATGAAGCTGGTGGACAGTGTGAGGGATCAAAGGGTTAAGTTCTTGCATTTGATGGATAGGGTGCAGGAGTAAAAGGGTTAAGGAATCCGCTGTATAGTGCTTATGTCTACTTTTGCCGATGACTGATACATTCTGACAACATAATTATATAACTCTCGGTCGTTCGTCCGCTGCACTAACCACTTGGCTACACTGACTGGTTCCCACAACAATAAAGTTTATGAGATTACTTTTAATTTTACCTTCCATCTCATGATTCTTTTTTCTTCTTCCGGGCTGGCTGGTTCTTTTCGTACAGCCGCGGACTCAAGATCTGACATCTCGAGTTCAATCCCAATCGGCAACGTTAAAACTGACCTGGTCACTGCCCATCTTAATGTTTTCTTCGTTCTGGTGGTGTCAGCTTAGCGTTTCATACTCCCCTTCTTAGAGGAGGGGTAGTAACGGAGGGGGATGAACAGCTATGGATGATAAGCCTAGTTTGATAGAGGTAAGAGTGAAGGGAGGGGAATATAGAACGCTGGCAAGCAGTAGTAAAGGTCCCAGCCATGTACCCTGACACAGATGGCCGTCCGTTGCAGCTCCAATTTCCTGCTGACAGGTATGCTGTTGGTGTAACTGCTGCATAGTAGGAAACCTAGCGTTCAAGTACGCTTGCTTTTCTCTGATAGCTTTATCAAAAGAGCCAGCCAGTTGGCAGTAAACACGCCGATTAGTATCAGCATGAATAGAAACACAAGTCTGCATGAAATTTTATGCCACGTAAACAGCGCGGGTTTTTTTTTTCCGTTTTGCTTTCTATTGTAATATAGTAACATGAAAAAGTGAATGACTAAGAACTCAAAACGCCTTTCCGCGCATTCTTACATGAACTAAGTATAGATGACTACGGTAGAAACATGCACTTTAGCTAGCATTTCTACAGTTTTTGTTACTGCAGAAGGTAGCCCAGATAAAAAAAATGTTCTCAATCGTGTGCTCGCTGTGAATGCGTTAAACGCTCGAAAAGTGTTCAGGTAACATGCGTCTTTCCAGTCTAAAACCAGCTGTCAAAAGGTTAAATTGTGCCGGTTATAATTAATTCCAATGCATTCTTTTCAACTGTGACGAGTTCTAAGGTTGTGAAAGTTGTGAAAGGGTTAAGTTTACGCTAGCTGTGAAAGGGTTAAGTTAGTAACAGTTTTGAAAGAATCAAGTCTGCGCCAGTTGTTAAAAAGTTTTAAAAGTTTGCGCCAGGTGTTAAATGGTTAAATTAAGTCTGTGCTAGTTGCGAAAGGATCAAGTTTATACCAGTTGTAGAAGTGTTAAGAAATTTGCACGAGTTGTGAAAAGAGTTAAGCCCGTGCTAGTTGTGAAAGGGTTATGTTTGCGCCAGTTGTGATAACGTAAGCAATAAAGAGCAAGCCAGGTAACAGCTGTGAAAGGATCAAGTTTATGCCAGCTGTTAAAGAATTACATTTGTCCCAGCTATGAAAGGGTTTAAATCTGCACCTGCTGTGAAAGGGTTAAATTTACACCACTTGTGAAAGGTTTTTAAGTTGGTATCATTGTGTAAAAGTTAAGCAATGTAGGACAAGCCAGGTTATGTTTTGAAAGGATTAAGTCTGTACCAGTGTGAAAGGATTAAATTTGCGCCAGTTGTCTTCTTCTTTCGCTGTCACACTTCAGGATGAAATAAGTCGTCTCCTGTAGTCATGCACAGCCCCCACCCCCCACCCCACCCCCACCCCAGCTTTTCCCGCAGACTCAAGGTGTTGGCCATTGTCCTCCCTCAGTGACAAATGGTTCTCGCAGTCCTGGAGATTGTATTCTGCTTTCTGGTCAGTTTCTCCACAGAGGCACCTGAGCACTTGTTCTTGTGGTGGTTCAGTCTGGAGGATATAATGACTTGCTTTTGCCCAGACATCTGATGATAACTGTCATATAGCTCTGAACAGAGACTTCATGATGGTTTTCATCTCTGTGAGGTTGAAGTCCTCGTCTTTCTGGTCATGCTCTGCTCCCAGCTTCGCCATTTTGTCCGCCTCTTTATTTCCTGGGATACCACAGTGTGATGAGATCTACAGCAGTACCTGTCTGGAGCACCTGATGTTTTGCGGATCTTTCTGCACATGTGGCAATTTGTGTGTGTGTGTGTGTCTGTGTGTGTGTGTGTGTGTGTGTGTGTGTGTGTGTGTGTTGTTGTGTGTGTGTGTGTGTGTGTGTGTGTGTGTTTGTGTGTTTGTGTATGTGTGTGTAGTGCGTGTAAAAATGTTCGTGTGTGTGTGTATATGCGTGCGTGCGTGCGTGCGTGCGTGCGTGCGTGCGTGTGTGTGTGTGTGTGTGTGTGTGTGTGTGTGTGTGTGTGTGTGTGTGTGTGTGTGTGTGTTGCTTGCGGTGGTTGCTTCCAGGACCGAGGATTCTTTGGCTGTCACGATCTATCGCGTTGTTGATGATGTCTGCTGTGTGGACCAAGGCTTCAACTTCGGCTGTGTGGCTTGAGCAAAGAAGACCAGTTGGTAGTGCTTCAGCTCGCCGTTGTCCTTTTGGGAACTTGATGTATACCCAACACCTTCATTCTTGATGCGTCAGAGGCAGACCCATGTATGTAATCCCAAATCCACACTTCTTCGGGGTACTTTTTTTTCAACCATGGCCAAACGCCAGGCATCTTTCGCTCATATCGCTGTGGTCATCATTTGTAGCCAGATGGAAAAAAATTGACAGAAGCGCAGATGATGGTATTCTTCAGCTTGTCTTCCCAAAGAGGAAAACCACTGTCGGCTTGCAGGATGTCTACTTATTTTTGGAAACTGTGTCTGGAGTCTTCTCTGCAGCACTTTGGTATCTCTCATGTACTTTGATTTGATTTGATTTGATTTCTTTTTTTTTTTTTTTTTTACTATTTTCCTGAACCGATTTCTTGGTTCTGTAGCGCATTGGGTGATCTTCTGAGGTTTTGTGTACTGAATCAGGGCTTTGTATTTCCCTTGTCTTTCAACTTGGTAGTAGGGCGATCATCCCCAGCACAGCGGATTGCATCAGCGGATGGCGGATGGCCTTTAGATATGGAGGTTAACTGCGAAGTAAGTAAGGCTTCCCTGAACGAATAAACAGTCCGTGACCAACTGGCGATGGTTACTATTAGATGGGGCAAGACCTGGCAATGTTCTACCTACAAAAATATCTTACGAGTCCTATGGTGGGTAGGTCTTTTAGTCATAAGCTAAAGGTGGGGAAACCCATACAGAAGACCTAGAGTACTGAAGTCAGAGGTGGGAGTACCAGCCCCGCGGGCCCCTTGTAACCAACCATGGTACTTTGCAAGAAAACCGGCCACTATGACACTTGCGTCAGTTGTGAAAGGGTTAAGTTTCCGGCAGGTGTGAAAAGGCAAAAAGAGTGACCCAGGTAAAGAGTGTGCGTACTTCCACCGGTCTTGTGCCGGCTGCTTGTCCGGTTGTTGATGTGTAAGCTTTAACCGACTTGTGCCCACGCCGTATGTTATGCCGATCGCCAGATGACCATGGCTCAGTGACCACTCGTAAGCCTCCGGGGTGTGTGTGGCTCGCGCACTTGACCACTGCTGAGATGTAATTGATGGTAGGAGAAAATACCCATTACAGCATGGAATGGTTACTTGGAGCTGCCGAGGTGAACACACGGTTGGCTGGAAAAACTCCACACAGCGTAAATGTAATTCTGCCTGACTAGAGCGAACGTGGGCTTTTTTGCTAAGAAAGGGGAAGGGTGAGGGGGGGGGGGGGGGGGCATGAAGTTGGGGGGGGGGGGGCGTTACAGTGTGGGGGGTTGCCAGAAATGGGAGAGGGTGGAGGATAGGACTATGTCTATGATGCTCGATGCTTTATTGTTAAAACAACAATAACAACAACAAAACCAAGAACAAGCAAAACAGAAGAACTAAAAATCAAAGGAATTTATTCCCATAATAGAAAGGGAAAAGCGAGAGAGAAAAAGAAGAAGAAGAAAAAACACACTTTGCGTGTGTTATAGGGATGGGAGGGAGGGGGGCAGTATCAGTGTGGAGGATTCAGACAAGAGGGGGCGGTGTATATGTGTGTGGAGTGGTGATGGTGAGGAGTGGTAACGTAGGAGATTGAGAGAGAGAGTGCGCGCACGCGCGCGTTTGTGTGTGTGTGTGTGTGTCTGTGTGTGTGTGTGTGTGTGTGTGTGTGTGTGTGTGCGTGTGTGTATGTCTGTGTGTGTGTGTGAGACAGGGAGAGAGAGGGAGAGAGAGTGTGTGTGTGTATGTGTGTGTGTGTGTGTCAGTGTGTGTGTGTGTGTGTGTGAGAGAGAGAGAGAGAGAGAGAGAGAGAGAGAGAGAGAGACTCAGGACTATATTTGCAGTAAGAATCCAAGATGGGTCACAAGACACAGATTGGCTGTAATATTCTGACAACATAATTATTGATTTTATCAGGTACAGATTTCCCGTTACTATCATCATCATCATCATCATCATCACCATCACCATCACCATCACCATCATCAGGATCAATAGAAATACATAAATGGATGAGTGACTTAACACCTTTCAGTTGTGCATGATGCAGACAATCATAGACACATTCTGCAATAAGTATTTGTAAACTATCTTCCTCAAGCATGTCGCTTGCATTTAGCATAATGGATTTAGAACAATCGACAGTTAAAGACAAATATTTTTCCTATATCTTTTTCATCAGTCTAAAAGTTGTTGCCTTGTATCTAAACAATAGTTATCCAGGAACTGACGTTCATCTTCAATAATACCGCCAACCATACATTTTCTATCTTCTTTTGGGACACTTACGTATCTGCCTCTCTTTGTTTGAAGATCATGACTGTACTCTGACTCGAAGCCTGTGGAATGCTTTCTTCTGTGGTAAGATTTTTGATATCATTAAATACTAAAGTTCCAAAGAACAGGTGACTGTAATTTTATTAGAAGAAAAGGTGACTGTAATTTCGTTATATAAAAATGATTGCAATTTTACTATATAAAAAATAATTTTGATGTGTTTGTACACTTATATGAGGAATTCTGTGTATTGTTATTAGGATCTGTAGATCTATAGGGGAATTATATTTCAGCGCCGTAAGTTGATGAAAGAGCGACGACTGCGTCTTAAAGATATTTGAGTGTGTGTGTGTGTGTGTGTGTGTGTTGCGTGCGGCGTGGTGTGTGTGTGTGTGTGTAGTGTGTGTGCGCGCACGCGCGCGCGCGCGTGCGTATGTGTGTGTATTGCGGTGAGGGGGTGTTGGAGTGAGGGGGTATGGGACAGCTGGCCAACGTGGCTAAAGCCTCGTAATCCTGCTGGCACTTGAGGCAAGTGGTTCTTACTCTCCTGACCTTGACCGACTGCTTTATACTGTTGGAAGGCTGGAAGGCACCCGTCTGTGAGTAGGAGTGGGGGCGAGGGGAGGAAGGAGGGAAAGAGAGGGTAAGGGCGAGAGACAGAGAGAGAGAGAGAGAGAGAGAGAGAGAGGGGGGGGGGGGACTCATTTTTGTGATTTACTCAAATAATATCAATTCCATTTATTTAATGCGTATGATGTACGTTACGTTAAAGCATGTCGTTGTAGGCCTACTTTGAATGGTACCAGGGTAGCACATTGTAAACAAAAAACAAACAAACAAAGGGAGGGAAGGGTGTTTACCGCGTACATAGATTCATGCTTCCGAGTATAACTCAAATCGGTTCATCAAGAATGTTGAAGTTTCCCGTCGATCCTAGCTTTGAGCAGGCAGACTGGTCCTTCATCGCCTGTTACTGTTACTGTTATTTTTGTTTAAAGCCCAGCCGACTGCGTAGACCCATATCAGGGCTATAACCTGATTCAAAACATATACAATACTTCAACAGGAAAAAAAGAAAGAAAGAAAGAAAGAAAATTAAGTAGCCTACTAAGTACACATATGAATGCATTCGCGCACGTAATCTAAGGAGGTGCCCCTGATGTTGACCACTCTGTCCAATTTACCACACAGGGAATTTTAAAAAAAAACCGTACCTGAATACAAATTTAAACATGACTAAGGACACTAAATTGCCTTCATCGCCTGGTGTGGGTTTTCACGTGGGAAAAAAAAAGACCGATCCAGGAGACACAAGATATTCCAGAGGTGCTGCATGAAAAAGGGTCCTGCAGAATTGGGTTTCGCTTCCGCTGGTCCCTCTTCTGGTAGTGGTTCTACGCTGTTAAAATATCACTGTGCTCTGTGTGAACTGCTCTCACCATGCTGCTCTGTTGCGGAGGTCACCAGGCACAAAGCACATAATCCACAAGTTTCTGGTCTTTCAGTCAACACGACAAGTTGATGGATTTTCCGTCTCACCTTCCTTCCACACAACGTCACTGTTAGTGGCATTCATGACTCCCACGTAGGCTCACTGTGACTCATCAACATGTCTATAAACCCTGCTTTGTTCTGTCACAGTTCCAGTGTTACAGAATCCTCTGAGGCTATAAATGTCAAGCCACTATTCATCAGGCCACTCAGCAAAAAAGAGTCCACAATGACGTCGGGCCTCTTCGGTGTTTTTACTAATTTACAACAGTCGCTTGGTTGCTAAACCAGACTGAATGAGAGTATTAGTCTCTAGTACGGGGACCGTAGGCTATCATCCGTTTCCAGACAAATTGGTTTGAACCTCAAGATCCTGGAACACCCCCCCGAAACCGTCTATAATATGGCTGTAGGAACCAGAGGGTTTGACATGAAAGTTTTGTTGCACAGTTACAAAATTACACTCTCAGCCCAGAGCGCTGAACCTCCAGTGGTACAGAATCCTGTCAAAGACTGGATGCTGTTTAGGCTGCAGTTACCTTTTGAGTAAACACAAGACTTGTCCTGCTTCGTCATATCAACAGGTAGTCATCAGCAGGACAGCATTGTTTCTGGAATTAAGCCTCGGTTCCATTCCAGTTATATAGTGGAAACAGTTGATACGTGGCTCAAATCCCCCAGGGCTGCCATCCAATGATGGGGTGACCCTCGACAGTGAAGAGACCTCCGACAACCGTTTACAGAATGCGGCTGTAGGACCCCCATGCATGAAAGAGATTGTAATGAAAGTGCCGTTACAAAGTGACAGAACCACTCATCTGGCTTACACTCAGGGGCGGATTACAGGGGTGGGAGCGGTAAAGGGTTCCGGACTACCCACCCCCCTGAACTGTTCAATAGTCAAACAGCTATTAAGAAGGCACACATAATTACATATATATGTTTTCAAGTATAATAAATTACATGATATCGTCAATAATGTACCAAATGGCTTGTACTTTAGTCCTCTGGACAACATGTTCGCCACGAAAGCATGCCCCCAGCCCCCCCCCCCCCCCCCCCCCCCCTGGATTTCATAGAAACTTCCCTCTACCACGACCATAATCGGCCCCTGTACACCCCCAGCTTCAGTTTCACTAACGTCTCCACGCTCGGAATGAATTCCATAGTGCACTGACACCACTGATGCCATGTGATGGAGAAGACCTAAAATGATCAGTAATACGGAACTCCGTGGCACAGAGGAATGCCGCTGGACTGCACAAAGTCAAAGTAGGCCTACATGAAAAGGCTACCTCTAAGTTGGTAGTGGGGTGACCGATCCTAACCCAGTGGGTCGCAGGCAGCGGATGGCGGATGGCCAGATATGATACAGGTTAGCAACGAAATAAGCCAGGCTTATCCTTGACGATTAAGCAGTCCCGGACCAACTGGTGATGGTTTTGAACAATACGGGGTAGGCTGGCCCTTGGCAAAGCCACACGTAGAAAATAATCTATGATTGTGTCCTATGACCGAACCATCAGGCGGATAAGGGCCACCTAACAGCCTAGCGCCCTGCGCTCACACAGTGGGTCTTTTCCGTCATCAGCTAACGGCGGGTTATCTCTAACTTGTTAAGGACTGAAGTCAAGCGCCTTTTAACCCTTTGACTCCCGTATCTTGTCCACCCGCATCCTACATTGCCAACCTTGCTAGCGAAGCAAAAACTTAACCCTTTGATTCCCTCACTCTATCCATCAGCTTCCTGCAGGAAGCTGGTAGATAGGATAAGGGAGTTAAAGGGTTAAGTTTTTGATGTCGGTGGATAGGGTGCGAGAGATAAATGGTTAACAAACCATAGTACCATGTATTATACAGCAAATGTCTACACGGTCACTACATCAGACGTGAATGGCGCTTGCCTATCCGAGGTCCCTCCGGGGTGGGGCAGTGCCGAGTCTTGTGTCTCAACAGGATTCATCCTCAGCTACACTAGACACCTCACTCGTCCGTCTCGCGGGAAAAAAACAGTTCCATGCAGTTGGCAGGAACTGAAAAAAAAACAAAAAACAAACAAAACAAAAAAACGACAAAACAACAACAGACAACAACAACAAAAAAACCGGCCACATTCTCACTGTCAGATGTGGCATGACCATGCAGACGGCGAACAAAGAAAAAGAAATATCTAACGTGGGGACCCTAACTGTATGGTTTTGTCACAGGAACAGGCAGTCCACAGTATGTGACAACTGTGATATGCATATTTGTATATATATACTATTATAACACCACAATACTTCGATTCAGAACGGACTTCTATCTGTTTGGATTGACTGACTCATGCTGCCATCCAGTAAACCTTCATTAAAGGGTTTAAAGCGCGCTCATCCCAATTCCGGAGCCTCAAAAGAGTTCTGTAACGTGACTGAATACAGAATAAAACGATGAAAGCAGTGGTTACTGGTATCCTACATCTCTCGTACCTCTTGACGAACTCGGACTTAAGGAATAAATACAGCAACGCATTTGAAGTGAAGCTGAAATGAATAGGGTAGATCTGGGTTCGATCTTCATGGGTACCTCCGCCTGGTGGGTAAAGGGTGGAGGTTTTTCCAATGTCCCAAGTAAACACGTGTGCAGACCTCATAGTGCCTAAACCTTATTGTGTATATAATGCACGCAGAACATCAAAATAGTGTCTGTTAACGATGCTTACAGTCTGGTGGTTCATGGAAACACGAAACTACCAAAGAGTGAGTACGTAATCTGTGCATCAACATACCGCCTGCACAGCATAGGGGGAAAAAAAACAACTAAGTGCATTAACGCATAGGAGCAAAACGATCCATGAACTCCAGGTCAGATATTTGGATTTCAATCCCTGTCCGAAAGATTCTTCTTCTAGTCATGCACGGTAAGATCGTTTGTCCGAAGCGAAGGACGCAGTCTGCCGTTCTTTCCGAATCCTGTTATCTACCATGCAGCTTGGCCTATAGTGGAGTGTCCTTTGGTAATTTTGCGGGCTTCCACAAGGTGATTCTGTTGGTGTCATCTCAGAGTGTTCAGTGCCGAGTCCAAGTCCACGTCATCCTCTCCCATTTCACGGCAGACCTCATCGATGCAAAGGGATTGTGTGTGTGTGTGTGTGTGTGTGTGTGTGTGTGTGTGTGTGTGTGTGTGTGTGTGTGTGTGTGTGTGGTATGTGGTGTGTGTGTGTGTGTGTGTGTGTGTGTGTGTGTGTGTGTGTGTGTTTGCAAGTGGGCTCAAAGAGTCCGCCAGATAATTGCTGGCAGATTTGATTGAAGCGCGATTTGAAACAGGCCAGGTGTGATAAATCCCTTTAAAACAAACTCCAAATCCACTTCTTACCTGCGGTTAAGAGCTTTGATCGACGCCATCAAAGATATTCTCAAGTGTGTTGCACTCGGTTCTGTGGTTTTATAGGATTAGAACCCCAAACCTTCAAGTTTGCATACGAGGTTTATGGTTTCACCAGTGTAAAGTCTGCCGTTTCCATAATGGCATGGTTTTTGTTATGCTGAAGCGCTTTACTAAGTGTTTGGAGCTTAGGAACATGAAGTTCCGGTTTTCTTCAAGAACTTATCACACTCGAAGGGAAATAAACGCGCTCCATCTAATTCTGACCGACCTCTCGAACCAACGCAAACCTTGTGCTTGGTAAGCCGACCTTGAAATAGGAAAGATGGGGTACAGGGGCCGGGGATAGAGAAAGGGACCAGAGGAACGCTGACACACCAGAATGATTGCAGCGTTAGGATGGGCAGCGACAAAATCAGTTTTTATGTTACATGTTACAGGGTCGATTTGAGCCACAGACATCACATCTCGGGTCCACAGCTTCTGTATCAACAGAGCCAAGCAGCCCGCATGAAATCATGCACTTAACTTGACATTTGGTGATGATAATTATGTGTTTATGTTTCAATTAGTTTAGAGCGAATAAGTGTGACCTGGCCCTCTCATTTTTTTTTCTGTTTGGGCAAATAAAGACTACATTGTATGTGTGCTGTTGCACTGTTTCGTTCCAGTGGTCATAACTACTTAGCAATGGTATGAAACTTGAGTACGCCTACTTACATAGAAATCTTCTAGTACGTCGGCAAAGCGGTCGTTTCCATTTCGCTTTTCGTGTTGTTGTGTGCCTATGTGTGTGCGTGAATGAGACAGAGGGGGGAGGGAGGGAGGGAGAGGGAGAGAGAAAGAAACGAGTGGGAGAAAAAGCAAACACTGCAAGGTTTAGGGGGCTTTTCTTGTGTCGTGTTCTGTGTGCTTCCTCTTTTCTGCCACGCTACCTGTACTATGTAGTGCATAATACAACACAAAAAAGGAATACACACAGTTCCGAGCCATCAAACTCAACCACTTCACTCAACACTCAAAATCACAACCTTACCCAACACTCGAAACAAAAACAACAAAAATGAAAACCACAGACACTGTGTTTATGCATTTACATGACAAGTATTTATTTCTTTCAGTAAAACCGAACAAATAAGATTAATCCATCATATTTACACGAATATGTCTAGGGCTTCTACACATGCGGC
This sequence comes from Monoplex corrugatus, assembly GCA_030674185.1. NCBI lineage: Eukaryota > Metazoa > Mollusca > Gastropoda > Littorinimorpha > Ranellidae > Monoplex > Monoplex corrugatus. The sequence goes on from CM060309.1 coordinate 31,497,408, forward strand.
ACTTGTGCCAACACGCACGACCAGAGGAAAAAGAAAGGAAAGAAAGAAAGGGGATTAGAAGAAGAAAACTAAAATGAAAAAAATAAATAAATAAACCACTGATCAGATCTAAACGTTTCCTTCCTACAGAAGGACTTAGACTGATCATATGGCCTACTTGGACACCAAAAAAACAACAAAGTTTCGAAAAGGGAGCCACTAATACAGACGGGTATACAGGACCCTCCCGAATGTGCGTTCTACATCAACAGTCGTACAAACACAGACCCATTCGTTTCCATCATTATTCAGACCATCCAAGCTTCCCCATCTTACCTACCAGGCAACAGCAACCCACCTCTTTTTTGACGCATGCCCCTTTCCCCCCCTCTTCAGCCACCCCCCCCCCCCCCTTCAATACAATCTCATCAAGCCAGGTTGGTTGAAACGCTTTAATTAACGGATGAAAGAAGAACGAACGTTCAAGGTGGCAAAAAGATCTATCTAACGATACAACAATGAGATTGCTTCAGTCCAGGAGAGTGCACACACGCAGGACACAGACCGTTTTAGAGGACAGACTGGAAAGAGATAGCAAGACATTTAGAGGACAGAGAGAAGACGCAGAAACAATATCCCCCTCTCCCCCGTTAGTGTTCAAGTGAGAACTGTCCTAAGAGCACATACAGTAGGCAATGTCACGTTCTGATATCCTATTTAATCGTCGCTGACGTCCTGCCGTGACTTGACGACAGGCCGTCAGAGTGCCTGCCCATTATTTAAATATTGGCCACCCACGCAGCTGATCGATTTGTCATCATTTAGCCCTTTCTTTCTCTCGCCCTGTCCCCAAGCTTCCTGGCTTTGGTATCCTCAAATCGACATCTGGTATTATCACAGACTGTATAAGAATTTCAATTTAAAAGGTAAGTTTTAGCTTTCTCCATATAAATATCAAATAGTGAAGTCTAGGTTAATGTGCAAACATCGGTTCACAACACCCTCAAGAATACAAGAGTCCATTATTCCTCACAGAAAAAAAAAAAAAAAAAAAGATACCGAGATGTTACGTCTTCCGTACCTCCCTGGCAAAATTTCTTGAAAAGTCTTATCTTATCCAAAAGCCAGAGCTAACAGAGCCATGGATTCCAGTTCTAATATCTCAAGTGCAATCTCAGCCCGCAACATTAAAAAAAAAAAAAAGGCCTGTTCAGTGCCCATCGTAACGTTTCCATCATTCTGGTGAGTCAGCATTTATACGTTTCATGTCCCCCCCCCCCCCCTTCATTTCAAGACTTCCAGCGCACGCTCAGGTAGTCTGCCGGACACTTGCTGCTAAATGCAGGTAGAGCGTATATGAAATTATCCGAGTGCGATGAATCCTCTTGAACTCGCTCCAAAATGCTCGTGTGTGTGTGGTGTGTGTGTGTGTGGTGTGTGTGTGTGTGTGTGTGTGTGTGTGTGTGGTGTGTGCGTGCGCGAGATAGGATGGGGGCATGAATGAGCGTGTATGTGTAACCGAGACCTTGTAACTAGCTCTCTAGAAATTAGAAGTCGATTGCCGTTGTCCACTACAGTCCATAATTCGAAACCCCCCCCCCCCCACCCCCCCCCCCAGTGCTTGGAAACAATATCTTTATCAAAGTATTTTTGACGGTTACTATCACATCGCACCATCCCCAAAAAGTTTTCCTACGAAAACAACTTGGCGACGCAGAGAAACAGACAACTTTGACACTCTCAACTGTGTTCGCTAATCACCGTTTCCACCCTCCAAGTCTAGATCTAACACCTCTGCAATAAATAAAACAGTACAGTAAAGAAATAAAAACAAAAAAAGCTGATTTATCCAAGTTCCACAGTGACTGCTAACTTTAGCCTGTGCAGTAAGCAACTGTATGCTTGAACCGCCAATGCCCACGTCAGCTGTTCTTTTCTTCTTCTCCCTCCCTCCCCCCTCTAACTTTTTTCTTTGGGTAGCGGCCAACTTCCCAGTTAAATGAATCTCTGTCGGTACGCTCTATTTCATCATCATCGATCCATAACGCTCACCAGCCCCTGTCGGTCTGCATATATATACACGCTTTCCAGCCAAGGGGAAAAATATTCTATGCTGTGGCAAGCTGCCAACTAACTAGTTAGCTGTCCATGCGAAAGTGCAGGCCCTGAGAAAAAAAAAAATATATATATATATATATATAAAGTTGTGTCACGGGAGCCGCTATATGACCTCCACTGACCTTCAAAGCAACTGACACTGACGGCCCGAGTAACTGCGAATTTCAGGCCCAAAGGCCCCATAACATTCGACCGACTTCTTATTCAATAGCTACCGTAGGAGTAGGGGGGTGGTGATGGTGGTGGCTACACCTGGCAATCCCAATCCGCGCTGTTCGTGTTGTGAACCAATCAATTACTATAAATCAATACGTAAATAAAGAAACAGCAAAGTCTGCGGAAGCATCCTTTCCTGTAACTGACTAACCCATTATTACACCTAAGCCCAAATTCAATCCCCTTTCCATTCCGCAGAAATAATGGACTCCTTTTACTATTCTGAGGGGGAACTTGAGGTTACAGATCACATTTCCTTTGACCGAAGTTGTCATAACAAAACAAAAACCAAACATAAACAAAAGCAAAAAAACTTACTAATGCTTCTTTCGCTTAGGGTCCGCGACCAGGCGCATGAAAATGCACGTTTGTATCACGTTGCAGCTGTGTACCTTCATACAGGTTACATTATTTAATTTTTCTAAGGCCTCTTGCAAACCAGTAGCAGTGTAAGTTCAAAGAAGACGTTATGTAATTTTCATGACCTAATTATGTCAGATTTCTTGCTATGGTACATGTGTACAAGTCTGCCATGGGGAGGGGGAGAGGGAGAGGAGAAGAGAGAGCAGAAAATGGGTGGAAAGGAAAAACAGACAAGAGATTTTGATCATGAAAGTACCACATGCTGGTGGTTACAGCCATTTGCAATTCATAACAAAATGAAAACATGATGATGCTTCAGCCACACAAAGGGATGAATCATACAGCCATAACATGACAACAATTTGCAATAATGACACAACAAATGAATACAGCAGCTGACAACAGTATCTGAATCCATCGAAACCATTTTGCTGCAACATGACACTGCAAGCACACACTCCGCACATATACTCAACTTAAATAAATGTACACCTATCCCACTTACAACAAAAGCTTACATGCATTTGTACAACACACATCAAACAATTGTACTGATTTACAACAAAAAGCTCAATTTGCACAAGTTGAAATAAACTTCATGATACAATGGCTGAAATGGGGAACAGCACAACAAAATAACAAAACAAAAAGTCCCAAAGAGGGGGTGGAGGTGGGGGGTGGGATCTATGAAATAAGTAGAAGAAATATCCAAGTGTGAATTTGTGACACTTTCTTTCAAATGAGATTTTTTAAGTCAGGTTCCAACACTGCATGTGTGCACATGTAAACATCACACATATTGTGTCTGTGGTAAACCAGAAATAAACAATACAAGGAATTTAAGATTTTAAGTTTTGCTCTCGAGTGACAAGCACATTTATTGCATACCAGTACTCCAAATTTCCACTCCTGTTATCCCAGATTCCCCCACCCCCCCATCCAAAACTCCAAACCACTTTCCCCCAGCCTGTATAAAAACACTTCCATAAAACAACAACAGCATTTCCAGATGAAACAATGTAATTAGTTTTCACGGTTGTGTACCATCCCACTATTTCCAAAGATGACAAGATTATATCTCCATGACAAGATTATCTCCATTTCACAGCTATGCTACGGATATTCAGGCATTATTTGTGTCACTTTTTTTAAACCCAAAAGATTAAGATTATCAAAAGCTCGTATAACATGAAATTTCACAATTAAACAGACGTTTCTAAGGTACCTAAAACGAGAGATTGTTCGCATGGCTTGATCACGTTGCACTCACTCACTACCTTGGTTTGCAAGTATCAACTGTTCACCTACACAAAGACACCACACCACCACTTCATTTTTACAATTTTAGGCTGGTAACACTGTCAGTGTCATGAAACTTCACAAAATAACCAACAGTGCTGGTACACAAGTCCAACTTGTTTCTACCAAATAACCATAAATTTTTCCAAGTCAATTAAAGCAAGACCTTGCTACACAAGGTAGAGGCTGAACAGAGATACAGACAAATGAACATGAGCACAAACCCACAAAAGAACATTCATGACTGACATTAATATTCATCGACAAAATGCTGACAGTCAGACATACTGACATGAATGAGAGTACTGTACTGATGAGAATACATATTCAACAAAAAATGGATGCGTTTTCTTTTTTTTTTTTTAAGTACAATATCAACAAGTGGCTCAGAGTTGGTTATGGCAAGATCGACTTACTGCAAGTAAGATGGGGAGCCAACAATGCAATGTATGAGAACACAATAAAATGAATAATACGCAAGTCATCAGTGAACAAGGACAATACATGCACCTGAACATTTTTGATCTTTCGTTCGCACGTGGCTTGCTAACAACAGCAACAAAAACCAAAAACAAGACAATAACTGATTCGTGTTATTATTAATTAATAATAGTATCACATGCTCTGGTCTCTCTCAGAGTTGAAACTGTAGGGTAAATACGTGCGTATACGTTCGTAACAAGAGCGAAGGCATTAACCATTTACTCCACCACCACCACCACCCCCCATACACGCCAACGTGCGTCCGTTAAGTTCACACACGCATACATACACTGAACATTAATGAACGTGCGCGCGCGCGCACACACACCCCAAACACCAGACATCAGTCATACATACGCACACACAACCATTCGCCTCACACAACACGTGGCAAAAGCACGAGTTGCGTGCCAAGTCACACCACGTTAACATGTGAGCCAGCACTGAGCCGCTCCTGGCAAAGTGTCAAGTCGCTCCACACTGAAGCAGCGCAAGCCGTCACCATGCACGCACGCACGCGCACCACACACACACACGTACCCAAACAACCACAACCGCGCATGCTACAACCACTGTGTAAGCTATCTACTACAGCACGCACAGCCTGTGTGTACAGAATATGGCCCACATCGCAATATCATATACATGCACGATTTGTCCCCGGTAGAAGCGCTGCCAGGTCAGATAAACCTACTTGTTTGTCAAAAATCTTGCCTCCACCCCACCCTACATTTACGTCAAACACAACCTTCACCCTCTTCACAATCAACTGCAAATTATTCCCGATAGTCTAAATGTCGTTGTCAGGCAAGGTTTCCAGCCAAGTTAAAAAGAGCTCGATTGCACGATAGTTATTCAAAACACCACTTCAAAACCAGCAAGATAATATAACTATAACTAATGAAGTGGGAGAGGTGAGGGGCAAACTTGAAATCCGACTAGTTATCAACAGACCGTAAAACGATTCTTATTATTTAGGCCTAATTATAATAACAATTCTCCCTCATGCCAGCATCTTGCAAAAGGCAGGACTATTTTTTATCAACCGCTTCACCTTCCTACACACACAGAACATGTTTCATATTTTTGCTTCTCACTCTCAACGTGGAAGTACAAATCCAACAAGAAATATTTCCCAGATTGTACAACCCCCTATCATTCCTACTATCGCCAAACTTAACCTTATCTAAATTATCATTTGTCGCCACCCCACCCCCAAATAAACAACCAGAAAAGAAAGTAGTAACTGACAAAAATATCCACACTATCCCTCCCCCACCCCCATTTTCCAAAACCTTCCCATCAAGGAAAAACAACTCGGTCGGCTATACATACAGTCAGCAGCCGCACTGCATGTTGAAAACCGGCAAGTTTCACCATCGCAAGGCTCACCCCCCCCCCCCCCCTCTCTCTACGCCTCTTCACCCCCCCACACTTCCTTTTTACCCCCCTCCCCCACTTCCAACAGCCCAGCCAATGTTTGTAAACAAGACCATGCACAACGCGCGACGTGGAATGCGGCTGTGGCTCAGCCATCGCCAGGCCTGCACGGCAAAACCACAAGAAGCTAGCGAAAGCCAAATTGCTTGCTAGGGGCAGTTGCGAGGCGAAAGAGGGAAGAGACAAACGAGGAAAATCGATTCAAAGGAGTGAAGCTCAGAATCCTCAACATTTACATTCTCCGGGTCTCTTACTTCTTGCATCCCCTTTACTTCCAATAATTACTATAGGCTTTACTCCTACCCAAGTCAACATTAGCTGTTCAAACAAAGCCATGTCACTTTTTTCCCATCCATACTTCTAGATCTACACAATCCTTCCTTTAAAGATTGTATATAGTAATGCATCACTTTTTTTCTCTAAAGTTTAATAGTAACACATTTACACTGACAAAAACTCATATAAGGAAATCATACTAGATGAATAATTGGTAAAAACAACATAACTCAACATAATAATTATCATCAGAAACTTAAAAATAATAATCATCATCATTATAGCTTACAGAGAAAAAAAAATACTAGCAGTACACAATGCAGGAACCAAGGCATGATTACATAACCCAAGGCGAGTTACGCAGAAATGACACATGAATTGATAAAATAAGCACATGATCACCTGTGTTCTGTCAGATATTCAACAAGTGAGTAGGCCTTCACTGCGTAATGTAGTATCTATACAAGCCTCTCAAAATACACAAGGCATAAAATGTTCATCAGTATGAGTTCACCTTCTTGGTACAATTCTAGCTTAGGAGCACCTTTTGTCTATAAATTCTCTTCCACAGTAATCAGATGTTTTGAATACTAACAACCATCAAGTCACAAATTTTCCTTTTTTTCTAAAGAATAATAACACGCCCAGGCCTATATAAGCCTAAAAATATGAGATTTTTTTCATAATAAACCTTCACTCGAATCACTGTCAAGAGCTCAGCTCGCTGTTATTTCCAAATAGAACACACCAAATAATACACGCACCAAAAAAGGCCACAGAAATCAAACTGGGAAAAATAATGTATACAATATGAAAATAACACAAAACAATGATTGCACAATGATTCCGATTCACAGATTCAAATTTTTAAGAATCTAGCTAGTTGAAGTTCTGTCTCACAATGCCAGTATAAACAATAATTTCAAACATTTTCACAGAAATCTTTACAAACTGGTATACACACACACATGCGCACAGATGCTTGCTTTTGTTTCCCTTAATTTAAAAATCTGTACAGTGTTACTGTACAGTTTAAAAATTTTCAACGCTCTAAGTAATTTGAAATACTGCATTCTTTTCTCCCTTGGAGATGGGAGGAGTGGGGGAAGGGAGGGGAAGAGATTTCAACTTTTCTATTATGACCTTCAAATACACTCCCCAGATCCACTGACCTACATATCTGAAGATGCATTTCAGAAGTACAAAGCACAGGCCTACACAGTTCAGACACGATTCAGTGTTCAGGTTTTCTACTTGCACTCCACACACAACCTGCCCTATGTACAAATTAAACACAATACTTTAAACACCAATTACACAATTAACATAACACTCTTGTTGCCCTATATGTTTTTCTACCACACGCACACGCTGCAGTCAGACAAGATTTTATCCTGGAAACACCGACACGACAACATTTACACAGCAACACACGCACACAAGACACTGAGCAAAACACACACCGTGAAGAGCTAGCTCACAGGCAGGCATAATGAATGACACATGCACGAAATCACACGCAAACAATGAAGGCTGTATGTTATGTCACACACTGATCAAGTGCATATGATGGATTCATGTGCCAGATGAATGCTGCAGACTTGTACCTGGATGGATCTTCTTGCACAATGTTAGACTTGAGCGCTATAAAGCCACAACTATTGACGGTATGTGAGAGCCTCCAAGTTATGTGAATGCACACAAAATTGCATTCTATCATTTTCAGAATGAACACCGGGGTCTTAAGTGTTTGAGCAGTAGGCCTTATTTTTAAGGAAAGGACAAGAAAACATGACAACCCAGTCTTTTTTTTTTTATTACTAAGAACTCTTTAGGACCTACCTGTTCTGGCTTGATTTTATCTGGCCTACTTGTTTCCATCTTTTATGGTTTCATCAATCTTTTTTTTTTCTTTACTTGCCTACTCATGTGAACTGATCACAATACCATTTTAATTTTTAAGCTTAACAACATGTGTAGGCTCAGCTTACAGGCTAAACACTTTCACGAGCAAATTCATTAAATCAGAGCTGGATCTTCATCTGGATAAAATGACGATAAATTGTAAAGTTCACTTTACCAATAGTAGGCCTGTGCTTTTGGAACAACACGATATGAATTCAGAAAGGTGCATGTGGGCTTTTTTTTTAAACATTTTTTTCATTACTAAATGAACTTAAAACAGGAGTTGGCCTGACCAGCTGCTAATACTGTAGCAGGCATTGTGACTGTATAGTTTTCATCATCAATAAAATGGTGCATAGCCAACAGGTGATCCTAACTGCTCTCTAGTCTATATGCACAGCTGAAACTCTATAGAGATAAGTCTGTTGACATGGGATTAGATCAACTGAATAAATAACTGCGTAGTAGTATAGGGACCTAGACGGACAACAAGGGGGAAAACAGCGCACGAGTCTCAACCATGTAAACAAAACATCAACACGCTTGACAACCAAATTAAAATGCTAGAGGATGGGAAGGAAAACAAAAAACAAAAGTGTGTAGGTACTGTACCTGCTATTACACAATCTGCTGCTGTACAGATACCCGTCAGTGGTCATTCCATAATCGATGAGACACTGAAAGTTTCACTTTTGTTTTGTTTTTTCCCCCCACTGTCCTCTCATGCTGTGTACACTCTTCTCCACTGTAGGGTTGACCACAGTTATCTCCCTTGGCAGGCACTGTCCACCAAACTGCAGCACGAATCTTGCTATTTACACCGATTGCCAGAAGTCGCACGTCTGAATCACACGAAGCACAGTCTATTCACATCCCGTTTATCTCTCGAGCATGAGATGCCACTCTAATTACTGTATTATTGTCATTCACTGCTATCTTTGCACAGGTAAGATTAACTGATCACTGCAACATCAATCTGATGTTTCAGTATAATACATTTCCTTGGCAAATACTATAGGCCTAGATAATACTATGTCATCTGGGTGTTTACTACATCTCACTAGCCACTGCTTTTCTAATCGCAAGAACCAACTGTTCTCCAGACTATCATTTCTGATTACAATCAGGCTGGTTTCTATAACAAAACAAAATCCTGACACATCAATTACCCGGTCTTAATATCTTGCGCATAAATGTCTTCCAATTCTAAGCACTAAATAACAATTGCCTTCAGCAAACTGACCCTTTGTGAACTTGGCAGAGCTAACTCATCAAGTGTGAATAGAAACACAGACACAAAGAGCATATATGCACAAAATCTACAAAGTCACAAGTATAACAGCAAACTCATCGAGGAAAGAGATGTAGGACGATGACAAAAACAAAAACAAAATGGACTGCAAACTACTGGCCACCAATTAACATGGGTCAGGCCGTCCTGCTGATTGACTGTTCTACATCACACACGAGAAAAATGATAAGAGAGTACTAAGAGAAACTGTAAAAGAGCTACGTTACCAACATAATTATCCTCTGAAGTGGCAACGAAATTACAGCTTGCAAGCATAAGTTTATACTTCCAGCTGTCAGGCCCAGTGAATCCCTAGACATTTCAATACACTCATCCATCACAAGCAGCTTTAACAATGTTTTTTCCTTCAAATGTCTTAATTATTCTAGACACAATGAAAATGGACAGGTTTAAACTGCTAAGGGAAGTGTGGGTATATAGTGTTCCTGGGTTTCCGACTGCCGTCCCTTTGCTGCCATCGGACCAGGGAAGGACCGGAGTGGAGGCAATGTTGGCCCAGGAAATGCACAGCCAGACTATTGTGATGAATTCTTGAAAAGAGAACCTGAAATCATTATCAACTTTCCAAGAGAAGGAGGAGAGATGGAAAAGAGCAAGCACATGGGAAAAACAAAGAGAAACAAAGAGAAGAGAATTTCTGTTCCTTTAAGTATCGTCTATAATGCAATTCTGAAGGTCTCAGCCCATCTGGAAGTGCACCCTGTGATATAGCAGTCCAATTCTCTCTTGTGCTGGACATTTTTTAATATCTAAAATGGTCTTCCAGTAGAGAGCGCTAAGAAAAAAGTTTAAAATAAAGACTTCAAAAGCTACTTTTCTTGTTCAATCAATCTTGTATTTTCTATTCCCAATCTTCCTTTCCTGCTCTTGTTAGTGTACATTTTCTTTTGTTATTTCTGTAGTTCTACATTGTTGTCAGTTTGGAACATAGGTAAGTAGTAAGTTGACTGAAGCAGATCTGTCATGAGTAAGAAGCTGGCCACCGCACCGTCAAGTCTGGCTGGCTGCACCATTGAAAAGGGGAAAAGGGGGGTCAGGAAATACACAAAGGTGAAGCTCTGGGAGGAGGGGCTGGGAGGCTGTATAGGTAGGTAAGATGTCTCCCAACCACGTATCAGAGGTCATCGGAGTAAGGGGAATCGTCCATAGAGAAACTAAAGCTGTGAGAGTTGCCGCTGCCATATCCTTCACTGCCCAGGCTCTCCACGCTGCTGATCTCATCACTGTCGCTATTAGAACCACCCATGATGTCGATCTCATCTGTAAACATACAGCACAGAGAACCAAGTTTAACACACAAGAAAAATCAAACAATTGCAAACAATAGTATGAAGAGAATGCAAAATGTAGTCCATCTGCTAAGATAAATGGTAAAACAGACTATTTCAGTATTTGACAGCAGGTTATATCGTTCATTTTGTCTCAAATCATGACACCCAAGTCATTACTGGTTTTCAATAGAAACAGAAAGAATGAATCCTCTAAGCTATATTATTATGCTTCACTTCAAAAAAGTCTGCATAAATAGACACCTTCACAGCTTGATAACTTTTGCCATAAACCACTTAAAAATGAAAGAAACAAAAATCCAAACTTCACCAGAAACAGATTTCCTATATACCCATGACCCCTGATGAATTTAAAAGCCTGTGTATATTGTCGTTTTCAAGCTATCATTGTTAAGACCAAACATTTAACACGATTCATGAATCAAATAAAGATTTCATCTGCAAAAGCTTTGACAAAAATTTTTTGCCAGCATGAATTGGCAATCAGTTTACTTGTGGCAGAACAGTTCAAAATGAAAATTTAAAAAAATAAAAATAAAAAAAACGAAAGAAAAGGAAAGGGAAAAAAAAGTGCCATCGTGATCTGTCATCTGGGGCCAAAAAACAGACCACTGGCTTTACCAGCACATGCAACATAAGGTAATGTCAGAACAAGCAACCTCTAAAAAAAACTAAAAAAAGAAAACGGAAGCATGAGCATACTGGTATGTGTATATATATATATATATATAAATAAAAGGAAAAGAAAAAAAGAGCATATTGCACTCACCAGACTCCTCCGAACAACGTGAAGATGAGCTGATGGAAGAACCCAGGGAAGAAGTAGAAGCGTTGGTAGACGTGGAACATTCGCTGATGCTACGCTCCTGTCGGACCCGGTATGACCCTGCAGTGCCCAGCTGCTCCAGCTTGCGCTGCAGGAACCTATGTTCCCGTCTCAGTTGTTCAACATGACTCGCAGCTTTCCGGTCACGATCCTCAAGGTTCTATACAAAAAAAAAGCATTCACATTAAATACAACTATTCAAGATTGTCAATACATGCACTGTACTGACAACTGACAGAAAATGAGAAAGTACGCCTGAATACTCGTGACTCGTGTGTGTGTGTGTGTGTGTGTGTGTGTGTGGTGAGCGTGCGTGCGGTGTGTGTTGGTGTGTGTGTGCACATGCACGCAAGCGGGGGTATGTACGTGTGTGAAAACAGACCCGTCATAACTTGATGAACCACACGTTTTATTGCATGAATCATGAAAGGATGGATTGGAGTGGTGCATGTACACCTCCCAGCCTTCCATACAAAGTGATGGTGTATTGGTTAAAGTGAGGTCTTACATCTTTTTTATATTTCCTGGAAGCTGTACAGGTAACACCAGAATTGAAATGCAGACTTCCAAAGGACGGATGTAGCAGCGCATGCATACCTTTGTCCCTTCCAATCAAAACTTAGGTTAAAAGATAGCAGTGATGTCTTATATTTACACCACATTGTATCTCCTATATAAGTTGTGTACCTATATATAAGTTGTGTGGACATAACACTGGAAATCAAATGAAGAGGTCATACATCAGTATCCCACAAGAAATAAATTTCAAACAGGCTTTCCCTCCTCAGGCTTATGGCATTTGTCATGATAAATAAAACGATTCCCTGACATGGTATTGGTCATATTAGCACATCCAAAATCATCCCCAGTGCTATATAACAACAGCGTTCCTGCTCAAGCTCAGAGAATTTGCCATGATTAAATCCTTCAATAGCACAGTACATCTGTTGTGTCAAGATATATGGTGCAAGAATCGTCCCAAGTGCTATTAACACTTATCTTAAGCAAACTGAAAGTTCAGCTCTTCGAGTCACATTGTATATAAATCTAGTACATGTGATATAATAAACTTATTTGGAACAATCCCCCCCCCCCCCCCCCCCCCCGGGAGAGTGTTACTGGAAATGTACCAGAATGAAGCCCAGGAGCATCTCTCCAACTGAAATTCTAACCAAGACCACAATAATTTAGCTTGGACAGCACATGTTAGAAACAGTAAACATGCATGAAGCTGAATAAATACTTGGGCCAGCTAGCAGGTTCTCTGGACAGAGGGGTGAACTCAAAATCTAGAATCTCAGGTTCAATCCCAGCCAGCAATATTTAACACCGACCTGTTCAATGACCATCGTAAGGTTTCCACCATTCTGGTGTTGTCATCTTAGTGTTTTGATTGATCCCCTCTGAATTCTCACCCTCCCCATTTCAAGACCGTTCCAGTGCATAGGGGTTTGTGCAGGCTCAAGGAATCTTGTCTAATAACTGTTGCGGGTAAAGCGCCTATGGAATTGTCCGGATATTATATACAAATACTTATTTGGAAAGATTTCCACTACTGAATGTTCTACAACAGAACAATGAATACAATACACAACCACAGTATTGCGCACATGCTCAAAGATCAAAGGCAACATCTGTTACTAATGATCCTCCGATGGTCATACACATCAAGAATTTTTTTTTTAAATTGAAAAGAATACATCTGTTTAAAGATCACAGTCCTAATGCTATTTCAATTATGCATACTTTAACGTGCCTTTTGAGTACTATCATATTCTAAGGGCTAGGGCTTTTAGCTATTTCTGTCTAGTCAAAGAAACTATGATGCTACCACAGACATGAAGAATAGGAACTTTTTTGTGAAGCAAACTTGACAGAATCTTCAGAACATTATGCATTTGGCCTACATCAAAGTATAACTGCCACATAAAACAGTCGGCCAAACAGGCAAAACTCACCTTGATAAAAGACCTTGCTTTGGTTAATAATCCTAAGGTGGTGTGTCTTGATGCTTCTGAACCGACAGGAACAAGGTCTTTCAACCTCTCAAGGCAGTGTCTGAGATGTGCTCTCCTGAAAGTTATGAAAAGTCAAATTTCACACTCAAGCAGCACAGTGTCCGACACTATGGCAATCTTCTGGTCCACAAACTCTTATTTTGTACAATTATCAGTGTGACAATTCAACTATGTGTATCAAATTCATGGTCAAACTGACAAACCCAAAATTTTGTTTATCTGTAATTCAAGAGTAAACCACTTGTCACAAGCCAGGTTATTTAGGCCTCACCCCCCCCCCCCCTTAACTAATCTAAAGTACAAGGTGTAAACAACTATCTGAAATGCAGAGGAAATCTATTTTACAAAAGCTGCAGTGGTGCTAAATGCATTTACAGACAAAATTGGGTCCTGCTGTGCAAACACATAACTTTACAACCCACTAACTCAGTCCTCAGTTAGGTAATAACTTAACTAAAGTGAAGGCTAATCCATTCAGTTTAAGGAAAGCAGAGAAAGAACTGTGGTTATTAATGGTGAATGGATGCTTTGTGTGAAAAAAAAGCCTTTAAAACAAAAAATGTTACAAATCTAAAATGTTGCTAACCGAGGGGAAGCGGAAGGAGCGGGGGACATCTAGGTTTATGTACAATTCACAAGCTTCTAAATTAGTCGACACTTTTCTCAAAACGATATCTCCGCGATCGGAAGAACTTTAAACGATCAGCCAGTCAGTCTGCCGGACGGAGAAAACTGCGACACGGACGGGGTGGAGCGAGTGCGAGGGTTAAACCGGGTCAGTTTAAGATTAGGGTGGACTCAATAGCAAACAAGACCTAAGTAAAAGCGACACGGTTGCGCAAAGGACCTTCGGTTACAGTTCAGCTGGGGTTTTATTTACACCCCTCGCGGTCAATGTCAAGGACGCGATATGCAGTCACATGACCAAGCAGGAATGTGCCGATCGATCAGCCCGCTGTGGAAAACGAGATGGCGCAATGGTACACCTCCGTCGCGCTCTCAGCGTTCATGCAAGTTCTCACATGTGACTTGCTGACGAAAGATTGAGAAATCGATAATTTCTACCATCTATACGCCAGTGTATGTTGTACTAGGAGATGAAACCGGATTAAAGTGCAAACAAAATAATTGTATCTTGCTCCCACACCGGGGACACCATTACTAACAACAACAAAATACCAACCTACCTCTCTTCACTACGAAAGAATATACCGTGGCACCTGATATTCTACAAAATCGGACTGAATCGGAGCCTATTGTAAAACTAAACATATGCATATATTAGCTAACTATATAGGCCTATAAATGTATTACCTGAAATCAGCTTTACTCAATGTAAACAGTAGGCCTAACTGGAAGAATGAATATTAAAGTATTTAAACCCATCTACCCCCCATACATGCAATTATGAATCTCTCCCTCTCATACACACACACACATATATATATATATAGGTCTATCAAACTGATGCTCCACGTATTCAAGGTGAGGGTCGATGCATAGGGCTTACTGTGCACTAGTGTGCTCGCCGCACAGATGTCGACTCACGCCCACGCGGCAAGTCAAGCCGGCGGAGGCCTAAACGCAAATCATGCAGCGCTCAGGGAAAGCGTTCTCGTTGGGAACGGGACGTCAGCTGACCGGCCAACACAGAGCTTCTGTACCTCGCGCCTTCACATATGCTAAACAGTACGTGCCACATCGATATTTGTTTCCATGCTGCCACTGAATGGTCAAAGTAACGCTGATTTAACGGTTACTGTTGCATGGTTGTTACCAAGAAACCCGTTACCAGTGTCCGTTATAAATGCAACACACTATCATAAACGAGACCAAGATCATTTCAAAACAATAAAATTCCACTCACCGGTTTTTTTCCAATTCGTTATGTGTTGACCTGGAATAAAAGCAACAAAAAGCTGGTTAATTTACGTAGCGAACCTGTGCTAGCTTACAGGTCTAATTCATAAATATAATTCATAAATAAAAGTATCTAAGCTACGAAAGACTACGTCTAATCTAAATTACGAAAGGTGGCATGACATGCAGTGAACGATGTAAATAAATGTAAGCAAGTCTACACATGATATACGAAACCAACTAAAGCATGCAAAACTTTTTTTTTAATTCTGAAAACAAAGCCACAGCTGCCTTCATTTTTTTTGCTCCTCGCTCTCCACACGATCCCCTCCCTGAGCGCTTCCATCCCGTAAACCGGTGCACGGATGATACGGGAGGGCGGGGTGAGCAGCCGTACGTTCTCGTGACGTAGCAACGAGCAGCGACTCAAATCCCTTTTCCGCCCGCGCCTGAAATAACGGTCGCCGTTTCTCTCTCTCTTTCGTGTGTAAAGGCGCATTGGTGGCTTCCAAGGCATTTGCCACGTGATCACGAATAAGCCAGCCTATTACAAACAGCTCTTTTGAAGTATGCAATGGTTAAAATATCCCAATAGTTGAATATTTTAAAAATGTAAACAGTGGCCTTGCGGGTTTATTATAGGCTACTTAATATCTAGGTCATGATTCAAGGCGCCAGCAGCTGCCGATTCATTAGCACTTTCGTATAATTTAGTTTATAGTTTCCAAATAAACTATCACATCTTTCCAAACACCAACTGTGTAATAACAATTGCTGAAGACGTCAGTCTATTTCAGAAATTAACCTCCAATGTGCGGCCGCTTTTCGCTCTCGTCTGCTTCAGAACAGTTATCAACAAAAATGGCGGCTCGTGCACGTTGTCAGCTGATCCAAGATCCGACTTTTTTTTTTTCAAAACACTAAATGCAGGAGCTCTGCAAACAACACAAATGTGTAAAGCGCGCGTCCTCCAAATATTTTACACGACTGTTAAAAATATCTTGGGCAATGACATCAGATCACATATAAAAAGTTTTTAAAAATAAACGTCAAACTCAACGCCATCAGCTGACAAGCTGACCTCAGCGCTTTCACACCAAGGACAATCTAGAAAAGGATTTTCTCCTTACCTATTTCCCTGAGATTTTTTTCCTCTTGGTTTTTTCTTTGACAATTCGTCTGGCATTGGTAATGTAGATGCGTAGCCATGTTCTGCTTCTGAAAGAGAAATACAACGAAGATTTGAACCACAACAACGGCTTCGCTCGCAACATGTCGAAGATCGACGTGGCAAAGAATGCTAAAATTAATGTAGAAAAACGTTGCAAACTCACCTCTTTCTCGCCTTTCCAGGTATTCAGCCGCTTGCAGAAGCTGTTCAATGTTCTGCATTTTTCGATCAAGTTGAAAATTCGTACAAACAGAGAATAAAAATCCCGACGAACGCAAGTCAACCGCAGCTCTTCTCGATCCAACCTGACCCGTTCACGTTGAGACCAAGAATGCAAACACACGGCCGAAGTTTGTTTACAAAGAGTGAGGCCTGCTCGGATTGGCTGCGCAGCCAGCTCATTACAACGCTGACGACGTCGCTAGCCAATGAACGAGCCAGTCTCAGAAGGCACAGTTACCCCTGACCTGCACTGATTTGCATTTTGCTTCCCCTTGAATCACTCATGCCGTCTGCTCTCTGACATTTTGGGTGCTGTGGCGAGCGAGGTTGCCTCGTGCGAGGCATGATTGCAGTTTTGAAACATTAAACTCAAATCTGATGTCGGCAACAAAAATAACGCATGTCGGAAATACGTAAGATCTTGTGTGAGTTCAGAGGGCAACTTTAAATAATAGCCAATTCTACGGAAAATGCGTTCGATGTAAACAATGAGAAAACGGCATGCATGGGACCTTATCAACTCAGCTGTCGGTGACCTCGCCCAGTCCACGACCGTAAATAATGCTGACAATGCGATAGAACGGGTTGATAAGCGCCCAATGCATGGATACTGAGTAAAAAACCTGTTGTTTACGTGTGGCGTTTCGGTGCTGATTATGCAGTTTTTCAATGGCTGCCACTACCGACATTCATATATTAGCTAGATCTGTGGCAAGAAAAGTTGACTGACGTAGAGGGGTCATGTGTGTCTATTTTGGTCGTCCGTATCTATGTGGCGATGCCTTCGCTCACGTAGCCTAATTGTGCCAAGGAGATATTGTGTTTGGTACAACTTGGCATTGGCCACAGCACGAGTGCTGTCGATAGTCGAATCATCGACCGGTTTGGATTCAGGGTTTGATTTTCGTCGGTTTGTGGAACAGCTCGCAGGTAAAACATTGTAGCCTGCTGGCACTGCTGTTGAATGCGCGCAGAGCCGTTACAGTTAGACACTGGCCTTGGCGAGTGAAGGTAGGGGGACGTGTGCAGAAATGACGTACGCATGTTGATGGCATGTGTCGTTCCAAGCGGTCGGCTGACGTCGGAACATCAACATTAGGCTACATGTGGTGAAGACACGAAAACTGTCGATCGAGAAAACGAATCGACTGACAGAACAGAAAACTCCCACAGCTGGATTCATAGAGCCACTGTTTGCAGTGTAATGACTAAAAACCTGTAGGCCTACTAGGCTGCTAGCCTAGTATTACTTAGGTCTACATGTGACCCGACTTACTCAGAAGCCACACAACAATAATAATGATGAAGCAACAGCAGCTAGAGAAACAGGCTGTTAGTGATGATGCTTATTATCTGAATGTCTCGACTTTGTAGCATTTCAATATTTAGGCTACATCAACATTTGTGTAATGCCAAAATAGAAACATAGCCCGCATGTTTTAGTGACTTCATCCCATCAAGTTTCACAACCTACACGAAAACTGTTTCTGTTTTAGTTTGATATTTATGCGGACTTTTTGCAGACACAGTAATACCCTTCCACGAAATTGCAATGAAGTGATGGGCGACACACTAGCTAGAGGAGAGCGGTGCGCACTGCCAGATCTAGATGTACTCTAAACATCAATTAAAATCAGATAATGATACCGCCGCGGTTCCAGTGATGGCACAGTAGATAGAACGCTTGCCGTTTTATTGCCACGCATTGTTCACCAAGTCTGACTTTGAACAGAGGTCACAAAGTGCAGTGTCGTTCGACAGTGTGTGTACTGTGCCATCACCGATGTGCTTTAGTTATTAAGTTAAAAGAGAATAATATGTGTTTATGGACGTGTGTGTTTGTGGATGTGTGTCTGTATGTGCGCGCGTGTGTGCGTATACGTCACGTGTTGTGTCATCTGAGAAGGTACGTGTGTGTGTGTGTGTGTGTGTTGTGTTACATTGGAACACAGAGAAGAATATCAAATTCTGCAAAATGATTTTTCAGTACAGAACGTCCATTTTCATAAAGCTGTGATTTAAAAAAAAAAAAAAAAAAGCACAGAAGCAGCGGTTGTCTTACATAATTACTGGATCAAATTCCCCAGATCGAACAAGTTGATTGAGGAAGTGGTATGCTAGTCAACCATATTCTGGCTTTTTCGTCCTTATTCAGTCATGTTGAGAGTCATTAAGTGTTGTCTTATTACAATGTGTTCAAGTACTGATAGACGGGGGGGGGGGGGGGGGGGGATATTGTTAACAGGCATGGTATACTATGATGTAGGCCAACGTCAGACAGAGAACACATGACTTTACACACCCCATCCCGACTCCCCATCCACGCTTTCATCTTACCATCCCCCCTAACCTGTCATCCCACCCCCTACTTCCCCCACCACGAAACACAATTGGTTTTTGGTAAAGTTTAGAAAATATTAATAATTCCTGATAAATCGGAAACTCGCTGTCAGACAGAGACTTATATATCCCGACAATGTGTATCATGCAACTCGGGCCTAACACACACACACACACACACACACACACACACACACACACATCACACACACACACACATCACACACACACACATACACACACACACACACACACACAACACACAATTTATGATGGGTCTGGTCTCTCACATATCAGCTGACGGAGTTATGCACACGCACTAAATGTCAACGGTTTTTTTTTTTTTGTGTGTGTGTCGTTTTCGTTTTCCCTCCAGCACAGCACTGCAAGCGAGTCACATGGCTTGGCTTACTAAATCGATTGCTGACGCTTCTATTTCGGGCCCGCTGGGCTGTCCGTTATCGTTTCTAGCTATGACGCAAGTGCTCCTGACGTGTCCTCAGCGGTACGTGTGTGTGTGTGTGTATGCCGGGCTCTAGACTATCAATCCATCGCGACGCCCTAGGCCAACCGGTCCTTCTAAATCTGAGAACAGGGTAGACCGGCGTTTTGAGTAGACTTGAGAACGTAAAAATAATGATGACGGTGTGTGTGTGTGTGTGTGTGTGTGTGTGTGTGTGTGTGTGTGTGTGTGTGTGTGTATGTGTGTACGTGCGCGCGTGCTCTTAATGCCTTTCCTCTATGGAGAAAATCAATATTTTATATCGATCGTTTGATTATGTGTTTTAGAGAGAAAGAGAGCGCAACTTCTGAGCAGTTCACTTTTACAGTGTAGATGAACAGGCAGTTTGTAAAATTAATGCTGACTGAAGCAGATCGAGTCATCTATATAAATAGAACTAACTACTGATAAGCGTGAAAACACACATGACTGACATACCACTGGTCCGTCCTTTTATAGAGCCACGGAATCGAGATCTGGTAACTCGAGTTCAATCCCAGCCCACAACATTAAAAACTTAGCCCGTTCGATACCAATCTTAACCCTTTGACTTCCGCACCCTATCCACCAACTGCAAAATCTCATCCCTTCGACTCCCTCACCCTCTCCACCTGATTCCTTCTTACAGCGTGAAGGAGACGAAGGGTTAAGTTTTTGCTTTGCTAGCATGGTTAGTACAGCATGCTGGTAGGCAGGCGGCGGGATTCGAAGGGTTAATGTTTCGATCACTCCGGTTGTGTCAGCTTAGTGTTTCATAGGTCCCTCCCCTCCGTCCCTTCTCCATTTCAAGATCTCGCCAGTGCATGAAGTTTCGCAAAGCGTCGGAGAGTCTGCCAGATAAATGATGATTTAGATGGATCGCATATGGAACTGTCCGAGTGCGATGAATCCTTCTTGAACAAACTCCACTAACTCCTCCGTCCTCCCACCCACCCACCTGCAGTTGTTAGGGCCGGGCACGACAGGCAAGTGGACATCGAACTTCCAATGGGACGGTCCTGAGTTTGATCATCTCTGGGTCAAACTGGCGGGCAGAGAAAACAATGGAGATTTTCCCATCTCCTAGGCTAAAATAATAATAATTATATGTACACACACTGGGATCGACCGCCTCTTAATCATAACTCCAAATGCTTACATTAATCCTTTGACTCCCGCACCCTGTCCACCAGCATCTTGTATTGCCAGCCATGCTAGCAAAGCAAAAAACTTAACCCTTTGATTCCTTCACCCTATCCCCCCCCCCTCCTTCATGCAGGAAGCTGGTGGATATGGTAAGGGAGTCAAAGGGTTAAGGTTTTGCAGTTGGTGGGTAGGGTGCGGGAGTCAAAGGGTTAAAGTTTTTGTAAACTATGTCAGTGTTCGGTAGTTTTTGAAAATATGGAAACTCCACAATGTGCACACCCACCAACGACAGGAATATGCAAGCTGTTCAGCAGCATACCGCTGTCCAATGAGGAAAAATCAACGTGCATAGCACACATCCATGAAAAATCGGTACACTTGAAATACAAAATCGACAGCTAATGTCCAAAATAAGATTGCCTTGATTTTGGTATGTAGCAGAATCCACTATTGGCACTCGTCTTCAATGCCTGTCTCCATAAAACGTTTTCTAAACAACCCCCATCCCCCACCCCTTTCCTCCCCATCTGTCTCTTCCATTTCGAGCAAACTTTTTTTGTTTTGTTTTTTGTTGTTGTTTTTTTGGCTGCGTGCATGGACGCCATTTGTCCAGCACTGTGTAGACCTTATGTTGCTCCACAGTGTGCATACTCCATTTTCGGTGGCCGTGGATGTTTTCATGTTTCTATAAGCCAGCCACTGACACGACTTACAGGATCTTTAACCTGCATACTTGATATTCTGCATGCGTGTAGGCCTACATACGAAGAGGGTTTAGGCAATGGCAGGCCTGCACACAAGTTGACCTGGACGGAAGTATCTAGGCGGATGGAACCCAGGACCTTCCTATTAGAAAACCGACGTTTACCTACTTGACTACCGCACCCGTCAGTAGCGATGTGGTCACTTTCCGTTCAAGGAAAATCTATTTTCAAGAACACATAAAATTGAATCGTGCTTTTTTTCTTCTTCCCCTACACAGTGTTAATAATAGCTCTAGCAGGAAAGGGGACAATAATTACAACAATGGCTCACATTTTGCCGGAAAGTGAGTCACGTGTAGTGTAGTGTGTGTGTGTGTGTGTGTGTGTGTGTGTGTGTGTGTGTGTGTGTGTGTGTGTGTGTGGTAGTGTGTGTGTGTGTGTGTGTGTGTGTGTGTGTGTGTGTGTGTGTGTTGTGTGTGTGTGTGTGTCTGATGGGTGTATGCAGTTGTTTTGCCCAAACAATGCATTGCCGTCTTTATTGGCCGTGCGTGCTGGTTTTTGTTCGTTTGTTTATTTGTTTGTTTTTGTTTTGGGGCTTCTTTCCCCCCCCCCCCCTTATTCTTATTGTTGCTTAAAGCCCAGTCGACTGTACTGACCATATCAGGGCTATAACAGTTTCAATAAGCACACAGTAACTTCAACGGGGCAAAAAGGAACAGAAAATTAAATACACATATCAATGCATTCGCACACATAATCTAAGAAGATGCCCCTGGCGTTGTCCACTCCGTCCAATTTATCACACACGGGATTTAAGAACCACGCCTGAACACAAATCTAAACATAACTAAGGACACTAAAACATGTATAAAACCGGGCCTGAGTTACCTAAAACTGCTTTCGCATATCGCATGCCGGTGTGTTAACACACACGTTTCCACAAGTCGCCGAACACTGACATAACTTAGAGGATATTTACCAAGCGAAACTGATAATCTGTGTGTGCGCATGCACACGAAGGGGATTTAGTCAATAACAGGTCAGCACACAAGCTGACCTGACAGATGGGAAAAACCTAACTCATGTCACAATGTATCACAACTAAAGACAGAGGCAGAAAGGAGGGGCGGAGAGAAGAACAGAACTCAGAATATGATTTACTGGAGTAAGAACCTTTAAGACACAGTGGGAATATAAATTATACGTGACTGAAGAAACTTTCAGTTTTGCCACATGCAGCCGATCATACATATATCCTGCAGCACGTCTTTATTATCTTCCTTAAATCATATATAATGACTAAGAGTCTTTCAATATTCCCAAATGCAGACAATCCTATATGTATTCTGGAACATGCATTTATAAATTACTTTCTTTATTAAACCTTTGGCTCCTGCATCTTGTCCACCAGCATCCTGCATCATCAACCATGCTGGCAAAGCAAAAACTGTAACATTTGACCTCCTTCACCCTATCCACCAACTTTGTGTGTGTGTGTGTGTGTGTGTGTGAGAGAGAGAGAGAGAGAGAGAGAGAGAGAGAGAGAGACTAAACACAGATTAAACAGAGAGAGAGGAGAGAGAGAGCAAAGTGAGACTAGCTCTTTGGTGTGGACGGGGGACTAAGTGTGTGGAGGGTGAGGGTGAGTTAACGTTCCGGCTGTCACCTTGGAAGTCGACGACCCGTGACAACTTGGACCCCCCCCCCCCACCCCGACTTCATCATACGATGTGTGTGTGTGTGTGTGTGTGTGTGTGTGTGTGTGTGTGTGTGTGTGTGTGTGTGTGTGTGTGTGAGTGTGTGCTTGTGTATGGATGTGTGTGTGTGTGTGCGCGCGCGCGCACGTGTGTGCGTGTGTATGGATATGTGTGTGCGAGTGTGTGTATGAGGCGCGCGCGCGCGTGTGTGTGTGTGTGTGTGTGTGGACTTAAAACCCATCAGCATATCTTAATATGTCCGGCCGATCTTGTGTGGTGCCTGTCCTCCAACCTCGTTCTCATTCCCTGTACAATGCAGTATTCCCGATAGTTCAGTTGGTTAACGCACTATGTTAGTAACGCAGAGGTCGAATGGTCGACTATCATGTGGGCCACACATTTCTATGGATGTCTGTTTGTTTGTTCGTTACGCGTACACACACACACACACACACACACACACACACACACACACACACACACACACACACACACACACACACACACACACACACTCCCTCCCCACCCCCTCTTTCGGCTGGCTGGGTCTGCTGATAGAGATGTACAGGTAAGATGTGAAAAATGGGTAGACGTAAAATCTAATGTCTAGAGTTCAGTCCCACACTCATAAAGTACAAACAATCCTGTTTGTTGCTCATTTTCATATGATGTTTCCACCAATCGTAGTGTCAGCTTACTGCTTCATAAATCTCCTCATCTCCACCCACCCTCCTGCAGCCGGATAATTGCTAGCAAATTTGGGCGGAGCGCATATAGAATTATCCGACTGCAACAAATCCCTCTCGAACA
The DNA here is from genome assembly GCA_030674185.1 of Monoplex corrugatus. Lineage (NCBI taxonomy): Eukaryota > Metazoa > Mollusca > Gastropoda > Littorinimorpha > Ranellidae > Monoplex > Monoplex corrugatus. Next base: position 31,521,363 of record CM060309.1, read on the forward strand.
AACTCCGAAATCCACACTCTTCTTTTTCTTCTCGCACTTCTCCGTGTTCTTGGTCATTTTTTTTTTTTTTTTTTTACTTCTGTGAAGATTCAATGGGGCGCCAGATTCTTCAAGCTCTATCAGTGGTGTGCCGAAGCCTGCGTCTCTGCAAATGGTTTCTCTGTCCATTCCACGATGTTCCGTCAATCCACTGGGTGGTGTGGTGTGTGTGTGTGTGTGTGTGTGTGTGTGTGTGTGTGTGTGTGTGTGTGTGTGTGTGTGGTGTGTGTGTGTGTGTGTTGTATCTGTGTGTGTATCTGTATGTGTGTATGTGTTGTTTTGGTTTGTTTTTATCTTATCTTTCCTTTCGTCTCCCTCACTGAATAGTTCCCTGGAAGACTGATTTAGCAAGGCCCACTGGATCTAGTTTAATGGTCATACCCGGTAGGCTACGCAGTTTTCTTTTTTAATTAACTGAAGTCAGCAGATCTTCATATAGTCCGGTGTGCTGCTCGATTATCTGGCGCACTTGGTTACTGGTGATATGATCAGTGTATCCGATTGTTGTAACACCTCATTTCAACAGCTTGATTCTCCTGCCCAAGCTCACTGTAAAGGTCCACGTCTCGTATGCATACAGTTAGGATGAAATGTACCAATGCACGTAAATGCCTGATTTGATCTTTTATGGAGATGTTTATATTCTCCCATACAGGTTTCAGCCTGGATAATGCTGGTGTTGTCACTGCTGCTCTCGAGAATATTTCTGGTTTGGATTCCTGACTGCTATTGACGGATCACAGGTAAAGGTAAGTTAATCATTAAATAGTTCCTAGCTTCAGTCTAGTTCATGGACAGTATATCAGTGGTGACGGTGATCCTATTCCTGGTCGAATAAGTCTTTGGCGCTGATTCCCATGTCATATCTTGACGACGTTTACTTAAATCTTTTGACAAGCTTAGCGAGTTCTTGGTCATGACCTGCCGGGCCATCAGTGTTACCTGCGATGTGAAGTTTTGTTATGGTTCTTCTTCTAAAGCTCACTGTGCTGGCATAACCTTCAAATGCATCAGTCATACCGCGTTCCAGGGATCTGTTGCAAACTGTTGTAGACAGAGGGCAACTATGACGAACTCCAACCGAAATATGAAACCATTCTCCAGTAACGCCCTCTGTAAGTACTATACAATTTGCTTTGGACTATCGTTGCTGGATGGTGTTGATTAGGCCTAGTTTTCGCCACTGTTGCCAGAAGTGCCTCCCGCCAGACTCTGTCAAACGCCTCTTGAAGTCTATGAAGACATGGTATGACCCTTCTCGGTGTTGGTAGTTTTTTTGTTTTTTTTTTTATTTAATGATACGCAGGTTAGAGATCTATTCGATGGAACTACTGCCTTTGCAAGATCTAGCCTCTTCTTCAGCAGTGAAGGTATCTTCTTGCAACTGTAATCTATTGAGAATGGTTTTGAGCATCAGTGTGTTAGCATGGCTGATCAAACTGATAATGCGGTAGTTCTGGCAGTGTTGCAGATTTCCTTCTTTGGGAAGGGTGACGATAAGTGATAAGATCCATGACGTGGGCCACTTGCCTCACACGTTATGTCTCACACGGCAATTCGGTATCAGTTACTGTCTCTCCGCCATATGTCAAGAGTTCTGCAGGGATGTTGTCAACGTCTGCAGCTTTACCAAAGTTCAGCGACTTCATGACTGCTGCAACTTCTTCATGGATTACTGGAAGTCATCTGCATTAATGAATCTTGCACTGTTCGCATACTTGGATCTCTTTTCCTCTTGTTTGACGAGTAAAGGTCAAAGAAGTACTCAGCCCACCTCTTAATATATTTTTTCCTATGAGAGACAGTTGCTATCTTTATTTTCGATGGTGCTGAGTTTAATTGGCGTATGTTTATAAAAGACTTGACAAAAACCAAACCTTACGAGCCATATATCGTCTTTGTATAGCACTATTCTCTAAACTTTTCGGCCTCACTGCACATTACGTTTACACATAATCAGACCTTTTTTTTTTAGTTGAGCAATGAGAACTCAAACTGATAGGCGAGCTGACGCAAATTTCACTCTTTTGTTCTACAGTCTGCATCTTCGGTGGTCGTGCATACTGGTATTTTCATGTTTCCCGAAGCTATCCACACTGATCTACAGGATCTTCAGCATGCACACTTGATATTCTGCATGCGTATACACAGGAAGGGGGTGGTTGGACACCGGGAGGTCCGCACACAAGGTGACCTGACAGATCGGAAAAATCTCCCACCTTTTCCCACCAGACGGCGATGCCCAGACGGATCGAACCCAGGACCTTAGGACTGGAAGTCAGACAATTACCCACGTGACTACCGCGCCCGTCAATCCCACAAAACAGGTCGGAATCGACCGTGAAGCTATAACTGTCCAAAAAGTGTTCACCGAGATGCCAATACTTTTTTCATCAAAACTTTTTTTTAACCCTTTGACTCCCACACCCTGTCCAGCAGCATCCTGCCTTGACAACCATGCTAGCGAAACAAAAACTTAACCCTTTGATCCCTCACCTTATCCACCAGCTTCCTGCTCAGTTA
>CM060309.1:31528924-31533924 GCA_030674185.1 Monoplex corrugatus
AGAGACGAGACAAAGACAGCACGAAAGACTCTTGACAGTCGTTCGTTCATGTCTTCTCACCCCCACCCTACCCCGACCATGAGTTTGACCTGTTTTTGTACTGTTGTTTTCCAGGCCTGGGCCCGTTGGGATAGTTGTTGACTGGCTAGCTGGCTCTTGTTGACTGGCTGGCTGACTTTTTGACTGGCTAGCTGACTCTTGTTGACTGGCTAGCTGGCTCTTGTTGACTGGCTAGCTGGCTCTTTTTGACTGGCTAGCTGGCTCTTGTTGACTGGCTAGCTGGCTCTTGTTGACAGGCTAGCTGGCTTTTGTGCTCTTGACTGGCTAGCTGGCTCTTGTTGACTGGCTAGCTGGCTCTTTGTGCTCTTGTTGACTGGCTAGCTGGCTCTTGTCTTGAACTGGCTAGCTGGTCTTACTTTGACTGGCTAGCTGGCTCTTTTGACTGGCTAGCTGGCACTTTTTGTCTTGTGCTGGCTAGCTGGCACTTTTGTCTCTGTTTTGGACTGGCTAGCTGGCTCTTGTACCTTGATGACTCTTGACGCTGCTCTTTGTGCTCTTGTTGACTGGCTAGCTGGCTCTTTGTGCTTGTTCTGGTTACTGGCCTGGCTCTTGTTGATGGCAGCTGGCTCTTTGGCTTGTGTTGACTGGCTAGCTGGCTCTTGTTGACTGGCTAGCTGGCTCTTGTTGTGGCTAGCTGGCTCTGGCTCTTGTTGACTGCTACTGGCTTGCTCTTGTTGACTGGCTAGCTGGCTCTTGTTGTCTTGACTGGCTAGCTGGCTCTTTGGCTTTGTTGACTGGCTAGCTGGCTCTTGTGCTCTTGTTGTGGACTGGCTAGCTGTGCTCTTGTTGACTGGCTAGCTGGCTCTTTTGCTCTTGTCGACTGGCTAGCTGGCTCTTGTTTTGACTGGCTAGCTGGCTCTTTGTGCTCTTGTTGACTGGCTAGCTGGCTCTTGTTGACTGGCTAGCTGTCTCTTTGTCTTGTGACTGGCATAGCTGGCTCTTGTTGACTGGCTAGCTGGCTCTTGTTGACTGGCTAGCTGGCTCTTGTTGACTGGCTAGCTGGCTCTTTTGCTCTGACTGGCTAGCTGGCTCTTGTTGACTGGCTAGCTGGCTCTTGTTGACTGGCTAGCGGCTCTTGTTGACTGGCTAGCTGGCTTCTTGTTGACTGGCTAGCTGGCTCTTGTTGACTGGCTAGCTGGCTCTTTTTGCTTGGCTTGCTGGCTACTGGTTTTGACTGGCTAGCTGGCTCTTTTTGCTCTTGTTGACTGGCTAGCTGGCTCTTGTTGACTGGCTAGCTGGCTCTTTGCTCTTGTTGACTGGCTAGCTGGCTCTTTGGCTCTTGTTGACTGGCTAGCTGGCTTCTTGTTGACTGGCTAGCTGGCTCTTGTTGACTGGCTAGCTGGCTCTTGTTGACTGGCTAGCTGGCTCTTTGTGCTCTTGTTGACTGGCTAGCTGGCTTTTTATGGCTAGCTGCTCTTGTTGACTGGTAGCTGCTCTTGTTGACTGGCTAGCTGGCTCTTTTGACTGGCTACTGCCTTTTGACTGGCTAGCTGGCTCTTTTGACTGGCAGCTGGCCTTTGGCTCTTGTTGCTGGCTAGCTGGCTCTTTTGCTCTCTTTTGTTTTTGACTGGCTAGCTGGCTCTTTTGTTGACTGGCTAGCTGGCTCTTTGTGCTTGTTGACTGGTAGCTGGCTCTTGGTTGACTGGTCCTTGCTCTTGTTGACTGGCAGCTGGCTCTGTGCTCTTGTGATGGCTAGCTGGCTCTGTTGACTGCTAGCTGGCTCTTGTTGACTGGCTAGCTGGCTCTTTGTGCTCTTGTTGACTGACTAGCTGGCTCTTTGTGCCTTGTTGACTGGCTGCTGCTCTTTGTGCTCTTGTTGACTGGCTAGCTGGCTCTTTGTGCTCTTGTTGACTGGCTAGCTGGCTTTTGTGCTCTTGTTGACTGGCTAGCTGGCTCTTTGTGCTCTTGTTGACTGGCTAGCTGGCTCTTTTGCTCTTGTGACTGGCTAGCTGGCTCTTTGCTCTGTTGACTGGCTAGCTGGCTCTTTGTGCTCTTGTTGACTGGCTAGCTGGCTCTTGTTGACTGGTAGCTGTCTCTTGTTGACTGGCTAGCTGGCTCTTTGTGCTCTTGTTGACTGGCTACTGGCTCTTGTTGACTGGCTAGCTGCTCTTGTTGACTGCTACTGGCTCTTTTTGTCTTGTTGACTGGCTAGCTGACTCTTGTTGACTGGCTAGCTGGCTCTTGTTGACTGGCTAGCAGGCTCTTGTTGACTGGCTAGCTGGCTCTTGTTGACTGGCTAGCTGGCTCTTGTTGACTGGCTAGCTGGCTCTTGTTGACTGGCTAGCTGGCTCTTGTTGACTGGTTAGCTGGCTCTTTTTGCTCTTGTGACTGGCTAGCTGGCTCTTGTTGACTGGCTAGCTGGCTCTTTTTGCTCTTGTTGACGGGCTAGCTGGCCTTGTGCTCTTGTTGACTGGCTAGCTGGCTTTGTTGACTGGCTAGCTGGCTCTTGTTGACTGGCTAGCTGGCTCTTGTTGACTGGCTAGCTGGCTCTTTGTGCTCTTGTTGACTGGCTAGCTGGCTCTTGTTGACTGGCTAGCTGGCTCTTGTTGACTGGTTAGCTGGCTCTTGTTGACTGGCTAGCTGGCTCTTGTTGATGGCTATCTCCTGTTGATGGCTAGCTGGCTCTTGTTGATGCTACTGCTCTGGCTCTGACTGGCTACTGGCTCTTGTTGACTGGCTAGCTGGTCTTGTTGCTGCTAGCTGGCTCGTGAGTAGCTGCTCTTTTTCTCTTGTTGACGGAGCTGGCTCTTGTTGATGGCTGTGGCTCTTGTTGACTGCAGTGGCTCTTGTTGTGACTGGCTAGCTGGCTCTGTTGACTGCTAGCTGGCTCTTGTGACTGGCTACGCTCTTGGTCTTGTGAGTGTAGCAGATGGCTCTGTTGACGAAGCTTGTGCTCTGTTGACTCTAGCGGCTCTTTTGACCTGTGCTGGCTCTGTTGTTTTTGTGCTGGGCTGCTGCTTTGTTGACTGGCTAGCTGGCTCTTGTTGACTGGCTGCTGGCTTTGTTGACTGCTAGCTGGCTCTTGTTGACTGGCTAGCTGGCTCTTGTTGACTGGCTAGCTGGCTCTTTTGACTGGCTAGCTGGCTCTTGTTGTGGCTACTGCTCTTGTTGACTGGCTAGCTGGCTCTTGTTGACGGCTAGCTGGCTCTTTTGCTCTTGTGACTGGCTAGCTGGCTCTTGTTGACTGGCTAGCTGGCTCTTGTTGATGCTAGCCTCTTGTTGACTGGCTAGCTGGCTCTTGTTGACTGGCTAGCTGGCTTCTTTGTGACTGTAGCTGGCTCTTGTGACTGGCTACTGGCTCTTGTTGACTGGCTAGCGGCTCTTTGCTCTTGTTGACTGGCTAGCTGGCTCTTGTTGACTGGCTAGCTGGCTCTTTTGTCTTGTGACTGGCTAGCTGCTCTTGCTCTTGTGACTGGCTAGCTGGCTCTTGTGCTGTAGCTGGCTCTGTGACTGGCTACTGGCTCTTGTTGACTGGCTAGCTGGCTCTTTTTGCTCTTGTTGACTGGCTAGCTGGCTCTTTTTGACTGGCTAGCTGGCTCTTTTTGCTCTTGTTGACTGGCTAGCTGGCTCTTGTTGACTGGCTGTGCCTTGTTGACTGGCTACTGGCTCTTGTTGACTGGCTAGCTGGCTCTTTGCTCTTGTTGACTGGCTAGCTGGCTTTTTGACTGGCTAGCTGGCTCTTTTTGCTCTGTGACTGCTATGGCTCTTGTTGACTGGCTAGCTGGCTTTTTTGCTCTTGTTGACTGGCTAGCTGGCTCTTTTGCTCTTGTTGACTGGCTAGCTGGCTCTTGCTTTGACTGGCTAGCTGGCTCTTTTGACTGGCTAGCTGGCTCTTTTGACTGGCTAGCTGGCTCTTGTGCTGCTACTTTTGCTTTTGACTGGCTAGCTGGCTCTTTGTTGACTGGCTAGGCTGGCTCTTGTTGAGCTATGCTTGGTTTATGGCAGCTGGCTCTTGTTGACTGGCTAGCTGGCTCTTGTTGACTGGCTAGCTGGCTCTTGTTGACTGGCTAGCTGGCTCTTGTTGACTGGCTAGCTGGCTCTTTTTGCTCTTGTTGACTGCTAGCTGGCTCTTGTTGACTGGCTAGCTGGCTCTTTGCTCTTGTTGACTGGCTAGCTGGCTCTTGTTGACTGGCTAGCTGGCTCTTTTGCTCTTGTTGACTGGCTAGCTGGCTCTTGTTGACTGGCTGCTGCTCTTGTGACTGGCTAGCGTCTTGTGACTGGCTACTGGCTGCTTGTGACTGGCTAGCTGGCTCTTTGATGCTAGCTGCTCTTGTTACTGGCTAGCTGGCTTTCTTGTTGACTGGCTAGCTGGCTCTTGTTGCTGGCTAGCTGCTCTTGTTGACTGGCTAGCTGCTCGCTCTTGTTGACTGGCTAGCTGCTCTTGTTGACTGGCTAGCTGGCTCTGTGACTGGCTAGCCTTTGTGCTCTTGTTGACTGGCTAGCTGGCTCTTGTTGACTGGCTAGCTGGCTCTTGTTGACTGGTAGCTGCTCTTGTTGACTGGTAGCTGGCTCTTTTTTTTGTGACTGCTAGCTGGCTCTTGTTGACTGGCTAGCTGGCTCTTTTTGTTGTTACTGGCTAGCTGGCTCTTGTGCTCTGTGACTGGCTAGCTGGCTCTTGTTGACTGGCTAGCTGGCTCTTGTTGACTGGCTAGCTGGCTCTTGTTGACTGGCTAGCTGGCTCTGGTTGACTGGCTAGCTGGCTCTTGTTGACTGGCTGCTGGCTCTTGTTGACTGGCTAGCTGCTCTTTTATGCTACTCCTTGTTGACTGGCTACTGGCCTTGTTGACTGGCTAGCTGGCTCTTGTGCTCTTTTGTTGACTGGCTAGCTGGCTCTTGTTGACTGGCTAGCTGCTCTTTTTGACTGGCTAGCTGGCTCTTGTTGACTGGCTAGCTGGCTCTTGTTGACTGGCTAGCTGGCTCTTTTTGCTCTTGTCGACTGG
>CM060309.1:31538924-31551424 GCA_030674185.1 Monoplex corrugatus
TAATCATGGCACTTCCTTAAGTAGGATAATAAAGATTTTCCCGCCAGCTTTCGAACTCCCCCCCCCCCCCCCCTCTCACTCACTCACTCTCTCTCTCTCCAATATCACGAATAGTCAGCCTCTGCACGGCTTGTTCAACTCGCACAAAGAAGTCGACATCATGGACTGGCTCTGCACGCGCGCTTGTCGCCTAGATCTATAAACACGGCTGTTTACGACTTGTCCCGGCATTTTTCATATTCTTCACCCTCACCACTTTTATAGGTGGTATCGATTATAATCGGGCTCTCTCTCTCTCTCTCTCTCTCTCTCTCTCTCTCTCTCCTCGCTCTCTCTCTCTCTCTTTCTCTGTATTGTGATCATGTTGCTCATGGCGCAGACGACCACAAAGGCCATATCAGTGTTAACACCACGTCGGTGTGTGTTAGTGTTAGTGTTAGTGTTAGTGTGTGTGTGTGTGTGTGTGTGTGTGTGTGTTGTGTGTGTGTGTGTGTGTGTGTGTGTGTGTGTGGCGCGGGCGCGTGTGCATGCGTGTTTGTAAAAGAATGTATCCTCATGCGGTGTGTGTGTGTGTGTGCGCGCGCGCGCGTCTGAATGAAAGAGTGTACGCTTGCACGCGCGAGTGTGTGTGTGTGTGTGTGTGTGTGTGTGTGTGTGTGTGTGTGTGTGTGTGTGTGTGTTTCAGAGTGTGTTTGTTTCAGAGTGTGTGTGTGTGTGTGTGTGTGTGTGTGTGTGTGTGTGTGTGTGTGTGTGTGTGTGTGTGTGTGTGTGTGTTTCAGAGTGTATGTGTGTGTGTGTATGTGTGTGTGTGTGGGTATGTGCGCGCGCGCGCGCGCATGTATGTGAACAAATATGAATCGGTAATTCAATCGAGGCAATCCAATGCAATGCAACATTTTTCTGGACGGTTGGATTGTTGTCAGTTTCGAGTCTGGAGATAATTCAAGAGGGGTTCATCGCACAAAAGGGCAATTCCATGTGCGCTCTACCTAAAATTGTTTACAATTATTCGGCAAACCCTTTGAGCCTGCGCAAAACTCCATGCGCTGGCAAAGTCTTAAAATGGGCAGGGGTGGTTGATGATCTATGAAACACTGATACTACCAGAATGATTGGAGCATTAAGATGGGTGGGACTGAACTCGAAACAAAAGATCATGATCCCTGGCTCTGTCTCTGTCTCTCTCTCTCACACACACACACACACACACACACACAAACACACACACACACACGCACGCACGCACGCACACACACACACACACACACACACACACACACACAAGTCGCATAAAAAAAGGAAAGAAAAAAACCTGTGGGCCCACGACCCCTCACATTTATGCCACAGGCTATAGTTGGCTCACAGAACAGAACAAGCAATGAAAACATGTTTTGATACAGATTTCATTTCTACGGCTGTTGATGAACGACTCAATGTTCACTTATCATTACCATTGTCAATTGTTCAAAGCCCAAACGACTGCGCAGACCACATCAGGCTCATACCATCTCAAAAGAAACAAATCTTGACGAACTTGAAAAAAAAAAATGGAAAAGAAAATTTGAATGCACAGATCAATGCATTCGTACACACTGCCAATTGATACGTCACTGGCGTTGACCATTCCGCCTTATTTATCACCAGCGGGTTTATCAAAACAAAAAAGCTGAAAAGAAATGTACAAACACGACTAAGAGCATTAACATTTATACAAAACTGGCCTGAATTACCTAAAATTGCGACTGCACATCACTCACATTCCCTTAGAACCAAAAAATGCACTTAATACATGTAAACAATTATCAATCCTAAGAGAAAGTATGCAAGGCTTTTTAGAACACAAAAAGGTGACTAGTACAACAAGAATACACTTAATACACGTACCCAACTATCAATCCCAACAGAAAGTATATAAGGCTTTATAGAACACATTCAGGTGAATGGACCAGCAAGGCCGTTTTCATTTAACTTGATCACCATTCAAGACATTTAAACTAAGTTGCATAAGCATCTACTGAAGACCGGGAGTAAGCGTAGTGTGGGCGAAACAGCGTGCCACATGCACGCATCCGAGAAAAATCGAACACTTAAAGAAAAAAAAGAAAAAAAGGCATGAATTTATGAATATTCCAAGGTTAAGATAACCCAGGACGCCTGTCAGTAGACAGTAACCTGACCATTTTTTCCTCTCAAGTTTGTTGGTACTCCTTCAAACATAGTTCAGGTCGGACTTTTTCATTCTTCAGTTATCTAAAGAACCGTAATCGTGAACATTTAAATTACTTTTTTTTTTCATATTTCGGCATTTCCTGAGGACAAAAAAAAAAAAAAAAAAAAAAAAAAAACCAGCAAGAAAAACAACAACGATCCTTTATTTTTCAAATGGTAAAAGTCAGTGTGTATGAGGAAGTATCTTTTCCTTTACATGTTGAGGTCAGACTACAGGTTAGGTTACATACGCCAAACAACAAACCAAATAAGTGGCGTGGTCTTGATATTTTATCCTACCACACAAGCCCACATGTCTTATGAATTAATGATTGCTGTTGTCTTATGTATAGATGTCTCTGACATCTGCAGGAAGAAGGAGGCTGGCAGACAGGATAAACGAGTGGGAAGCTGGTCGATAGAGTGAGTGAATGGGAACCTGGTGGACAGGGTGAGTGAGAGGGAAGCTGGTGGACAGAATGAGGGAGTGGGAAGCTGGTGGACAGGGTGAGTGAATGGGAAGCTAGTGGACAGGGTGAGTGAATGGGAAGCTGGTGGACAGGGTGAGTGAGGGAAGCTGGTGGACAGGGTGAGTGAGAGGGAAGCTGGTGAATGCTTGCGGATAGATAAGTTTAGGTTTGGAGTTTGTTTAAGACGGATTCACCACATCTGGACAATTCCATATGCGTTCCACCTAAATCTACCAGCAGTTATAAGGCAGACTCCTTCAGCTTGCGCATAATTCTATGTGCTGGCAAGGCCTTGAAATGGAGAGAGAGACCTATGAAACAGAAATCTGACACCACCAGAATGATGGAAACATCAGGAAAGGAAGTGAACAGGCCATGTTGCAGGCTGGGACTGAATTCCAGATATCAGATCTTGAGTTCATAGTTCTATCCAGATATCAGATCTTGAGTTCATAGTTCTATCCAGATATCAGATCTTGAGTTCATAGTTCTATCCAGATATCAGATCTTGAGTTCATAGTTCTATCCAGATATCAGATCTTGAGTTCATAGTTCTATCCAGATATCCTTGAGTTCACAGTTCTATCCAGATATCAGATCTTGAGTTCATAGTTCTATCCAGATATCAGATCTTGAGTTCATAGTTCTATCCAGATATCAGATCTTGAGTTCATAGTTCTATCCAGATATCAGATCTTGAGTTCATAGTTCTATCCAGATATCAGATCTTGAGTTCATAGTTCTATCCAGATATCCTTGAGTTCACAGTTCTATCCAGATATCAGATCTTGAGTTCATAGTTCTATCCAGATATCAGATCTTGAGTTCATAGTTCTATCCAGATATCAGATCTTGAGTTCATAGTTCTATCCAGATATCAGATCTTGAGTTCATAGTTCTATCCAGATATCAGATCTTGAGTTCATAGTTCTATCCAGATATCCTTGAGTTCACAGTTCTATCCAGATATCAGATCTTGAGTTCATAGTTCTATCCAGATATCAGATCTTGAGTTCATAGTTCTATCCAGATATCAGATCTTGAGTTCATAGTTCTATCCAGATATCAGATCTTGAGTTCATAGTTCTATCCAGATATCAGATCTTGAGTTCATAGTTCTATCCAGATATCAGATCTTGAGTTCATAGTTCTATCCAGATATCAGATCTTGAGTTCATAGTTCTATCCAGATATCAGATCTTGAGTTCATAGTTCTATCCAGATAATCAGATCTTGAGTTCATAGTTCTATCCAGATATCAGATCTTGAGTTCATAGTTCTATCCAGATATCAGATCTTGAGTTCATAGTTCTATCCAGATATCAGATCTTGAGTTCAAGTTCTATCCAGATATCAGATCTTGAGTTCATAGTTCTATCCAGATATCAGATCTTGAGTTCATAGTTCTATCCAGATATCAGATCTTGAGTTCATAGTTCTATCCAGATATCAGATCTTGAGTTCACAGTTCTATCCAGATATCAGATCTTGAGTTCATATTCTATCCAGATATCAGATCTTGAGTTCATAGTTCTATCCAGATATCAGATCTTGAGTTCATATTTCTATCCAGATATCAGATCTTGAGTTCATAGTTCTATCCAGATATCAGATCTTGAGTTCATAGTTCTATCCAGATATCAGATCTTGAGTTCATAGTTCTATCCAGATATCAGATCTTGAGTTCATAGTTCTATCCAGATATCAGATCTTGAGTTCACAGTTCTATCCAGATATCAGATCTTGAGTTCACAGTTCTATCCAGATATCAGATCTTGAGTTCACAGTTCTATCCAGATATCAGATCTTGAGTTCACAGTTCTATCTAGATATCAGATCTTGAGTTCATATTCTATCCAGATATCAGATCTTGAGTTCATATTCTATCCAGATATCAGATCTTGAGTTCATAGTTCTAACAAAAGTACCAATCAGCCCGCCAAAGTGAGAAGCAAGTGGGGAAGCTGACGGATTGGATGAGGGTGTGAGAAGCTGATAAAAACTGACGGACAGTATGAGGGAGTAAAAGTATAAATGCAACAAACAAACAAACAAACCACAAGAGAGAGAGAGAGAGAGAGAGAGAGCCAGAGCCACAGAGAGAGAGACAGCCAGAGAGAGAGAGAGCAGAGCCAGAGAGAGAGAGAGAGAGAGAGAGAGAGAGAGAGAGAGAGAGAGAGAGAACCAACCAACCAATCAACCAACCAACCAAACAAACACACACAATACCAAACAAATAAACCTGGTGGAATCTGGCAGATTGGGAGAGGGAATGAAAGGGTTAAAATCATATTTATTGCACGTGAATATACGGCTCATTTTGCTGTTTCCATCAGCATATCCACTGTACACACAGTCATGCAGCGGTACATAGCGACGACAGGCGTTTCCTATGTCTTTTCCTCCTTCTTCGCTGTTGTCTGCCGCCTACGCTACCAATTGACGTCAGCCAGTCTCAGCCATTGACAAAGTCTGTACTTTTCTGTGGAGTTCACCCACACACAAACACACAACAGGGTTAATTAGATGCCAGGTTATACAAGCCGCCTAGTGCAACCCACTAGCTCAGTTGGACAGAGCGCCATATTAATCAATTATTTCATTACGTAGTGCAAAACAGTCCATGTCAAAAACATGCTGGTGGCTCAAACCAGTACCACAGCATTATCGAATATAACACACATAACAACAGACCATGAAACAGGAAATGTAAGTTTGTAGTGGGAACCACTATCCACAAAGAATAAAGGACACGGGAGAACCACACGAATACTACTGCGAGTCTCTTTCACATACACACCGCATGACCGCATGCACGCACGCGCACGTGCACGTGCACACACACACACACACACACACACACACACAAAGGTGCATATACGCACCCGAGAAAAAGGGAAAGCTCAAAACACACACACACACACACACACACACACACACACACACACACACACACACACACACACACACACACAGAACAAACCAAAACACAAAACAAACAAACAAAACAAAAACAGAACACGAAAATCCAACATTTTTGTCAATGTTGCCAACACCAAAAATGAAAACACGTCGCATACTGTTTACACCGTCTCCCCCAACCCTCCCTTCAACACCGTGAGTACATTTTCATATTTTTCATACCAAATGAAAAAACAGACAGTCTGTTCTCTGTCAGTATTCTTGTTTCAGTTACTGTACCGATGCCAGTTTTATATGGGGTTCATTTTCATCAAACGAATTAATAATCTGTTTTCTGCCAACATATATATGTTAATTTTTCTATTAATGTCAGTATTTAAAAACAACAACATATATTAAGAACCATTTCTCTTCACTCTTCTTGCAATCTTTCTATTGAAGCCAGAATTATCTACTGTTGATTTTAATCAAATAAAACAAACAGTCCGTACTCCTCAACTAGTCATGTGTCAAGTCTTTGTTAATGTCAGTGTTACAAATGAATAAATAAGCAAACGAATAAACAAATAAGCACACAAATAAATGAACAGATTGTCCGTTCTTTTCTACTATTTGCATGTGTGTTTCTCTGCTACTGTTAGTGTTACAAAAGAAAACAAAACAAAACAATAAGCTGGTGGATAGGGTGAGGGAGTCAAAGGGTTACGTTTTTGCAATGGTGGACAGGGTGAGGGAGTCAAAGGGTTAAAATTTTGTAATAGTAGATCGGGTGAGGTAGACAAAGGGTTAAGTTTTTGCAATGGTGGACCGGGTGCGGAAGTCAAAGGGTTAAGCACTAGCAGGCCTGCACACATGTTGACCTGGGAAATAGGAACAAATCGACATTTTACCCCACCAAATACATCTGTCTGTCTAGGCGAATCAAACCCAGACCGTTTCGACTGGGAGTCCAACGTTTACCTTCTCGACCACCACGCCCGTCACCGTTACAAATGAATCATACAAATTAAAGAAAATAAGCAAGTGAACAAATACATAAACAACCGACTAAATCAATTAACACAGTGCCAAATGAAACACACACACACACACACACACACACACACACACACACACACACACACACACACACACACACACACACACACACACACACAACACACACACACACAGAAAACATCAACCAAACAAGTAGACAGACAAACAAATCAATCCAAAAAAATAAAGCGCCTGTTCAGACAAACAAGTCTATCAATAAATAAATAAAGTGCCTGTTCTCTTCCAGTATTCACAGGTCAATTATTGCTCCGTTGACGGCAGTTTTACGAGCACAGAGTCCCGTTTTATCGTGCTTGTGTCTACTGCAGCATTTCTGTGAAGGCTTAATAAGCCAGCTGCATCATGCATGCTGACAGGTTGGGGTGGAACGTATACAATGAATTGTCCGTTTGTGATCAATCCCTCCCCATGTTTTACTACTTTTATCATCACGTTTCCCATACCTGACAGGCAGGTAGTGTTGTGTGTGTGTGTGTGTGTGTGTGTGTGTGTGTGTGTGTGTGTGTGTGTGTGTTGTGTGTGTGTGTGTGTGTGAGAGAGAGAGAGTGAGTGTGTGTGTGTGTGTAACGTTTGTGTGAGTGTGTGTGTGTGCGTGTGCGTGTGTGGTGAGTGTGTTGTATTGAGAGTGTGTGTGTGTTGTGTGGTTGTATGTGTTTGTGTTGTGGTGTGTGTGTGTATGTGTGTGTGGTTGGTTGTATGTGTTGTGGTGTGTGTGTGTGTGTGTGTGTGTGTGTGTGTGTGTGTGTGTGTGTGTGTGTGTGTGTGTGTGTGTGTGTGTGTGTGTGTGTGTGTGTGTGTGGTTGTGCATGCGTGTGTGTGCTTGTGCATGTGTGTGTCTGAGAGAGAGAGAGAGATAGAGAGAGAGAGAGAGAGAGAGACCGATAGCGACAGAGACAGACAGACAGAGACAGATGAACAGAGGCAGAGACAGATGAACAGAGGCAGAGACAGATGAACAGAGGCAGAGACAGAGGATATGGCACACAACCGGCAGACCTGGAAGAACCTGGTGAACAGTTCTTTAGTGCGGCATGCCAATGTCTCTTCACGGAGTTAATAGAGAAGGAGGAGATGGAAGACGAGAAGAAGAAGAAGAAGATCTCCCTCTCCCCCCCCCCCCCCTCCCTCTCCTGCCTCTCGCTAGATGTAGATTTAGACACAGATATGAGTACAGATAAACAGATATAGAGATTGATATCACACACACACACACACACACACACACACACACACACCACACACACACACACACACACACACACACACACAACACACACACACACACAGTTCAGCAAATTAGTCTCCCAGATGCTAAAAGAGTTGATTCAAAGTAAGTATCGAGAAACCAGTCTTTCGAGTCACTCTAGAGATTTTCTACGAGGAAAAACTATAAGCGCATTGTTAAGACAGCACGCCAGCACTGATCAGACAGTTCTTGAATAACTCTTTGTGATAAGGGATTGAGAACATGGCTTCACGCGCACTGCTTTTAGTAGGCACGTGATCCTCTCTGGTCGTTAACCCTTTGACACCTCCACCCTATTCACCAATTGCACAAACTTAACCCATTGACTCCCTCACCCTATCCACCTGCTTCCTGCAGGAAGCCGGTGAATAGCGTGAGGGAGTCAAAGGGTTAAGGTTTTTGCTCGGCTTATATAGTTGGCAATGCAGGATGCTGGTAGACAGGGTGCGGGGTTCAAAGGGTTAAAAGAACATTAAGCGTGTAAGGCCGTATTGTCTTAGCAATGGACCACTGGCTGGGAGGTTGTGGATTCCAATCAGTTCTATCAAAATCATTGTATGATTTTTCGGCCCTAGCTATCTTTTAACTGGACGGATGGGAAACCTAGGATGACGGACACACAGTCGACTCTCATTCACTTTAATCACAGCCACTGAGGGTTTACTCAAATTCCCTTCACCAACACGGCAGACATTTGTATCTCTCGGGCCTGTTTGACGCCGGAATATATTACGACAGGAAGCGTAGAGTGCAGCCCCGTCACCGGCTTTCAATCCTGAATGGAACTCCATAGCATCATCATCATCATCAGGTGCCTTGCCGCATGGCGTTGGCGATTATGGACTTCCATCTGTCTCTCTCTCTTGTTGAATCAAGCATCTCCTCCACCCTTCTCGTCTTCAGCCACTCTGCAAGTCCGTCTAGCATTTTCTCCCTGGGTCTACCCGGTGCTCTCCTTCCCTTCAGCTTTCCCGTGGTGATCAGGTGTTCCAATTCCCCTTTCCTCATAAAATGGCCTATGAATGTTGCCTGCCTTTTCCTAATCTTCCTTATGAATGATCTACTTGTGTCTGCCTCCATCAAGACTGTCTCGTTTGTTTTCTTTGCTGTCCATGGAACTCTCAACATCCTTCTTAGAAACCACATCTCGGTTACCTCAATCTTGTTCTGCTTTGCTTGTTGACTGTCCACATCTCGCAACCGTAAAACAGTATTGGTTCTATATAACATTCAAGAACTCTCTTCCTGATGTTAATTGATAGGCATTTGTTGGTAAGAATGCTTTCCATCTTCTTGAATGTTGTTTTTGCTTGGCCGATTCCGCTGGCTATTTCTGATGTGTATCTGCCATCTGGTGAAATGATCGTTCCCAGGTATTTAATCTTATCAACCTGTCTCAAGGATGTACCGTTTGCTGTTATTTTGCATGAGGGGATTTCATGTTTTTTTGCTGATCACCATGACTTCAGTCTTCCTGCTGCTTAGTTCCAACCCCTTACCTTTGCTTTCTATTTCAAGTATATTCACAAGGTTTTGTAGGTCCCTTTCATCTTCGCAATTAGCACGGTGTCATCTGCGTATCGAATGTTGTTTATCATTTTCCCTCCAACCTTTAATCCAGGGTCTTCCTCTAGGTTTCTCATGATGTTTTCGCTGTAAAGTGAAAACAGATCTGGTGACAAAACACAACCCTGTCTGACTCCTCTTTTGATGTTTTGGAAAGAGCTTATCTCATTGCCGCTGTTTGTTCCCAATACATATTTCTGATTATTCGTAGATCTTTTCCATCAATATTGAGCCTTTCTAGTTGGTTGATCAATTCTTCATGTCTTACCTGATCGAAAGCCTGGGTAATGTCAACAAAGCATAAATATAAATCCTCGTTCACCTCGACTGACTTCTCTATGATAGTTCTTACGATGTATATGGCATTAATAGTTCCTTTCCCTTCCACAAATCCACACTGTTCCTCTGCTATTTCTCTTTTGATTCTATTCCTTGTCCTCATCATGATTATTCTTAATAGGATCTTGGTTACATGACTCATCAAACTGATTGTGCGATGGACTTCGCATTCTATAGCCCCTGTCTTCTTTGGAAGTGCAATGAAAATTGATTTTGACATATCTTGGGGGATTTTTCCAGTGTCGTAAATTTCATTTAGGAGGACTGTTATTTTTTCTATACCAAATTCCTCCAGGGCTTCAATCATCTCTGTAGTAATGTTGTCTGGTCCTGGGGCTTTTCCTGGTTTCATCTGTTTCAGTGCTGCTCTAACTTCATCTTTCATTATGGGTGGTCCTTCAAAGTTCTTTCTTATAATGTGTTCTGCGTTTCTGTCATCTTAAAAAAGGTCTTTAATGTACTCTCCCCATCTGTCTAATATTTTGGTTTATTTCCATGAGAATCGTACCAACTTTCGATTTTAATCAACCAGTTGATGTGCATGTATTTTTCCTGTGGACAATTTCTTCAATTCGTCTGTACATGCCCTGAGGATCTGTTTTGTGTTGGTCTTCTATTTCTTTGCATTTTGTTTTCAGCCAAGCTTCCTTAGCTTCATTGCATCTATTCCTAATTTCTTTGTTTATCTTCTTGTATATTTCCTCGTTTCTCTTTGCCTTCCTCCGTTCCTCCATCAAGCCTAAAATTTATTTTGTCATCCTGTTCTTTTTTGCTTTTCTATCTACTGCAGGATTTCTTCACAAGCTTCATTTATCGAATTTCTCAACTTTGTCCATTGTTCCTCACTGTCACCAACTCTTCCAGAGCACTGAAATTGTTTTGAACATGTACATTAAATTTTTGACGTATCATTTCATCTGTCTTTAAGAGTCCAAAATCTAGTTTGATGTTGCTTTTGGTCTGTTTCCTTTTCCGAATTTCAACCTAAATCTTCCCACTACAGGATTGTGGACACTGTTGCAGTCTGCGCCTGGTAGTGTTTTTGCTGACAGTAAAGAATTTCAAAATCTTTTATTAATGATGATGTAGTCAATCTGATTTTTGGTATTATCTCCTGGACTCATCCAAGTCTATTTTCTACTATTAGGCTGTTCAAACCAGATGTTTCCTACTATGAACTCATTCATTTGTGTCCATTCTACAAGTTTCCCTCCCCTTTCATTTTGTGTACCAAGGCTACGAGGTCCAACTATATCCTCTACCCTATCCTTTCCCACTTAAGCATTAAAATCTCCCATTATAATGGTAACTTCTTGTGATTTGCATTGGGCCTTGGCCATCTGTAATACTTCGTAGAAGTTGTCGATGTCTTCCTGAGTACTTGTGGATGTTGTTGCGTACACCTGAATGACGTTGATATCAAATGGCCTGACTCCCAATTTAACCAGCAAAACTCTGTCGGACACAGCCTAGTATCCCCTAACTGCTTTTGATTTGTCCCTGTCCATGTCCATTACAATGCCTACTCCTCTTTCATGTGAGTTTCCACTAGAGTATATCACTGTATACTCTCCGGATGTTATCATGCCTGCCCCCTTCCATCTCACTTCCCCTAGTCCTAAAATACTAATGTTAAGCCTTTCCATCTCCATTTTGACATTCTCTAATTTTCCCTTTTGCAGTTATGTCCTGACATTCCATGTTGCGATCTTGGTATTTTTGAGTTTGATTTTGGTCGCAGTATCTGGCTGACGGTCTGGTGTCACCTGCGCCGCATGACGGTCCCTACCGGACGAAGGTGCTCCATCGGAGCACCTATTCACGTCGTTACCTTCATTTTCCTTCTTTGTTCTATCCATAATGTTCTTGGGAGACTACGATGGTGGTTTCCCGTTGCCTTCCATCGGTTGTTTTTTTTTTCGGTCTCTCCGCTAGCCTTATTCTCTCCCGAGATGTCCACAATGCAGTGGAGCGATTTACCCATAGCTGGGGGTCTGGTTCGTGGGCACCAGGGCATATCCACACGCCGGTGGTCCTGCGTGCCGCACGTCTGGGGGCCAGACCTCCTCCTAGTCCCTCGAGATTTAGCCTGAGTCCGTGAGGTGCTCAGTTACCGCATGTCGCCACGACGAGGC
Organism: Monoplex corrugatus; assembly: GCA_030674185.1. NCBI lineage: Eukaryota > Metazoa > Mollusca > Gastropoda > Littorinimorpha > Ranellidae > Monoplex > Monoplex corrugatus. The sequence continues at coordinate 31,550,870 of CM060309.1, forward strand.
ATAACGTTGGGTTTGTTGATGGAGAGGCTATGTACTGACAGGAAGAGACTTACGCATTTTGCTCTTCTTTTCGCATAACTGCAAGCAGCAGTGCTAGCCAGCGGTACAAGCTGAGAATGAGGGGTGACAAGCACGCAGTCACTAGCCAACACACTAGACGCATCACATCTGCCATTGACATACAGATAGCATCATCGGTCATAATTATCATTTCCATGGTCATGCATCATCACAGTACTGTGGAAATGACACCCACCCACCGTTTCCAAAAAATCATATTAATACAATTTTAATGAATAAAAAACAATGAAACTTAATGTGTACACAAATAAATGAATAAAATCAATGAAACTTGGAATAAATAAACTTTCTTTTAGATACTCAGAAACACGACTTTATTTCATCACTTGCACTTAACTCGTCAGTCGGTGGCTTCGACACTGTTCTTCCAACTGGTTGAAAGAATGTCCCCGTCTCCTAAGTCAAAATATGTGTACAGACTTGATGGTTCCTGAACGTCCTGCGTGTGTTTATGCACGTAGAACATCAAACCCT
>CM060309.1:31556424-31571424 GCA_030674185.1 Monoplex corrugatus
TTGCCTGTTGACTGTCCACGCCTCACAACCGTATAACATTATCGGTTCTATATAACATTCAAGAACTCTCTTCCTGATGTTAATTGATAGGCATTTGACTAGGCTAATATGGTAACTAAAATAAGCAGATCAGGCATTTGACTAGGCTAATATGGTAACTAAAAAAATAAGCAGATCGTTGTGTTGACAGACAGACCTCTATATTATGGGGTACAGCACACGTCCACTGCGCCATTCTGCTTTTGAAAACACCAACAGCAACAAAAAGAACAGTAATTCCTAATTGTGCACCCGTGTGGGGATCGAACCCAGGACACCTGTGTTACCATCATGGCGATTTGACCAACTGGGCTAACAGGGGCCACCATGGAATATAAAACACTGTGAACCCTTCAAGGGTCGAACTCTAGACCCTTTCCTTTTCATCATAGCGTTCTGACCAACTGGGCTAAAACGACCACCAAGAAATATAAAACAAAGTCTGAACCACTACCACCATCCTGGCAGGTCGAACCCTCCATCCCTTCCCTGTTATCATGACACTCTGACCAGCTGGGTTATCATGGCAAGCACTAACAGAAAAAACACACACACACACACACAACAGTCCCACCCCCCACCCCCCGAGAGAGAGAGAGAGAGAGAGAGGAGAGGAAAAGAACAAAACAGAACAGAACAGAAAAAAAAAACTAGAAGACAAAAGAGAAAAGCCTGTGGCCCACGCAAGGGTTGAACCCACAATCCCTGCATTATGAACATGGCGCTATAAGTACCTCAGCTATGGTAACTATGGTTCTGATATTTCCATAAACGTCATTGGTGGACAGCTTTTTATACCCTTCTCTATATTGTTTCGTCTTGTATAATGAGTGTGCCTCTGATCATTCAAGACATTTACAACGAATTTACATTCTCATTCACTCACTCTCTGACACAAACACACGCCAGATCCCTCCCGAATCCTCCCTAACCCGCGACAGTTTTCTTGGCAATAGTTTGTGTATTGTACGAGAAGCGTGTGTGTGTGTGTGTGTGTGTGTGTGTGTGTGTGTGTGTGTGTGTGTGTGTGTGTGTGTGTGTGTGTGTGTGTGTGTGTGTGTGTGTGTGTGTGTGTGTTTGTGTGTGTGTTTGTGTGTGTGTGTGCTTGTGTGTGTGTGTGTGCTTGTGTGGACAGTATGTTTTGTCATGTGTTGGTTGGCGTCTGTATTCCTCATAAAAAAAAACCCACATGCTTATTACATAGCCATTGTTCATTCTCATGAAATAACCCATGTTTTCAGCAACACTATATCATACTAAGGGTTTTACATCAGTAACTTGCCACTAGTGCGCTCGGCAAACCGAAGTTTTATTATGCCGCCCATTATTCATTATCATTATTATTTCATTATTATTAATTTCATTTTGTCACAGAGGATTTACCAATGTGAAACTCGGGATGCCCTCCCCTTTTGAGAGCGCGTCGCCGCAGTGCAGCGCAACCCATTTTTTAAAGTACGATCAAGTATGATTATACAATTCAAAACATTCTGAGTGTTTGTAATGGTTACCAAACCTGTCCCCCCCACCCCACCCTCCATGGGGATGCCGGGGCCCTTTCGGTAGAAATAGTATCCCCACCTTCTTGAAAGTCTGTGCTAGAAATTTCCTCTTTTCTATCACTTTCTTTGTTTCTGCCTTGTTCCTTTGCTTTCTGTCATTTCTTTCTATCATTTTCTGCCTTGCTGGTCCATTCGCCTGTATGTGTTCGATAAAGTCTCACATATTTTTCTCTTAGGACTGATAATTGGGTACATGTACTACTTACGTACTTTTCTCTTAGGACTGATGATTGGGTACATGTATTAACCCTTTGACTCCCTCACCCTATTCACCAGCACCTTGTATTGTCAACCACGCAAGCAAAGCAAAAACTTAACCCTTTGACTCCCTCACCCTATCCACCAGCTTCCCGCGGGAAGCTGGTGGATAGGGTGAGGGAGTCAAAGGGTTAAGTTTTTGCAGTTGGAGGATAGGTTGCGGTCGTCAAAGGGTTAAGTACATTTTTGCCTCTAGGGAAATGGTGTAATTCCCAAGCGACTGCGCAAGCAATATTAATATTTTGTAACTTAGGGCTGTTTTTATATATGGTTTAGTGTCCTTAGTTGTGTTTACATTTATATTCAGGTATTTCTTTTTACATCCCCTGTGAAATTAGCTGAACAGAGTGGTCAACGCCAGGGGCATCTTCTTAGATTATGTGCGCAAATCCACTGATATGTGTACATAATTTTCTTTTCCTTTTTTATCCTGTTATGGCTCTACGCAGTCGGCTGGGCTTTAACCCTTTGACTCCCGCACCCTGTCTACCAACTGCAAAAAACTTGACCCTTTGACTCCCTCACCCTATCCACCAGCTTCCTGCAGAGTTAAACAAAAATAACTGTAACAATAGCAAACCTGCTCTGATTCAGCGGCACGCAAAATCGGGATGAAAGTAAATCGAGTATCTGGTACCGGTGACAGCTCAGAGACATTAATTTAATTAAAACCCTTTGACTCTCGCACCCTGTCCACCAGCATCCTGCATTGTCAACCATGCCAGCAAAGCAAAACTTTCACTCTTTGACACCCTAACTTTATCCACCAGCTTCCTGCTTTCTTTCTTTCTTTTATTGTTGTTTAAAGCCCAGTCGACTGCGCAGAGCCATATCAGGGCTATAACCGCTTCAAAACACACAAAACTTCAACAGGAAAAAAAAAAGAAAAGAAAATTAAGCACACATATCAATGCATTCGCGCACACAGTCTACGGACATGCCCCTGGCGTAGGACCACTCCGTCCGATTTATCGCACAGGGGAGATTTAAAAAACACACCTGAATACAAATATAAGCATACATAAGGACACCAAAACATATACAAAAACAGGCATAAATTACCTAAAATTGTTTCCGCATATCTCACCTCCTTAGAGCCAAAAATGCACTTAATACATGTACCCAATTATCAATCCGAAGAAAAAGTACGTAAGACTTTATCGAAAAAGTACAATTGAACGGACCATTAAGGCAGAAAATATGTAGAAATGACAGAAAGCACGGCAACAAGGCAGAAACAAAGAGTGACAGAAAAGAGGAAATTGCTAGCACAGATTTTCCAGAAGGTGGGGATACTATTTATACTGAAAGAGCCCCCGGCAACCCAACGGGTGGAAGCTTCCTGCAGGAAGCTGGTGGACACAGTGAGGGTGTCAAAGGGTTAAGTTTTTGCAGTTGGTAGATACAGTGTGGAAGTCGAAGGGTTAAGACAGAAACACGCTCTGCTTGGTAATGGTACCGGTGACAGACAAAGCGGAGCACTGCCAGGCAAATGGGTAATTCCCAAGCGACTGACTGGCTGACTGGGTTGCTACTTATTACTGGCTCAGTTGGCTGGCTGACAACGCTGACACCGACACTGACAGAATCTATCAGTCAGGGGGACGGGGAGGACCCAGTCATACATCACCGGGCAGCCGACAGAAGGAACCACCATTTGTGCCACTTCTGCTTCCTACTATACATGTATACCTACCTACCTCTCATACACACACAAACCTCTCTCTCTCTCTCTCTCTCTCTCTCTCTCTCTCTCTCTTCTCATCCCGAGTCCACTCTCTCTCTCTCTCTCTCTCTCTTTCTCTCTCTCTCATCCTGAGTCCACACACACTCTCTCTCTCTCTCAGCCCACAGTTGCAACTGCACTGTTTATCTCCTAGCTCATCCATGCATGTAAGAGTCCACACTTGGAACCATACCCTCCCCCCCCCCCCACTCCCGTGGAGATACCGTGGGCTCTTTCAGTATAAATAGTATCCCCACATGCAGGTAATTCTGTACTAAAACGTTCCTTTTCCTACTATTTTCTGTTTCTGCCTCTCCACCCTCCCTCTACTATATCCCCCCTTTTCGTTCTATCCCATTTCCCTTTCTGTCTACCTGCCCTACCTGTTACGTCACCTGTATTTGTTTTACGTGGTGTGTGTGTGTGGGGTGTGTGTGTGTGTGTGTGTGTGTGTGTGTGTGTGTGTCTGTCTGTGTGTCTGTCTATCTGTCTGTCCATACAGAGGTGTAAATGTATGTCTGTAGACTAGCTGTCATACCTGCAATGTGTTGGTCATTAAAGCAATGTGGTCCAGTCCAGTCATTCATAAAATATCAGCAAAAGCTAAGCAATGAGCAGTCTTACAAAGTCATTATATCAGCAAAAGCTAAGAAGGAAGGACACCAGACTCATACGGACAATGCCACGCTCAAATCACGGGCCTGTTGGTTCTTTTGATAGAGCAGTGGACTCAGTTTATGATATCTCGAGTTTAATCCCAGCCCACAACATTAATAAAATCTGGCTTGCTCTCTGTCCATCTTTAGTAATATTTCCCTCATTGTAATACTTGCTGTCAGCTTAGTGTTTCATTGGTCCCTCTCCAGCCTCCAGCCTCCCTCCTCATTTCAAGACTTTGCCGGCGCATTATGCACAGGCTCAGGGAGTCTACCAGATAAAACTGGCATATTATGGTGGAGCGTATATGGAGCTGTCTGATGTTATGAATCTTCTAAACAAACTCCGAATTCCAAACCAGACACGCACTATGAACAAAGCACACCGAGTCAGAGACAGTGTGGACACCTTGTCAGACGGCGGTGCAGTAGTCAAGTGGTCAAGACATTGGACTTCCATTCCAAAGGTCTGGGATTCAATCGTCTTCGGACACTGCCAGCCTGGTGGGTAAAAAGTGTGCATACTTTTCCGATTTCTCAGGTCAGCGTATGTGTGTGTGCAGTGGGTAAAAAGTGCATACTTTTCCGATTTCTCAGGTCAGCGTATGTGTGTGTGAAGTGGGTAAAAAGTGCATTCCATTTCCGATTTCTCAGGTCAGCGTATGTGTGTGCAGTACACAGCTGTTAGTGCCCGAAACCCCTTTCGTATACAGAGACACGCAGAACACCAAATAGGCACGGTATAGATCCTGTACGTCGTGTCAGTGTCTGGTGACTTACGGAAACATGGAACAGACACACGCAGAACATCCAATACTCGAGTTACGAATCCTCCAAGTAATGTGAGAGTCCAGTGACGGATAGAAACATAAAAAAACCCAGTATGCACACTGACCGAAGACAGTATGGAGACTCTACAACAACATACTGCCTGCACAGGGCGGGGGTGAAAAATTGCCGTGCTTACACGCATCAGAGAAGAATCAAAACGCTTATCGGGGGGGGGGGGGGGGGGGTTCGGCCGGACAAAGCTGGACCACAAGCTCTCTGAAACCAGAAACGCAAGAAAACAGAACGAGAATACATGTTTCGTTAACGATCTATAAGAAGAAAACGACAGCCAGGGGCTGCATTATCAAGAAAGGAAAATGATGGTTCGTAAAATCAGCTTCACTGCAAGGCAAGTACGGTTGTCTGATACATACCCGCTTTTACACTCTCTACTTACACAACCAACCAGCAAACAAAACGGGTGAAAAATTCCAGCCAACTAGCCTTTGTCCGGAGTCTGCACTTTGTTCAAGAGGGATTCATCGCACCCTGACAATTCCATATCTGCTCCATCCAAATCTGCCAGCAGCTATCTGGCAGACTGCCTAAGCCTGTGAAAAACAAATTCTATGCGCCGGCAAGTTCTGAAAATGCTGAAGGAGTGGGGGCTATCTCTGAGCTGGCACCATCAGAACGTTGGAAACATTAAGATGGGCAGCGAACAGACCAGGTATTAAATGCTGTAGGCGGAACTGAACTCGGGATAATAAATCTAGAGTCTAGGGCTCTATCAGAAGAACCAACAAGCCCCCCCACCCACCCACTCCCCCCCACCCAAAAAAAAACAAAACAAAAAAACAAAAACAAAAACCCCGAGGGTTGAACTGACAACCCCTGCGTCATTAGCATGGTGCTTTAATAACTGAACCAATGGCCCACTAAACAACCTTTGATTGATTGGTTTTGTCAAGCGATCACAATAAGACAACAAAGAACATTTTTCACTAGTCTTAGGGCAAATACAACAGATCACATAACTGTATTGATGTCTCGCTCAGGTTTTGTTCGAGCTCAACCAAGCAGTCTGCAGGACAGTTACAGGCACATCTGGGTGGAGCACATATGGGAAAGTCCGAGTGTGAGGAATCCCTCTTAAACAAACACCTAAATGTAAAAACTACAGAAATCTGTACAATGCTGTAAAATGAAACGCGTGACATCGGCTACAATTCGGACATTCAGCAAAAAGAGAAGACTCCTATCATTTCCTCCCAGTGGGACGTTCCCTAATTTATCATGTGCTCTTTCCTCACATCTGCTAGTAATGATAGGGTGGAACACTTCTCCCGTCTGCCTAAAACCATAATTATGCGCACCCACCCCAGGTGTGTTCTTGAGATGGAAGGAGAGAGAGAGAGGGGGGGGGGGGAGGATGTGGAGGGTACAGGAGGGGGGGGGGGGGGAAGTTAGCGTCAAAAGCAAACCGCGAAATGGTTAACGCGGTAATCAAGTGGGTAAACGCTGGACTACCAATCGGAAGGTCCTGGGTTCGATCCACCTAGACACCTCCGTCTGGTGGGTAAAAGATATATCCCCCCCCCCCCCGATTTCCCAGATCAACGTGTGTACAGACCTCATCATCATCATCATCAGGTGCCCTGCCGCATGGCGTTGGCGACCATGGACTTTCAACCATCTCTATCTCTCGTTGCCCCCAGCATCTCCCCCACCCTCTTCATCCTCAGCCACCTTGCAAGTCCGTCCAGCATTCTCTCTCTGGGTCTACCCGGTGCTCTCTTTCCCTCCAGCTTTCCCGTTGTGACCAGGTGCTCCAAATCCCCCTTCCTCAAAAAATGGCCTATAAATGTTGCTTGTCTTTTCCTAATCTTCCTTATCAGTGATCGACTTGTGTCTGCCTCCATCAAGACTGTCTCGTTTGTTTTCTTTGCTGTCCATGGTACTCTCAACATTCTTCTGAGAAACCACATCTCGGCTGCCTCAATCCTGCTCTGGCTTTGCTTGCTGACTGTCCACACCTCGCATCCGTACAACAGTATTGGTTGTATATAACATTCAAGGACTCTCTTTCTGATGTTAATTGATAGGCATTTGTTGGTAAGAATGCTTGTCATCTTCTCGAATGCTGTTTTGGCTTGGCCGATTCTGCCAGCTATTTCCGATGTGCATCTGCCGTCTAATGAAATGACCGTTCCTAGGTATTTGAACTTATTAACCTGTGCCAAGGTTGTACAGACCTGCCAGGTCTAAACCCTTTTCATGTGAACATGTATGAAGAATATCAAATAAGTACGTTAGAAATCCTGTAAGTCATGTCAGTGTCTAGCTTATGAAAACACGAACACGTCCAGCACGCACGTCCAACGAAAAGACAGTATACAGACTGTGCAGCGTTTGCACGTCCAACGAAAAGACAGTATACAGACTGTGCAGCGTTTGCACGTCCAACGAAAAGACAGTATACAGACTGTGCAGCGTTTGCACAACAGTGTGGGCAAAAACAACGTGCTTACACGTATCCGAGAAAAATGGGGACGATCATCAAACATCAAAAACCAAACTCAAACAGTGAACTAAAACTCCCAGAATGACTGTCAAAGTGATTTATCCTTTCCATTCCCTCACCCTATCCACTGGCTTCCAACCGCTTCCTAAATACTGAAGTAACTTTTCCCCCCATTTAGTGTTTTTTGCAAACACATGACAAAGGCCAGTTGGGTGAAAACTTGCGCCAGATTCGATTCGTTGATTAACTACGTGTTCTCGTTTCATTTTTGACGCCTTTACGGCTACTGTTTGCTTGAATGCCCGCAGTCACTTTGTTTCAGGCACATCTGTCATGTCAAAATACCCATTATCCACTTGCAAGTCGAACCCAATGTGCGTGTGCCCTGACAGTTGTAAATGTGAAAGGGAACAGTAAAGGACCTAAGAATCGCGCGTTTCCTTGACCACCGCCGACTTCTCTGTTTGAAAAACGATTTTTAGGTAATACCTTCTACCGTGGAAAATAGGTAATACCTTCTACCGTGGAAAATAGGTAATACCTTCTACCGTGGAAAATAGGTAATACCTTCTACCGTGGAAAATAGGTAACACCTTCTACCGTGGAAAATAGGTAATACCTTCTACCATGGAAAATAGGTAATACCTTCTACCGTGGGAAATAAAGTATCATTGTCATCGTCATTGTACTTTTTCCGTGAAATGTGACGCAAAAATGATACCGTTTTATTGCTAGCAACCAAACCAATATAAAAAAAAAAATTTTTAAAATCAAACTGCATGAAAAGTTAAAACATCTTGTATACACTTTCAGGAATATTTAAGCGGACTGACAGATTTGCTATGATCAATGGAGACATAACACTGGTCAGCTTCATCTCGCCTGTATCATGGACACAATATGACACAGAATATATGCTATATCAGGCGCACGCACACACACACGCACGCACGCACGCACACACACACACACACACACACACACACACACACACACACACACACACACACACACACACACACCGTCGTATTCTTCCACCCACAACACCCTTGTTCGTCTCTCGAGTGTCTGTTATAAGACGTACATCTGTCTTGTGGCCTTTCAGCTGCGGTATTGTCATCACAGCATTGAAGGGCCAAGGACGACAGGCGTGCAGATTTCTCTCATGTCATGTCACTCACCCTGACCAAGCTGATAGGGAGGGAGGGGAAAAAAGGGGGAGAGAGAGAGAGAGAGAGAAAGCGAGAGAGACAGAGAGGCAGAGACAAAGAGAGAGAGAGAAGTTCAGACATAAGAATACTTTTTTTTTTTATTCAAGGATAGTAACATTAGATCCCATTGAACCTGTCCTATGGCTAGTTCTTGCTACTCTATACAATACACAAAATACGAGCACAGGAGAAAAACAACAACAAAAACAAAACGAACGAGAGAGACAGAGACAGAGAAAGAGAGAGAGAGAGAAAGAGAGATAGAGAGAGAGAGTGAGAGACAGACACAGAGACAGAGACAGACAGACACAGAAAGAGAAACATACAGAAACAGAGTAAGAGAGAGAGAGACAGACAGACAGAGAGAGAGAGGTTTACAGATGAAAGCTTATTCAAAGAGGGCTTTACGGCCCGATCTGTGACAACTGTTATCTATGAAGAGTCTGCGTAAATCTTTATGCCCTGGTAAGATCTTGAAAATGAGGAGGGGGCTGGGGTAGGAGGGAGGATGTGTGAAACACTAAGTTGACACCACCAAAATGATTGAAATATTGCGACAGGCAGCGAGCGAACACGTCAGTTCTCTACGTCATAGATTAGGATTGAACTTGGTGCACTAAATTCAACCGTCAAAGCATCATCACTAACTCTTCGAAGATCATGCAATGATGATGACGAACACAAAAACAATCCTACTGACGACAATGACAACGACGACGATGCTATCAAATGTTCGTGGGGGAAAGGCCCGAAGTGGTAAAAAAAAAAAAAAAAAAAAAAAAGTGTCCGCGTCCATGTAAACACTGTGGAGTGTTATGAGGGTGATGCTCATTTTGTTCTAGTGTATGCACTCTGTTACTGAGTAGGTCCAGCTGTGTTTAGTGTGCTGGATTATTATTCGATTTATGTATTGATGTCTCCAGGCGTTTCGTATTGCATGTAACATCTGTATGAGACTGAATAAGTAGATCGAACTTCATCTGAGAATAATAATACTGTGGGTTGCTATTGTCACTTGCGTCAGCTTGTACAAACCTATTCGGTATAAAGACTGAAGTATACGCCAGTGTGTGGCAGATATGGTAGGGTGGGAGGGGAGGGGATAAGCGTGTGTGTGTGCGCGCGCGCTCGTGTGCGTGCATGTATGTGTGTGTATGTGAATGTAAGATGTGTGGATGTGTGTAAGATCATGCGCGCACGCGTGCGTGTGTGTGTGTGTGTTTGCGCGCGCGCGTGAGAGAGAAAGAGAGAGAGAGAGAGAGAGAGTGTGTGTGTGTGTGGCTATATGTGTGTGTGTAAAAGAGAGAGAATGTGTGAGTGTATGTGTGTCAGTGTGTGTGTATGCACGCTCGCGCGTGTGTGTGAGTGTAAACTTGAGTGCGTGCACGCTTGTATATGCATGCGTACGTTTGTGTGCTTGTCGGTGTGTGCGCCTGTTTGAGAGCGCGTGCATGTGAATGCGAACAAGCACGCGCGCGCGCGCGCGCGCGCGTGTGTGTGTGTGTGTGTGTGTGTGTGTGTGTGTGTGTGTGTGTGTGTGTGTGTGTGTGTGTGTGTGTGTGTGTGTGAGTGTTTGTTGAGAGAGAGACAGAGAGAGTGTGTATTACTGTCAGAGAGAGAGAGAGAGAGAGAGAGGAGAGAGAGAGAGAGAGAGAGAGAGAGAGAGAGAGAGAGAGAGAGAGAGACTCAACAACGATTCACACCTTTGACCAAACTAGAAATCCATCCAGGAAGATGTAAGAAAATCTTGCCAACACGTTTTATCCCCGATAACGTGAAATATCATTAAACAAACAAACAAACAAAGAGAAAGGAGATTTAACACCAAAGAAGGAGAGAGGGGGGAAAGAACGAAATAAAATGAAGGTGATTATGACATCATCACCATCCTTACTTTTGTGCAAGGAGTTGACAACGGCAGTCTGCGCTTTTTAAAACAGCCCAGCCAACGTGTAGTCAGGACAAACGCATAAACATTTTTTTCATTAATTTTTCTTTATCAACCAAAAACACGCGAGTTCGTGCAGAGTTCGAGAAAATAACGTCACACATATTGATTTGTGGGTACTTGCCCACCAAGATGTCCTCAGCAACGTTTAAAAAAGATGTCCGTAGTTCATACTACAACTTACAAGCCAGCCAGCCTAACGACGCATTGAAGTATACCTTAGCTTTTCTGTCTTATCCAGTTCACTAAAAAAAAAAAAAAAAAAAAAAAAAAAAAAACCACACACACACAACAATTCAGCCCCGTACGAAAGACGGCGAAGATTTAAGAAAGAAAAAAAAAGAAAAAATCCGAAAAAGTCAGTAGCGCACTCCCGCCTCTCGTTGCCTAGCAAAATGCTACTGTCCTTCCTTCCCTGTAGGTCTTTTGATGTAATAATAATAATAATAATAAATGGTTATTTATGAGCGCTTTCCACTTGCACAAAGCGCTTTACAACAACAATAAAAGTAAAACAAACACACGAACTCACAGACACACACCAACACACACACAAACACGCACAGACACACACACACAAACCACACACACACGCACGCACGCACGCACACAAACACACACGCGCACGCATTTACACCCAAAAACACGCACATCAAAAATACAGAGCGGCAGGAAGAGGGTCTACAAGAAATGTTGCTGGAAGAGAAAAGTCTTCAGACTAGTTTTAAAGGAGGGAAATGAAGGGCTGTGACGGAGATTGTGAGGCAAGGAGTTCCACATCTGCACAGCAGATGATGAAAAAGCTCGACCACCATGCCTCTCTCGTTTATATTTTGGAACGCGGAATGTTCTATCATCGGTAGCAGAGCGAAGAGATCTGGGTGGTACATAGATCGTAAAGATGTCAGAAAGGTACCATGGAATCAAGACTTGATATTTCACGTTCAGTCCCTTCCCGTGACATTAACCCTTTCACTCCTGTATCCTGTCCACCAGCGTCCTGCATTGTCAACCGTGTTAAGCAAAGCAAAACCTTTCACCCCTTGATTCCCTCACTGGTGGATAGGGTGAGGGAATCAAAGGGTTAATTTTTTGCTGTTGATAGATAGGGTGAGGGAATCAAAGGGTTAATTTTTTGCTGTTGATAGATAGGGTGGGGGAATCAAAGGGTTAACTTTTTGCTGTTGATAGATAGGGTGAGGGAATCAAAGGGTTAACTTTTTGCTGTTGATAGATAGGGTGAGGGAATCAAAGGGTTAATTTTTTGCTGTTGATAGATAGGGTGAGGGAATCAAAGGGTTAAATTTTTGCTGTTGATAGATAGGGTGAGGGAATCAAAGGGTTAACTTTTTGCTGTTGATAGATAGGGTGAGGGAATCAAAGGATTAACTTTTTGCTGTTGATAGATAGGGTGAGGGAATCAAAGGGTTAATTTTTTGCTGTTGATAGATAGGGTGCGGGAATCAAAGGGTTAAGATACTAGAGCGCTTGTTCGTTGCATTGTGGTGGTGTCAGCTAATTGTTCCACGTCTCTCTCCTCATTCTTCCCCCTTTTCAAGATCTTGCCAGCGCACAGGGCTTTTCGCAGGCTCACAGAGTCTGCCAGATAGTAACTGGCAGATTTGGGTGGAGCGCATGTGGAACTGTTCGATTGGGATGAATCCTTGAACAAAATCCGAACTCCGAACACGATGTAGATACAGGAATTAGAATTTTCTGAACCGGGCGATTTTTTTTTTATTTTTTTTTTTAAGACAGATTCATCGTATATGGACAATTCTATATGCGCTCCACCCAAATCTGCCAGAATTGATGTAGCAGACTTTTTAAGCCTACCGCAAAACCCCAAGCGCTAGCAAGACCCTGAAATTGGAAAAAAAAGAAGGGGGGGGGGGAGAGGGAGCCATATGAAACCCTCCAGAATGACTGGAGCAAGCCAAATTGAATGTTGCAGGCTGGCCAAAATAACATACTGAGCCAGTCAGCCCATGGGATTAAACCTAAGACACCGATAGACGATACTATTGCTATTTAGATCTATGCTTATATTAAACAGAAGGTATCTCAACGCAGCCTTGGTGTAACCCTATAGCTCCACACATTCAATTAATGATGTATATTTATAGCCCAGTCTACCCAAAGGGCTGACACATGGCCGGTCGTTTTGCCAGCTCACCAAAAATGGAAAACACATTAAGCATTATTTATCTTCTTTGCTTCACTGGTGTAGGTAACTAAATCCAATGTAACACGATAGCTGGCAACTACCGATTCTGGATTCTATTTTCTCACAGGCTACAACAACTTGTTAAGGATGAAATCGTTTCCAAAAGTTTAGTGTTTCACATGAACTTGTTACTCAAGAAATAGTAATCGGAAAATTCACATACATATGAACAGTTCATCCACGGAACTTGACAAATGTTGCTTTCTGTTGCTCCAGAAATACGAGTTGAAAAAGAAAAACCAAGAAACAAAACCCTACCTATCATTCATATCAACAATTTATTCATGAAAATTGACAAAACGTTACATTCAAAAAGCAATTACTTGTCTCCCGACTGTTTTCAACAGACATGCCTTGCTACCCTTTGCATTCACACGGCCTTGTCCTTTCATCTCTTTTACCAAGACAGATCCTATGGCTGCACTGCCGTATTATCTGTACCTTGATAGACATTTGGCTGAGAGGTGAGGGGAGCCCTAAAAGCTGCAGGCTTAGCGCAACACGCTTGTGTACTCAACCCAAACTATTGACAATAACTATCATCTTACAAGAAAAAAAAAGGAAGAGAAGCTAGGTTATGTATTTCTATGCAGAAAGGCATAATTTCACGAACAATTCATTATAACACTTGTCAACATGAGCATAAAATGGTACAGCAAGTACACTGCACATACACATAACTGATGACGATGACGATGACGATGACGATGACAACGACGACGATGATGATGATGATGATGACGATGATGATACACCGCCAAATCTTGATTTATAAATCAAATCAAAGCGCGCATCTCATCATTCACCAAAGCATCCAACAACAATGACAAAAACTCAAGGGTACAAAACACACACAGAGGGAGGGGAAGGACAAATGGGAGGGAACACAGAGGGGGAAATCACTGCTGGACAAAAAGGTATGTCTTCAAATTAAATTTGAAGGAAGACACAGTACGTGACTATCGAATAGACGGGAAGCACGTTCCACCTGTATAGACCAGATGCAGAAGAAGAGCGGCGACCCAGTGTGAAATACCTGTATCGAGGATTTTGTAAACAAATAGTATCAGAAGCAGAACGAAGAGCAGTACATTTGGAGGCGCTCACAAAGATAAACAGGTGCAATCCAAATGATACACCGTGATTTTAAATGAAAGTCTGAGGATACAGGGAACCGGTGGAGAAAATGAAGCAAGGGGGTGGTATGACTGATCATGCTTCTTTTTCGAAGGGCAAGACGGGCCGCAGAATTCTGAATACGCCGAGGCACGCGACAGAAGAAGCCAGGAAGGACAGAGTTACAACAAGTAATACGAGACAAGAAAAGTCGCGAGTTTAGAGATGTTGCTGAAGTTGAAAGATAATGACGAACAGAACTGAAATGTTGCAGCTGACAGTAAAATGACTGACATGTTTGGGTGATGAATTTCTGAGTTGAGGATCAAGAACACCCTCAAGGTTCTTTGATCGTAGCAGAAAATACAGCACCCTAGTTGGATAAATCAAACTTTTACAATGGAAAGCGTGTGCTTGGTGCCAATGAGCAAGAACAGCATAACATCAGATCACTTTTAAGCCATGGACAGACGGGGACCAAAGGCTTTGCACTGGCTCTGGCCAGAACCGACTCAAAGTCCATATGAACCGCACATTCAAACTGATACCTTCTTCCAAACCTGCCCCTGCGGTCAAGAGGATCAGGCAGCTGAACTCATATTCTAGCGATGTCGCCTCTATCAAGTGCAGCAACAAGAGACATGGTCCAGCTGACAACTTCTCTGATCGCCAACCTCTATGAATAGGGAGGTGGGGATGGGGGGGGGGGGGGGAGCGGGGGACGGTCACATTCACCATCAGATGTGGCCTGACTGCAGACGGCGAACAACTTTAGAGTTCAGACTTTGTGCAAAAGGGATTTATCATACTCGGACAATTCCATAGACTCTCCACCCAAATCTGCCAGCAGCTATGTGGCAGACTTTCTGATCCTGCACAAATCCCAATGAAACACTAAGCTGACACCACCAGCATGAGAATGATGGACACATTAAGATGGGCAGTGAGCAGGCCAGGTTTTA
>CM060309.1:31576424-31581424 GCA_030674185.1 Monoplex corrugatus
TGAAGCAAGTACATCGTGACTGGGTAAGACCACTAAACCGATACAAAGATACTCTGAAAGCCAAACTCATCAGCGTGGCATCAACATCACCAACTGGGAAGACAGCAAGCTGGGGACAACAGTGCACGCAGGGCAGTCACATCAGACCAGCGCAGAATATCTGCTTTTCAACAGAAGAGGGACTGGCGGAAGCAGGCCGCAGGATCCCTTCCTATACAGTACCTGCAGAGGAATACATTCTTCCAGGATCGGTCTTGTATCCCACATGATTTCACCTATACCTGGCGATAGATGACCAGTAGACCTAACCATCCGCTGGATCGACCGGTGTCCGGATGAAGGATGTGGTATTTATGAAGTCCTCTTTGTTGCCGAAGCATGCCTAGTACTTAAGTCTCTGGTCTAAATAACTGAATTTTTATATACCTAGTACTTATTTCTCTGGTCTAAATAATTAAAGTTTTATAACACATGTTACATCATATACATGTGAGGGTCTTCTAATAGTTTTCATCTTCGTCTCCACCTCCCTCATTTCCGTGAAGAGTTACTGGGGCGCAGCACAAAAGAACTGTCCCCGGATTCCTCCAGTTCTGTCGCTTGTGTGCCAAAGCTTGGGTCTCTGCAAATGGCTTCTCTGTCCATTCCCCAATGTTGTCAGTATTGCCTTTATTTTTGTGTGTGTGTGTATGTGTGTGTGTGTGTGTGTGTGTGTGTGTGTGTGTGTGTGTGTGTGTGTGTGTGTGTGTGTGTGTGTGTGTGTGTGTGTGTGTGTGTGTGTCCGTGTCTGTGTGGCTAACTGTATGCCTTCGTTTTTGCTTGTTGGCTCGCTTCTGTGGACAAAGTGTTTCATCAGAAAGGATTTTTCTACCGCTTTACGGATGTGTGTAGATTTTCACAGTTCCGGACCCGAAACACAGTCTACTAATACAGGCGTGGACAACGCATAGTGACAAGTCACCGACATGACGTTCTGAAGCACAAGACTATGTTCTATATGTTCTAGGAAAACAACTTGAAGGGATCTGTCCTGTTTCCTTCTACGGTCGTTGAGTCACTGTCGAGTTAATCGACACTCAGGACAGTGTTCGGGCTCTTGTGATAGGGCTGTGGGCTCAAGATCCTGAGTTCAATCCCGCCTGGCAGCGTAAAGCATGGTTTCTTCCCTTGCCCTCAAACACTTCATTCAAAATTCCGTCCAAACAAACATCCTCCACATCCCGCTAAACTCCCAGGTTCCATTACCTAGGGCTGACATGTTTGTGTCAAGTCTTTGATACTTGGTAGTTTTATTCTAGAGACTCGGCAGCTTATTCTGGATTACCCTTCCACCTAATTTAATCCTTTGACTCCCGCATCCTGTCCATCAGCTGCAAAAACTTGACCATTTGATTCCCTCGCCCTATCCACCAGCTTCCCGCAGGAAACTGGTGGAAAGGGTGGAGGAGCCAAAGAGTTAAGTTTTTGCTTTGCTAGCACGGCTGACAATGAAGGATGCTGGTAGAGAGGGTGTGGGAGTCAAAGGGTTAAGATCCTGTCAAAACACAGCAGCGTTCCAAATATCCTTTCTGTTACATTTCACAAATATTCTAAGAACAAAATGCATTGCCTTTATACGGTATCATATTTTATGTAAGAATACATACTTTTTTTCTACGGACTCAATTGCACAATGCCGTTAAACGACGAGTCTTTTAAATTATAAATATTTCTTGTAAGAGACCATATTCTCTTTTGTCAGTAATTGTATCTTCATGAAAATGATCTTTGTTTTAATTACAGAACTTTTTGTTTTAAAATTCTCCTCTGTCTGTCTGTCTGTCTGTCTGTCTGTCTGTCTCTCTCTCTCTCTCTCTCTCTCTCTCTCTCTCTCTCTATATATATATATATATATATATATATATATATATTATATATATATATATCCATCATTCCGTCGCTCGCTTTGTGCTTCTCGTGGTAGGGCCACCCAAGCCAGATAAGTCAAAGGGTACAATTCAGACGAACAGAGAACTATCCACAAAAGACAGAGCTTGCAGACTGTATAACAACATATGTTGCCTGCCCCGTGTGGGCCAGAACATCGTGCACACCTCACATCAAAGAAAACATGACAACGCCTCAACAAATGTGTCAATGTGGTGGTGTCTTCACAAACCAAAGCCACATGAAGGCTATGCCGGGCCCTCAACCTCCAAAAGGCCAATCCAAGTGACTGGCAACTCCGACAACTTGGGAAACAGACGAAGTCAAGAGTAGAACTTCTGGCCAAAACCTTCACCCAACCTGTGGATAGCACGGTGGATTGCTGAAGGATTCTTTATCATCATGTGCCCTTCCGCATGGCGTTGGCGATCATGGCCCTCCATATGTATCTATCCCTTGTTGCCGCAAGCACATCTTCCACCCTCTCTGTCCTCAGCCACCCTGCAAGTCTGTCCAATATTTTCTCCCTGGGTCCACCTGGTGCTCTTTCCCTCCAGTTTTCCTGTTGTGACCACGTGCTCTAATTCTCCTTTCCTCATAGAACGGCCTATAAATGTTGCCCGTCTTTTCCTAATCTTCCTTATCAATGATCTTATTGTGTCTGCCTCCATCAAGACTGTCTAGTTTGTTTTCTTTGCTGTCCATGGAACTCTCAACATTCTTCTTAGAACCACGTTTCGGCTGCCTCAATCTTATTCTGGCTTTGCGTGTTGACTGTCCACGCCTTACAACCGTATAACATTATCGGTTCTATATAACATTCAAATTTCTTCATGAAAAATTACAGAGTCGATGTCATATGCACCCAAGAAACACACCTGCCAGAGGCACACCGTTTCTTTATGCGAGGATATGACACTTTCAGACGAGGCAGAACCTCAGGACACACAGTACAGAACTTGAATACGTATCCGTGAAAATCCTCCTTTCTCCTGATGAAACGAACATCACCAACTGTTACAGTTCCCCCACTTACACGCTGTTATCAACAATATCCCCACCCGTGACGAGAACCACATTATACTTCTGGTGGCTTCAGTAAATGAATAACAAACAAATGAACGAATAAAAGTAAACCTTCCGTGTCAACTTGCGGTCAAGATGACCAGACAACACACTGCAGCGATGTCGCCTCCACGAACTGGAGCGACAGGAGACATCCTCCATCCACCTCCACTGACACCTGGCTTCATGGCAGCCAGCAGGGACTGGGAGAAAAAAACCGGCCACATTCATACATTAGCCAGATGCGGCCTGGCTTATGTAACAGCAAACGAAAGAAGAAAACCAACAAGAACAATAGTAAGAAGAAGAATATTAACGAAAGAAATGACTAAATAAAGTAAAATAAGAAATAAAACAGTCCTTACCAAAAAAAAATATAAAGCAGCTCTGAACAGACAAGAGCTGTGAAAGTGTACACAGTTCTAAATGCTCAAGGGCAGATGAAGAACTTTATTCACCAAAACGCAACTATATATAACATTACAGGCTATTTTCAGGGAACATAACTATGCATGTAGGACTCCAAATCCCGCGACATTATTCAAGCAAGCTGTATCCGGGTTTTAACATAACCGGTTAACTGACTTTTTAACAACAACAACAAAATTATAAACTCTGTCTTTACGAATATAGATGGAAGGAGACTGATTCAGACTGTCACGTGGTGTGTGTGTGTGTGTGTGTGTGTGTGTGTGTGTGTGTGTGTGTGTGTGGTGTGGCGCGCGTGTGTGTGTGTGTGCGTGTGTGTGCGCGCGCGCGTACGTGTGTGTGTGTGCGTGTGCGTGTGTGTGTGTCCGTGTGTGTGTATGTGCGTGTGTGTGTGTGTGTGTTGCGCGGGCACGTGTGTGTGCGCGTGTAAATCAGCAAATATTTGTGAAGTTTTCTAACAGTGGATCTTTCACAAATGTGAACCGTATAATATGGCCATAAACATAGTAATGGACAAGCACATGATACGGTAATGTAGTGGTTGATTTTTTTTATTGCTCCTATGTTCCATCCCCATCCCTCTCATGTCGACACTCCACACAGCTCCAGACTCACCAAAGCTGAGGTCACCATGATGGCTGGCCATGAAGGGCTGGCCACTTCAATGTGGGATCCGTTTTTTTGTTTTGTTGTTGTTTTTTTCCCACACTGCGGATTATAATGAGACAGGGGTTCACACTGATGGTGCCACGAAGTTCCATTCTGGATTGACACTGCGTGACGGGGTCGTAAGCTACGCTTACTGTCAAAAAATATTCCTGATGTCAACCTGGCCCGAGAGATATGGACACCTGCAGCGTTGGTCAGGAAATCCGAACAGCACACTTTTCTTTGAGGCACCCGCCAAGCGGATGAGACTGGCATGTGTGGTCCAAGCGTGCCAACAGCACGCTTAGCTTTGAGCAGGAGCCGGTCAAGAGCCGTAAAATCCCATACCATTTTTGATTAACCCTTTGACTCCCGCACCCTATCACCAACCGCAAAAACTTAACTCTTTGACTCCCTGACCCTATCCACCAACTTCCGGCAAGACGCTGGTGGATAGGGTGAGGGATTCAGAGGGTTAAATTTTTGCTTTGTTAACATGGTTGATAATGCAGGGAGCTGGTGGACAGATACAGGAGTCAAAGGGTTAATGGTCTTCCAATCAGTAGTTTGTTGCGATAACCACTGCCCCAGGCTGACTGATGGATTGATTGATTCATATGAAACCGGTATGTATCGAGACATTCAGTTGTATGTTCTTCATCTTTATGCTTTTGTCAATTATTGTCTTGGGTTAGAGCTTCATGTCACCTTTTGGTTGTTACATCCCACAAAAGGTTGAATTGGATTGAAAGAGATTCTCGGTTTTGTGTGTGTGTGTGTGTGTGTGTGTGTGTGTGTGTGTGTGTGTGTGTGTGTGTGTGTGTGTGTGTGTGTATGTGTGTGTGTGTGTGTGTGTGTGTGTGTGTGTGTGTGTGTGTGTGTGTGTGTGTGTGTGTGTGTGTGTGTGTGTGTGTGTGTGTGTATGTGTGTGT
>CM060309.1:31586424-31598924 GCA_030674185.1 Monoplex corrugatus
GTGGGAAATGGCTTTTTGAAAGAAGGGCCGCGTGACCATCACAGCGCGCCTTGATTACCTTCCGGCGAAGACTTTGATCGGTGACCGGAGTCAACAAGTTGTTTCCTGAACACACACGTCGTAATTGAACGGCATGCGTCTTGAAGCACTCGTGGGTGTTACACATGATGGACAGGCAAACAAGCTCTGTCGGACATCCTGTGATATGACTCGCCCTGTGCGTTATGTCACGAGGGGCTCTCCAGCACACTCGTACAAAGCTGAATGATAATCCTCATGTCATTCAATTCCATTCGATTCAGTCCTGTGGCGAATATCTGTTATTAGGGGGGAGAAACGAGAGAGAGAAAAAACAACAGAAAAATTAGACATATTAGAAAAAAGAAAAAGAAAAATGAAGACACTCAACCACCACACACACACACACACACACACACACACTCTCTCTCTCTCTCTCATGAGAGAGAGAGAGAGAGAGAGAGAGAGAGAGGGAGAGAGAGAGAGAGACAGACAGACAGACAGAGACAGAGAAAGACAGACAGAGAGAGAAAAAAAACACCGGATCGATGCTGAGGCTGCCTTTCGTACGCCAAAGTTTCGCTGGGTTGCTAATCTTTTTATTTATATCCAATGTTTCTATCTATATCCAATGTTTCTATTTCTATCCAATTTATTTCCATCCGTTCTTTGTAATCCATTCTATTCTTATCTCTCTGTGTCCTCGTTAGGAGGAGTAGGCAGAACTTTCGTGCCGTCTCAATAAAGCAAGAAAGAACTTCAAAATGCTCAACAACTTGTGGATAACCCCTCAGTACACCATGGATCATCACCAATCTGAGACTGACACAAAGAACCTCCGATGAATCGTACCAATTTACTGGCTCAAACACCATCTCCATAACCAGTCTACTACTCGTTCAATGCAATCAAGAGATTACTATCGACACTACCATCATGAAAAGACAATAGAGATGGGTTGGGCGCATCATCCAAAGAGTACAGGGTAATATCACCCGGTGCTGCCCTTCACTGGACACCAGAGGAAAGCTAAAAGAGACACCAGAAAGAACAAGGCCCTCGTGCAAACCTAGAGCACTATAGAGAAGTTGGTCTAGAACTGACAGGAGAGCATGATCTTCATTGTTGCCCTACATGCAAACAGTACCATAGGTGATCAGTATTAAATAAGATTAATGTGTCCAAAGATATTCATTCTATCAGGAATCGAGTGGGGTGATATACTGCCTGTTTTGTCCTATTGTAGCTGGGAGTCATCTTTGTCTCACGTGATTGTATTTCTCACATGGTTGATACAAAAATCAGTCTAATCTGATTGCAGTTTGGTAAGCAAAGAAAAAGACAGACAGGCACACAGACGCACGCAAGCGTACAGACTGACAGACAGACAGACAAGAGGCAAGCAGAGAGACAGATATATGCATATTTGTTGCTCTGAGGAAGAATACACCCGAAGGGGGTTGAGGTAAAAGCAGGTCTGCAAAACATACTGACCCTAGAAATACCAAAAAAAATCTCCAGCCTTTACCTACCAGTTGAGGGTATGCAAGCGGGATAAGAAAAAAAACAGTTTAAATCCAGACTTCTGATTGAAAGTCCGGCATTTAACCCACTCGATGATACACTCACATCAGTCGCAAGAGGTTTGAACAGCTAATAGGATGTACCCATTGAAGGTTTCAGTGATCTATCTATCATAGACAAGCAGCTGGCCGATTTTATATTATACACTATATAACCATACACACATCGTATCGAAAGTAGCAGATATGTTTTAAGGTTTGCAAGACAAAGGTTGACAACACATAAAAAAACAAAAAACAAAACAAACAAAATAAAACGCACAGGCATTTGTAATCTAATCAGTCATTTCAAAGTGTTGAACGGGAGGTCTGGATTTTCTCTGTTTTTCTTTTCTACTTTTTGTTAACATACACGGCAAGCAGGAGATAAAGAGAGTGAAGGCGGCGATGATGACGATACGTCTGGTAGTTGTTTACCATGGGCTGATGACAATGTCAAGGAGGGCCAACAGATAACATGAAGGCATGAATAACACTGATAACACACACCATGATGACGATAGCTGCATAGTGACACATTTAGCAAGTCTCTGACCGACATCCTACCTCTCTGATTATCTCGCCGTCTTGTGACATTTATAAAACGCCGCTTTAAATCATTCGGTCACATACAGCCAATACACAAAGTCATCGCAAAACACCGCCCTACTGAAACCCGCAAGCTGTGCAAGGTTTGTTTGCTTGTTTGTTTGTTTTGCTTGTTTGTTTGTTTGTTTGTTTGTTTGTTTTTTAATGTAGCAAAGTTAAACAAAGCTAGCAAAACCAAGCCAATCAAGCAAGGGGGTTTCCTGCGTTCCTCTCGCGCTAGCAAACCTAGCGGCTACGTTAGCGAAGCTTAATGGTGCTAGTATAGAATATCAATAAGGCGACCGTTTGTTTAGCCCTTGTGTTCGGCACAGTGGATCAAACTTTTGGGGACAGAATAACAAATGGGAGTAGATGTTCTTGGTTACTTTACAGCATACTATATCAAACTTTTTGGGACAGAACTATAAATGAGACTAAATGTTCTTGATTACTTTAGAACATACTAGATGAAACGTTTCGGGACCGAATTACAAATGGGAGTAGATGTTCTTGGTTACTTTACAGCACACTGAATGCTTTGTGGATTTTATGGAATGCCAATTTCAGAAATGTCCACGACACTTGTTTCTCCACCTCGTATTTGTGTTGATGTGGGCTTCATCATCCATGTAGGCTATCGTACTGTCTGTGTCGCCTGAATTTTGGAGTTTTGTTAAGTGTGTGACATACCGAAGGTACCACTTGGGCTTAACTGATTCTACAAATTATCCCTTTTCAGTTTGCGATTGATTTCAGTGATGCTTAAAAGTATTTTGGTCACGTCTTTTCAAGATCTGTCTTTTTAATATTCTCCCCTCCCCACTTTTTTCCAACCGTAAAGAGTGATTTTTCTTCTAATTACTGTGCGACATTTTTATATGACCCTGGAAGTGTAAATGTCTTTTTCTCCTAATGATAAGTTATCTCCCACCGCTTAGTGTCAATTTCGTCCTTTCCACCATCTTAGATTTGCGAGATTTCCTACAACATGTTTCGTACACACGCTCACCCCTACAGTAGCTAGCCGCTGGAGTCTAGCTGTACCTTAATTTGCTAACGATAGGAAACTGCCGTCTGATTTTTTTTATCAGACAATTGCCAAGATCAGTGATAATGGCTCAATCTCTGCTCCAAACGACTTCAGTTTGGCCATTTCACTCTCTCACCCTATTCACCACCTTTCCACTTTGACAGCCATGATAGCAAAGCAGTTTTTTCCACCCTTCGACTCTCCTTATCTTATTCACCAGCTTTCTGCTTTGTCAGCTGTGATAAAAAAGCAAAACCTTGACTCATTGACTCCCTCATTGTATTCACCAGCTTCTTGCATTGTCAGCTATGACAGCAAAGCAAAACCTTAACCCTTTGACTCCTCACCGTATCCCTGAATTTCTGCAGGATATGGTCAGGGAACTGAAGGGTTAAGATTTTACAGTTGATTGGCAGGCTGAAGGAGTCAAAATGTTAAACAGGTACATGTCCCGTTAACCTTTTGGCTCCCGCACCTTATCTACCAACCACAAAAGCTTAACCCTTGGAATCCCTCACTCTACCAACCAGCTTCCTGCAGAAAGCTGATGAACAAGGTGAGGGAGTCAAAGGGCTGAGTTTTTGCTTTGCTAGCAGGGTTGACGATGCAGTATGCTTGTGGACAGACTGCGGGAGTCAAAGGGTTAAATATAGGATGATGTGATATCCCCTCCTCCCCCCCAAACTCCTCCACTGCTGATAGACAGTCCGTTTAGAATCCTTTCACCACATCGTTCACCTGTCCCAGTTAAATGCAAGTGTGACAATGACTTCAATCAACTCTCCTTACTTCAGGTGGGAAGCATTTCGTAATCATTCAATACGGTGTTCTCGATCAATCTCCTACAGTAGCGACGACCTTGAGCAATACTTGTACCGTTCGCCAACTACATGGTCTCAGTGGCGACGTCTGGCTCACGTTTTGTTCAATACCAACTATTCTTCATCTCTACGTGCTACCCTTTTTACCCGCCACACTGCGTGTACCAAGCAGGTCTGAACCCAATCCTTTCAGTTAAAAGACCCGTGTCCTGAATACTCGACTACCTTGTCTGTCCAAAGAGAACCCAAGAGACGTAAGTTCTTCAGTGTGCTTGCAGTGTGAAGGAATGTTCTCATGCCGGTATTCTGTCAACCTTTCAAAATGAAAAACCCGAGCTATACCTCTAGATCCAGCCTACCTATCGCAACACTAACCCCAGACAACGTACGTATTGGAATGTTGACTCGGCCAAAGTCACAGTCGTTCGATTAATCACAATGTGTCATGCTTATCTGATTCAATGACAGTATGTTCTCCCTCGCCCTCCCAACGCCCCCCCCCCCCCCCCACACCACACCTTATACACACAACTTTCTGCACAAGTGGACTATTGCATATGGTGAATGCGAATTACAACACACACACACACACACACACACACACACACACACACACACACACACAACACACACACACACAGAGAGAAAGAGAGAGAGAAAGAGAGAGAGAGAGAGAGAGAGAGTTGTGCGTGTGTGTGTGTTTTGTGTTGTATTGAGTTGTGTTGTGTGTGTTGTGTTGTGTGCTGTGTTGTGTGTGTGTGTTTTGTGTTGTGTTGTGTTGTGTTATGTTGTGGTGTGTGTGTGTGTGTGTGTGTGTGTGTGTGTTGTGTATGTGTGTGTGTGTGTGTGTGTGTGTGTGTGTGTGTGTGTGTGTGTGTGTGTGTGTGTGGTATATGAGAGAGAGAGAGAGTGTGTGTGTGTATGTGTGTGTGTGTGTGTGTGTGTGTGTGTTTGTTTGTGTTGAATATACAATGTGGGTGTGTATGAAGGGGGGGGGGGAGAAGTGTGTATGTGTGTGGTTCTCTTGTGTGTGTAATGTGACAGTGAGGGACAGAGGGGAGTGGGTCTACGTGTGGAGGGGTCTTGCTTGTTTGCGATGGTGTGTTTGGATGTGCGGCTGTGTTCACGATAGTCAACTAACACCACAAAAGTATTCACACCGTCAGTTCTGCTTATTTGACAACACTGTTGAACCAGAAACAAACAGATGCAAGACCAGAATGTGCAGGCAGTGTGATACTGCACAGTCTGCATACTCAGTCTTCAGTGGGCGTACATGCCGGTGTTTCCATGTTTCTAAGAGTCACCTGACACTCACATGACTGATAGAATCTTCAACGCGTGTGCTGGCTGTTCTGCGTGTGTAAACAAAAGGGTTTAGACACTAACAGGTCAGCACACATGTTGACCCGGGACAGCGGAAAAATCTCCACTCTTTATCAACCAGGCAGAAGGTACCGAGGCAGGATCGAACACCAGACCTTCCGATATGAAGTCTGACGTCTTACACCCATTTGCTTACCGCTGCCGTCAGAAACAATTTAAAACAGGCAAACATCAGCCAGAAAAACACGAAAACAGAATTAGGACGCGTATCTTATACAACCAGACAAGACAGACGCAATTTTTCGGCCAAATGCTTTTGTCAAGCGTAAACATAAGATCATAAACGAAAAAACAACAAATACAAAAATTAGGAGAAAAAGACTAAAACTTCCCTGCTGCTTCGTCCAGTTGGAGAAAATTTGTGCCTGTCTCGTCTGGTTGTATTAATACGCGTTCTGATTCTACTTTCGTGTTTTTCTGGTTCCTGTTTGTTTGAACTCCGGCGGTCGTACTTGTTTTAGGCAAACCTCAGATAACATGTTGACACTCTTGAGACCTATATCACACTAATTTCGAAACAGGTTTGAACAAGTACAAATCAGGTATTGTGGACTGTCCCAAGAACTACACCACTGGTAAAACAAGCAAAATTCAGATAACATTTCAATGCATTGAGTATCAGGGTGATGATACTTAAAGTGTCACCGAACCAAACACACACGCACGGACAACCACAAAGGCCTAAAACGTAATTATCTTCGAAACACCACACACACACACACACACACACACACACACACACACCACACACACACACACACACACACACACACACACACACACACACACACACACACACACACACACTATACACACACACACACACATACACACACAACACACACACACACACACACACACACCACACACACACACACACACACACACACACACACACCACACACACACACACACACACACACACAGAGGAAAAATCGAAAGCCTACTATGTAATTTATTCTCGAAACACGCCAGCGAGTGCGGTAATAATTTTCAGTTATATCGACGGTCACCCTCCAAAACGGAGTATCACAAAAAGAATGATCAAGGCAGATACACCGACCTGGCTGGCAACCCACGTTATTTATCACTCTAGTAACCCTGGATCATTTCACCTTCATGGCTACTTTGCTGACTTTTACAGGTAAGTAATGACAAAAGGGTGTCTATGCACGCGCGTGACTGCATTCGTGTGCGTGCGCCCGTGTATTCTGGCAATCTAGTTATTCATACTAATTCTTGGAAATAGTTTTCCTCGAAAAGCTTTAAGGACTTACGCTTCACTGACTTAACATCTGCATTTCAATTATTGTTATCTAAACACTGAAACAACGTCATTCACAAAGACTTTGTAACGCGAGTTTGAAAACGGTAGCAATCCTATGCACTCAAGTTATGCAACTCAACTGTCAAGCACACTTTATGTACACTGAGTGTACTTTAAGCAATTTCAAAATTATGTGAGAAAGAAAAAAATTGGGATCATTACTGCTTTTTCAGAGAAAGCTAATCGAAATCGCCTATATGCGTGCTCGTGAGAATGTGTGTGTGTGTGTGTGTGTGGTGTGTGTGTGTGTGTGTGTGTGTGTGTGTGTTGTGTTTGTGTGTGTGTGTGTCAGCGGTGTTTATCTGCTACTTAAAATTGTAGTATGTAAAAATGTGTGTAGTATGTGTGTGTGTGTGTGTGTGTGTGTGTGTGTGTGTGTGTGTGTGTGTGTGTGTGTGTGTGTGTGTGTTAGCGAGGTTTGTGTGTAACACATGCGTGTGCTGGGTGAGAGGTGTGTGTGTGTGTGTTGTGTTGTTTGTGTGTTGACATGGTAAAAAGTGTGTGTGTTGTGTGTGTGTATGTGTGTGTGTGTGTGTGTGTGTGTGTGTGTGTGTGTGTGTGTGTGTGTGTGTGTGCACGCGCGAGCGAGTGTGTCTGTCAGCAAGTCTGTCTACATCTGTCTATTCTAGCAAGTAAATCGTCTTTTATAAACCTTGGAAATAACTTTGCGCGCACGCACACACACACACGCACACACACGTACACACACACACACTACCACACACACACGTACTACAAACACACACACACACACACACACACACACGTACTACACACACACATTACACACACACACGTACTACACCACACACACACACACACGTACCACACACACACACAACACACACACACACACACACACACACACACACACACACACACACACACACACACACACACACACACACACACACACACACACACACACACACACACACACAAACAGACTAAAATTTACGGACTATACGTCAGTGTTTCAACGATCCTAAAACTGATTTCATTCAGCATTACGTCAACACCCATCTCTGGTGGCCGACAGAGATAGCAATCACAAGAAAATGAGGGGGGGGGGGAGGGGGGAGAAAGGAGGGGGCACCTTATCTAATCCTATACCGACACCATCAACAACAACCATTATGTTAGCTCTTTGACTCCCGCACCCTGTCCATCAGCATCCTGCATAGCCAGCCACGATAAAAACTAACCCTTTGACTTCTGCACGAAGCTGGGTGGATAGGATGAGGGAATCAAAAGGGTTAAGTTTTTGCAGGTGGTGGATAGGATAGCGTGCGGGAGTCAAAGGGTTAGGACGGGCATTAAAAAAACCCATTTCAATTAATAGAACGCACCCCAGATTTAAACCTACCCACAGCCATTGGCATGTACGTGAGTTCAACGATCCTCAAATGATATCTTTATCATTAATTTTAAACACAGTTTGGAGCAGTATAGTGTCTGGAGTTTGCCCATGAGGATTTCATTACCCTCGGATAATTCCATATAGCTCCACCTATATCTACCAGCAATTCATCCAGGTTCAAGTTCCTACTGCTTATATAGCCCAGCCGACCATTAGAACCATATCAGGACTAACACTACGCCAAACACGACAACCGGTTAAGATAAAAGACAACAGTTGAAACCCATGCTCACCGTTTACCTTGCAAATCTAAAATGCAATTAAAGAAAAACAGACATAAAATCATATCAGGTGAAATGTACTGATCTCTTGTAAAAACTGGAAAATTGCATCAGGAGGGACGTCTCGGAAGAGGTTCTTTAAGGAGTCTGCCGTGTAGTGCTTTTGTCTCGCATCGTACAAGTCCCAGCAATACCAATTCATCCACCAGACTCCCTACAACTGCCGACAAAATCCTATCAGCTTGAAAGATACCGAAATGGGAAGCAGGGACGGGGGAGGGGCAGGTAGCTATGAAACACTGAGCTGACACCACAAGAATGGTGGAATAATTCAGATGGATAGCGAAAGGTCCAATTTTTCATGCTTCGGGCTGGAATTGAACTCGAGATATCAGACTTCGAGTCCACGGCTCTCAAAACACAGAGAGAGAGAGAGAGAGAGAGAGAGAGAGAGAGAGAGAGAGAGAGAGAGAGAGAGAGAGAGAGAGAGAGAGAGAGAGAGATCAGCCTGAAATGGGAAAAATCTGTGGCCAGCAAGAGGATTGAACCCACAACTCTTGCTTTATGAGCATGGGGGCTCTAACAACTGAGTCATGTGTCACCGATAACACGTTATACACGTACGCAAATACGCACGCTGTAACGACGACAAACACACTATAAAAAAACAGCTTTGAAAGCTCTGGGCCTATAATGTATCTTCCAAACAAGCCAGGGTGTGGGTAATATAATAATCTGATCAGTCTAAGAACCCTGGAATATCTGTCTATCTTATCATCATGGCAATTTTGGCGACTGCAAAACAGGTAAATATGTTGGCAAAAATGTGATTAGAGTGGGTGGATAGGGCAGCGGGTGTACAGGAAAGAGACACAGAGAGAGAGAGAGACTCTGTGTGTGTATGTGTGTGTGTGTGTGTGGTGCGTGTGTGTGTGTGTGTGTGTGTGTGTGTGTGTGTGTGTGTGTGTGTGTGTGTGTGTGTGTGTGCGCGCGCGCGCGCGTGCTTGCGTGCGCGTGTGTGTTTGAATCTGTTGTATTGCTCTTGTAATCCACTCTAAACCTTTGAAATAGTTTTTCCACGAAAAATCATTAAACGCCAACAAGCACATTATTACAAGGACGGGCTGAACGGTCCATAATGTATTTTTGATACACACCACAGAGTGAGACGAACTAACTGATCACGCCATAGTAATCCACGAACGCACGAAGGTTTTATCGTCATGTCTATTTTGGTGACTGCCATACTGGTAACGAAACCGGCAAAAGTGGGTGTATATTATGCACGCGCACGCGGTCACGCGTTTCTATGTGTAGGCGTGCGTGCGAGGGTGAATGAACGAACGAACGAACGAACGAGAGAGCGAGAGAGAGAGAGAGAGAGAGAGAGAGAGAAAAGAGAGAGAGAGAGAGAGAGAGAGAGAAAGACGTTATCATCATGTGCCTTGCGCATGGCGTCGGCGATCATGGCCCTCCATACGAATCGGTCCCTTGTCGCTGCAAGTACAAATCTCTCTCTCTCTCTCTCTCTCTCTCTCTCTCTCTCTCTCTCTCTCTCTCTCTCCCCTCCCTCTTAGTCACTCTGCAAGCCCGCCCAATATTATCTCCCTGGGTCTGCTTGAAAGAACAAAAATGCCCATATCGTTCAATGATGCTCAAATAGTAATAATATTGCCAGAATAATACAATGGTAATTACCAAATGACAATCTTTTTCCTAACAAACCACCTAAATGAAAAAAGAAACAAAAATTTAAAAGAAAATTACACATACATGTATACGGCAATGTAATCGCGCGCATAATCTAAGCATACGCTCTTGGCGTTGATCATTCCACCCATCTATCACCAGAGGTTAAAAAAAGCCACAGCTAATTTACAGATGTAAGCATAACTAAGAACACTAAAGCTCACATAAAAACTGGCCTACATTATCTACATCACATGTCCTTAGAGCAAAATACGCAGTTAATACATGTACCCTACTGACAATCCTAATACACATATGTTATGGCTTTATAGAACACATACAGGTGAAAGGACCAGGAAAAATGATAGGAAGAGATGACAAAGCAAAGGAGCAAGGCAGAAACACAAAGAGTGACAGGAAAGAAGACATATTTCTTGCACAGAGTTTCCAGAAGTTGGGGATATAATTTACACAGAAAGAGCCTCCAGCATCCTCACGGCGGTCTTTCATCACGAGATGTAACCTGGCCATGAAGACGGTGAACGAAAGAAGAACTGAAAAAAGAAGACCGAACAAGTAGGCCACCACTTCACTGAGAAGCCGGTGTGAATTACCGCTGATGTCTACGGCCAGTCACGGTGACCTGAAAGCTGTGGTTAATAAACATTATCTCCATTTGTTTGCCCTAAAGCAAATTTGTTTCGCATAGTCTCCCCTTGCTCGTCGCTTGCTTACGTCACTTCCCTGTGACCTCGTCTCTCTGCGTGACAGCAAGAATGTCTTTGCGGCGTTTTTAAGCGTGCATGCGCGCGCGCGCGCGCGCGCGTGTATGTGTGTGGGAATGTGTGTGTGTGTGTGTGAGTGCGTGCGTTCGTGTGTGTGTGTGTGTGTGTGTGTGTGTGTGTGTGTGTGTGTGTGTGTTCAGTGTCTTTGAGCGGGACAAGAGAGAGAGAGCGTGCGTGCATGCATGTGTGTGTGTGTGTGTGTATGTGTGTGTTTGAGGGGAAAGGAGTGTCATCATGTGTATCTTCAGTATGCGTGGGTGCGGCGTGTGTATTTGAGTGCGAGTGTGAATGCTCGTGCGTGCGTGCGTGTATGATTCAGATATGAATTATTCAAGGGTCATGGCTCGTTATGGAGGGGTACACTCGCTCAATTACAAAACATGATAAACGTACGTGTGAAAGATATACTTGTAGGTATTAAGACGTGCTATGCATCATGAAATCATAACTTTAACCCTTTCAACCTCACAGCCTGTCTATAATGTACAAAAACCTGACCCTTTCACTCCGTCATCCTGCACAAAGCTGGTGGATAGGCAGAGGGAGTGAAAAAGACAGGGTAAGGGAGTGAAAAGATTAAATTTTTGCTTCGCTATCATGGCTGACAATGCAGACTGCTGGCAGATAGGGTGAGCGAGTCAAATGGTTAATGCTTACACAGATAAACTATCAGGCTGTTGTCATTTTCCTCACAAGATTTTCTTGTTCGCGTGTCAGAAGCGAAGTCGACAACGACTTGAAAATTGATGGAACATGCCAACAGGATATCCGCAGTGCGCGGTAGTCACGTAGATAAAGTTAACGTCGGACCACCAATCGAAAAAGTCTTGGTTTCGATCCGTTAAGACACCTCCACCCGGTGGGTACACGGTGAAGATTATTCCTGTCTCTCGGGCAAGCAGGTGTACAGGACTGCCAGTGCCTGCCTACCTACACCTTCTTCCTGTGTATGTCTGTGCAGAATATCAAATATGTAGGTTTAAAGATCTTGTTAGGTCATGTCAGCGGCTGGCTTATGGAAACACACAAACACCAAGCATGCACAGTCAATAATGATGGTGTACGCAGACAGCCAGCGACATACCGCCTGGACACTGCGGGCAAAAACTGTACATATGCGCATCCGAGAAAATCGGAATGCTAACAACAACAACAACAACAACAACAAAAAACAAACTGGATATGTTGTTTTTAAAGTACTTAAAGCAGGACAACACAGGATAAAACATGTACTTCGCATTCTTTCCCATTTACGCTCGTTAGATAAATCAACACATATTATTAAGCATACCAAATCTATACTTTAAAAAAAAAAAACAACTCTGGAAGTCATGACAGTCAACAGGTTATGCAAACATGAAAACAACCAGCACGCACGTCCACCAAAGATGCTGACAGTGCAACAACACAGTGGAATGTGGTCACCTCGTCTGTCGGTGGTGTTTTCCGTGCTCCACTACTAAAAGTGTATACAGCGCGGTGAGTACACACGAGTTCGGAGAGTCGCGCCATACAAGAACGATTTACAAACTTCATGTTAAACTGAGAGAGAGAGAGGGTGAGAGAGAGAGAGAGAGAGAGAGAGAGAGAGAAAGAAGAGTGAGTGAGTGAGTGAGTGAGTGTGGTGTGTGTGTTTGTGTGTGTGTGTGTTGT
>CM060309.1:31601424-31618924 GCA_030674185.1 Monoplex corrugatus
AGTTTTTGCTTTGTAGGAAGATGGTGGATAAGGTGAGAGAGTCAAAGGGTTAAAGTTTTTGCTTTGCTAGCATGGTTGACAATGTAGAATGCTGGTGGACTGGGTGAGTGTGCAAAAGGGTTAAACCCAATACCGCAGCGCCAGGCGCGATAAGTTATGTAGGTAATACGTCAGAATTCGAGTCAGAGGACCTGGGTTCGATCCTGCCCAGCTAATTCCCGCTGGGTGGATGAAAAGAGGATTTTCCCCTATCTCCCATATCCACTTGGTATGCACTTCTTTGTCCATAAACAGTCTTCTTATCCATACGAAAGCAAAACTGCAAATACGTACGGTAAAGCTTCTTGATTATGTCAGTGTGCCATAGCTCCACGTTGGGCGTTTTTTGAAGGTGTAAGATACACACGTACACATGTCACTTACATGTAACGAAGGTTATTCCCGTGGTAGGCTGATAAAATACCAGAATAAAATACAGACTAGGTAAAACATAGGTAAGGCCTCAAGACCTGGCCAGATCATGGGTTTATGTGCAGGCTTAAGGCATGTACATGTGCCACGGTCACCATACACGTGGCACCTGTGACGTTAATGCATATGAAATTCGTTCCGAGCGCGGAGACGTCATCTTGTGAAACAGAAACTGAAACAGCTATAGCTTTTGGGAATATGAAACAACCCACATTCACGCCCACCGAAGACGACGTATGCAGACTGTGCAGCAACACACCACTTTGCATAGTGTTAGCAAAACAATGTGCAAAAATCAGAACGCTGAAACAAGAACATAACATTGTATAGGCTTTTGTACTTCGACTTTGTAGTTTGATCAAGAGGGACTCATCACACTCGCATAATTCCATATATGATATACCCAAATCTCTCGGCAACTATCTGGCTGACTCCTTGAGTCTGCGCAAACTCGTTTTAAGTGGCAAGGTCTTGAAACGAGAAGTGAGGGTGCTGATGGTAGAAGACTTAAAGAAACATTACCTGACACTACCCAAGTGACATAGACTTTTAAGAGGGACAGCGAACAGGTTCGTTTCATGTGATGGGGCGAGATTGAACTCGAGATACTGATCAAATCTCGAGGCCACTCACTACTCTATGGAGTGGGGAGGGTGGGAGGGGAGCTAACCAGCCCTCGTCATAAAGTTCAGTCAGGTCGGAACTTCATCCATTACCGGGCGTTTGTCTTCGTTTTCCTTCAGAAAACCCTGCCACGATGGGGCGGTTATCAGGGAAACTAGCAAAACATTATGTAAACAGATACTTTATGGCATCCATATAAATCCCTCTCTCTATAAATAAAGATTCAGGCAGACAGGCCGGCCTATCCCAAGTCAACTGCCAAAACACCACAAACGTGACTCTGATCATGACGAGACAAAAAAAAAAAAAAACGAAAAACAAAAAACAAAAACAAAATGAAGGTTGAAAGACCCAGGCTTGCAATGTGTGCTATGTGTCGTGTCGTGCCGCTTCAAAAACCAAGCCGACGCCCGTCTAGCTGTTTACATCCCTCGGCCTCTCCGTTTCTAAATTTATACGGGCCGCAAGGCCTCATTCAGCCCCGCAAAACAACTGTGCGTATTTCTCACCAAATAAGGAACTTCGTAAAACTGTGTCGAAGGCGACGTCATCAGCGTCTTTTTTCTCTTTTGTTGACTATGGTGTCGTGTCATTGTTAGAAGACTACGACATCGTCAACAATCTCGTGGTATCGGTTGATGTAAATCAAAGACTATGGTGTCATGTTGTCGTTAAGAGAAAGATTATGGTTTCTTCAAGATTCTTATGGTATCGTTTTAATGTTGGAAAGGGGAGGTGGGGGGGTGGTGGTGGTGGTGAGGGCAGGATTACAGAAGAAAGAAAAAGAAAGAAGAAAAATGTATGTCGTCAAATCGACGTACACAAGGTTTTTAACAATGTTAAATTCATGTTGTGTAATATGAAGCCAAGCTGGCATGATTTGACAAACAAGATGTCGGGCAAGACGAATTCAATTCCACGACGCGATAAAACAGATGGACAAGTAACTGATGACATCAATAATGATCAGGCGGATTCTTTTTCTTGCTGATATTCAGATTTTGAGTCTTAGACCGTCTTTCTGGTCGGAATTTGGAGTTTATTCAAGAGAAATTAACCATGCTTGGACAATTCCATATGTGCTCCATCCAATCCGCCACCTGTTACCTCGCAGACACCTTGAACCCGCACAAGACCCGCTGGCAAGGTGTTGAAATAGAGGGGGAGGGAGGGAGAGACAGAGACAGAGAGACAGAGACAGACAGACAGACAGAGAGAACGGAGGGAGGGGGGAAGAGAACGGGATTTATGAAACACTGACATTATCAGAAGGGCCTGTATATGAAGCATAAACATGGACTGCAAACAGGCCAGTTTTTATGTTGCAGGATGGAGCTGAATCGAGAAATCAGATCCAAAGTCCATGGCTCTATGACAAAAACTGGGGAACCTAATGATTTTTTTTTTCTTTCGTCTTTCTGATCAGCTGGTCTATAACCTGCATCAGCTGACTTGGTCCAAATACACCTACCACAAAACACCAATTGTGAATGGCTGGCTACCAGACCCTGTTAGGTTTGAGGAAGGTAAAGCAGTGTCAATATAGGAGATGGGCTCTGACCTCACAATGATGACACTTACAGAAGTTGACTGACGGGTGCGGTCGTCTGGTGGAGAAGACGTCACACTTCCAATCGGAAGGCCCGGGGTTCGATCCCACCTGTATACAATACATCCCGACTGGTGGATAAAGGGGTTAGTGGGGATTTTTCTGATCTGCCAGGTCAACATGCGTGCAGACCTGTTAATGCCTAAACCCTCTTTGTGTGTATACGCATGCAGAACATCTAGTATACACATCATTTCATCATCATATTATAATATGTACACATTATATATATCCCATGCATTTCATCTTGTCATATGCATGGGACGGACTTTTTAAATATATTTCAGACTTGAAAGGTTTATCAAGTTACTGATTTTTTATTGTCTTCTTTTTAAATCGACTTTTAATTGAAATTTGACGTGGTGTTAGCCCCAATGTGGTTTTAGTAGTCGGCTGGGATGTATTAAGCAATATGAATGAGTAAGCACGTTAAAAATCCCGTAAGTCACCAAGCTGGTGGATAGGGTGAGAGAGTCAAAGGGTTAAGGTTTTGCTTTGATACCATGGTTGACTATGCAGGAGGCTGGTGGACATGACGCGGGAGTCAAAGGGTTAGTGATTCGTAGTCACTGACTTACGAAACTGAATTACTGTAAAATACTGAAAACTAACATAACATTCTTTTTTTCATCAAGCAAAAATGGAGCAACTGTTTTACGAAACTAGCAAAAGCCACATTCTGATGATAAATATTGATTATGATTTTCAATCGAAGAATGGAAAACAAGAAAAGAGGGAGAAAAGATATCGTCTGATAAAGCTATTTATTTAAAAGACAAGAATTAATTTAAAACCAAATATTTTTCTACAGAAAAAAACGAACGTTTACATTTATGGTAACACAGTCACTACGTAAGCCGTTTTCATACTGTAAAACAACTCACACACACTCAAACAGATCAGCTCCACCCTCGTCAACATTCAGCCTATCGACAACCATCACAAACATCAAAGAAGTGAGACAGACAAGAAAACCACTGAATTTTAGGCTGTGCTGGAGGCGCCAGCCCTTTTATGTCATTTATGATGTCTACCAGGTGCCCACTGGTCCCTGGGCAAGGTTGATAAAGAGCCGTGAACAGAGAAGCAAGATCTGATATCGCGAGTTCAATCCCAGCCCCCAACATAAAAACTTACTGCTCCAGTCATTCTGGTGGAATCAGTACTGTGCTTTGCACAACCTTTTGCCTTTTAACACTTCCAATTTCACAGGCATGACAGCGAATTGGGCTTTGCGCAGGCTCAAAAAGTCGGCCAGGTGGTTGTTGACAGTCATATGGAGCATATTTACTTTGAAACAGTATAAGCTTCCTCCTGAACAAATTCAAACTCTCTTTCAGTCATACAGGACGGTGGATTTGTGTTTATGTTTTTTTGTTTTTGTGTGTTTGCTCCGAGCAATGCTTTCTTGGACATGTGTCTATACATGCACATTGTTTGGCTCACATTGCGTAGACGTTATGTTGCTGCACAGTCTGCAGGTTCTATCTTCGGTGGATGTGCCTGCTGGATGTCTTCGTGTTTTTATAGGCAATGACATGGCATACAAGAACTTTCAATGTGCGACTCTGGTACGCACGCATGCACAGACACAGACACAGACACAAACTACACACACACACACACACACACACACACACACACACACACACACACACACACACACACACACACACACACACACACACACACACACACAGTGGAGTTCAGGAACAGCCGCACCAGTTGGTGTGCACACATGTTCATCTGGAAGATTGCAAAAATCACCCTTTACCACCGGACAATTTCCAAACGGGTGCGAACGAACATCCCCAATCGGAAGTCTGACGTCCCCACCAGCTGGCTGTCGCTCTCCCCAGATATATATATACTTGTGCCACTGTGTTGCAAATGTGATCTCTGTGCACAGGAGAGATGTCAGTTCTCATGACAGCGTCTGTTGTAGGCACGAAAATGGTAATCCTTACTGCAGCGTCCGCACAGAAAAATTGATGTATTGAGCAATTCCAGTTTTACTTTAAAACCCACTTCAAATAACATGGCTGACAGAGATATTTATCACAGGAAAAGGCGGGAGGGGGAGGGAGGAGAGGAGGGGGGCTTATCAAGTCCTATACCGACACCACCAAAACAACAATTACGTCAAGATGGTCCGTTAGATGGCAGTTTTACTGTAGCCATGCGCCCAGTGATTCGAACCTACAACAACTGCCATGTGAATCCCCGATGCTCAACCAACTGATGATCTACTGTGGCCTGCCAGCAGCAAGCTGAAACTAACTACTGTGTGTGCTTGGAGCCCATCCCTCTTCTGAACACACCTTTTGTCTGTCTTGGGAGTCAGCTTCTCTTCAAAGTGGGACAGTTCTCTCAGCTTTTTCTGTGGATTTAGGTCAGCTTGTTCAGCTACTATTTGAACCAGAAGGGGGTAGGGGGGAAGAACACATACACCAAAATAGAATCAGAACGCGTATTTAATACAACAAGACAAGACAGGCGCAAATTTTCGGCCAAGGCCTTTGTCAAGCGTACGAAACACCAGATACAAAAATTAGGAGAAAAAGACTGAAACTTCCCTGATGCTCTCTGTCCAGTGTGCTTATATTAAGTCGAAGTTCCGCAGGCTGGCTGGCTGGTTCGTTTAGTAAAGCTGTGGACTCAAGATCTCATGTCTCGAGTTCAATCCCATCCCGTCTGGTCGCAGGAGAGTGAGTGAGGTAGTAGAGACCTCAACTTTTCTCGTGGATTAACGTTATGAAGGCGGAGCCAATCTCCTCTCCTTAGCTGCTTTACCTTCCCCATTTACAACTTCTACCTACACAAGGTATTTTGACACAGCCGTAAACTTGAGATATCATGCCTGCAGTTCAATCCCATCGCACAACATAAACGTTGGTTTGTTTCCAGCCCATCGTAATGCTCCAGTCATTCTGGTGGTGTCAGTGTTTGACAGGTCCCATTCCCATCCCCATTTTAAACCTTGCTGGCGCGCATGGTTTTGCGCAGGCTCAACGAGTCTGTGAGATAACTGCTTGCAGACTTGGGTGGAACGCATGTGGAATTGCTCGATCTTGATGAATCTCTCTTGAGCAAACTCCAAATTTCAGATTGAATCCTGGGAAAAATCAAAAACAAATGAACAACAAACAATCAAACAACAAACAATCAAACAACAAACAAACAAACAAACAATCAAAGTGACGGGCACGGCAGTCAAGTGGAAATGTCGGGCTTCCATTCGGAAAGTCCTGGCTTCGATCTGCCTAGCTAAACACGTCTGCCTGATCGGTAAAGTGTAGAGAGATTTTTCCGATTACACCGATCAACATGTGTGCAGAGCTTCCAGTGCCTAAACCCATAAAATGTAGGCCCTATGTATTGGCATGAAAAGTATCAAATATGCACGTTAAAGATATTATAATTATATCAAGTCAGTGGCTGGCTCATAGAAAAAGAAAGAAAGAAAGAAAGAAAAGGGGGGAGGAGAGAAGGAACTGTTTAAAAATCTACAAACTAAAACAGATATATCAAAATCTACAAACTCCAGCTATATCAAGTCGAAAATATGAACTGAAGTCGAATTTGACAAGAATATTCACTACCCCTGTTGTGACGCTATAGGGACACCATACACACAGGAAACCACGAGGTTGTTGGCAGCGATGAGTCATTGAGAAGGGCTGCCTTCCTGCCGAGCTTCAACGACACTCTTGGGTTTGTTGACAACACTGCAGCCGGCATGCACACAGCCATTATCAACCGCCCTCTGTTGTATTCGGGCTTTTACATCCCTCGCCAAATATTTCCTTGAATTCATCGTGTAACACACTGGAACATCACCGACGTCACATTTGCCGTTCTTCGCGTCCCGGATCTATTTTCACTACCATTAACAATGTTCAACGGGCTCTGGGATTTTTGCTTGTATTATTATGTATGTATGACACTTACATACTGTGTGGGCAGTGGGAATTTTGATAGCCCTAGTACGCACCTTGTCCGTTTAACTTACACAGAAAATACGTGTCACGCGAAACGTATTTCCTCTCACCGCACTGATCAAGTTGTTTAGAACTCACTAAATTCAGAACAAAAACAACAATAAAAACAATTCTGTTTCAGTGTTATTCTCTCTCTCTTTCTCTCTCTCTCTCTCTCTCTCTCTCTCTCACACACACACACACACACACACACACACACACACACACACACACACACACACACACACACACACACACATTTTCCACTTCCAAAATTACAATTTTCACTTCCCAAATTACTAGTTTTCACAAAGTCTTTCTATTATTTCACATCAGGTATCTTTTCCAGCTCAACAAACAGAATCAACCCTATCACGGCAACAAAGTCAGACTGACCTCTTTGTTCTTGTCCTAAATCTGGTGAATTAATTTCGTTTCTTTTGCTTTGTCTTTTGTGTTCACTTGACAAAGGCCATTTGCCTGAACATTTGTGCCTGTCTTATTCCGACAATTAAATACGTGTCTTATTCCGACAATTAAATACGTGTCTTATTCCGACAATTAAATGCGTGTTCTCATTCTGTTTTCATGTGTGGCTGGTTTTATTTGAGGGACAAATTCCAAACTGGTTTAATGTGTTAATCGTTCCCTGACGACGGCGAACTTCCATGAAACGATATTGAAACTCACTCTCTCTCTCTCATACACACACACATACACACACACACACGCACGCACGCACGCACACACACACACACACACACACACACACACACACACACACACACACACACACACACACACACTGTACTTACGTGTATATTTTTGATGGCCGATATGAGCCATGCTGTTAAATACGAATACACGAAATCTATAATACATAAAATAAAGTGCGCACGCGCGTGTGTGTTTGTCTGTGCGTGCGCACTTGCTTGCGTGTGCGCGCATGTGTGTTGTGTCAGAGAGAGAGAGACGGGGGGGGGGGGGGGGGGAGGAAAGAGAAAGAGATAAGGGGAAGAAGGATAAAGAGGGGGAGACTGGGGGGGGGGGGGGGGAGACGGCGAGATAGTCACATCAAAGCAATATAAAACACGATAAATGAACTTGATAACACGTTCTGTCTACACTAACGACAAAACGCTATTGATGATTCTCCCTTTCTATCTCTGTGTTCAAAAACTCACCCGTACTGTAACAGTTTGCTAAAGGCCTCGTCAATAGAACGTTGACTCACACACTCTCTCTCTCTCTCTCTCTCTCTCTCTCTCTCTCTCTCTCTCTCTCTCTCTCTCTCTCTCTCTCTCTCTTTCTCCATCCTCTACCGCTCCGTGTTGTTTTTTTCTTTTCTCTACGTCGTCGTCGTCGTCATCATGATCATGGTCATCATCATTATCATGTGCCATCCTTCCATCCTCATCTACTCTGAAAACTATTTGTTCTCCTTGGATCTACAGGATGCTCACTTTCTCTCCAGCTTTCCTGCTGTGACTAGGTGTTCAGATTTCTCTTGGCTCAAAAATGTCCTTTAAGTATCGCTTGTCTTTTCTTAATTTCCGTTTTTTTTCTTTTGGTGGGTGTGTGTGTGTGTGTGGTGTGTGTGTGTGTGTGTGTGTGTGTGTGTGTGTGTGTGTGTGTGTGTGTGTGGTGTGTGTTTGCTTCTTTCAAAATTATCTCGTATATTTTCTTTCTTATCCATGGAACTCTTAACAATCTTCTAAGAAACCACAACCCAGCTGCTTCAATTTTGTTCTGACTTTGCTTGTTGATGTTCCAGGTTTCGCATCCGTACAACAGTACTGGTTCTATAGGTTCCACACAACGCTGAAGAACTCTCTTCCTGATCTTACCTGATAGGCATTTGTTGGTAAGAACGCTTTTTATTTTCTGGAATGCTGTTTTAGCTTGGCCGATTCTGGTGGATATTTGTAATGTCCTTCTGCAGTATGGTGTGAGATGACTGTTCGCAGATATTTAGACTTACCAACTTGTCTCACTGTTTTGCCATTTGATGTTATCTTACATGAGGAGATTTCTTGTTTTTGACTTATTACTATGACTTCAATCTTCTTACTAATTACCTCTAACCCCTTATCCCCGCTAACTATTTCTATTATATTCACAAGACTTTGTACGTCTTTTTCATTTTCTGCACTTAGAACCGTGTCATCTGCATCTGTCTTGTCTTGTTGTATTAAATACACGTTTGTATTCTTCTTTCGTGTTTTTTTCTGGTTCGTGTCATCTTCATTACGTTTGTTACTAAAATGACACCCAGAAACTCTTGCCGTGACATTCCCAACACATATTCCTTATTAG
Organism: Monoplex corrugatus; assembly: GCA_030674185.1. NCBI lineage: Eukaryota > Metazoa > Mollusca > Gastropoda > Littorinimorpha > Ranellidae > Monoplex > Monoplex corrugatus. Next base: position 31,610,425 of record CM060309.1, read on the forward strand.
TTTTCGACTTTTTCCATCAGTATTGAGCTTTTCCAGTTGGTTGATCAAACTTTCGTGTCTTACCCGATCAAAAACGTTGATATGATCAAGAAAACATAAATATGTATCCTTATTCAGCTCAAATGATTTTTCTATGAGAGTTCCCAGGGTGTGTATGGCATTAACAGAAGTGTATGGCATTAACAGTTTCTTTCCCGTCAACAGAACCATATTGTTCTTTTGCTATTTCTGTTTTGATTCTGTTCCTTTTTCTCATCATGAATTTTCTTATTACATGTAGAATCTTTGTTACATGACTCCTCAAGCTGATTGTACGATGGAGTTCGCATTCTACAACCCCTTTTTTCTTTGGAAGTACAATGAAAATTGATTCTGACGTATCTTTAGGGATTTTTCCGGTATCATAAATTTCATTCAGGAGGACTGTTACTTTTTGAATACTAAATTCATCTAGAGGCTCAACCGTTACTATATCAATATTACCTGGTCCTGGGGCTTTCTCTTGTCTCTCTACGTACTTTTTTTTTATACTCGCTTAGAGAAACTGGCCGTTTCTTATCGACCGACAGCTGAGTGTGTGTGCGTGTGCGTGTGCGTGTGCGTGTGCGTGTGTATTTGAGAGGGGGGGAGGGAGGAGACAGAGAAGGGAGAGAGGAGAGAGAGAGACTGTGTTGTGGTGTGTGTGTGTGTGTGTGTGTGTGTGTGTGTGTGTGTGTGTCTGTGTGTCTGTGTATGTGTGTCTGTGTGTGTGTCTGTGCGTCTGTGTCCATGTACCGGTCTTATCTGAGACAATGAAATGTGTTACCAAGCTTTCTCTGACGTGTCAAGAGAGATCTGTACCAACTTCAGGACAGAGGTGCGAACTGCTTTAGATTCGCGGGCTGGAGACTTTGGAGAGAACTGCCTTCGTCCATTCCACCCAGCTGTCAGCCTGGACTTCATGTATCTGTGTTTAAGAGGAAGTCATCGACCTCGGACAATTCCATGTGCGCTCTACCAAAATCTGCCAGCAACATCTGGAAGACTTTTTGAACTGGCGCAAAACCCGATGCTCTGGCAAAGTTTTGAAATCAGGTTCAGGTTCATATTGCTTATAACCCAGCCGACTACTAGAACCATATTACAGGGCTTACACCAACTTAAAACACCTCCTAAGTTTAAGTAGAGGCAACAGTTAAAAATCACGCTCGCGGTTATCCTTTCAAATAAAAAATGCATCAAAGGTCGTGAAATGGTGAGGGCCTGGGGGTGGGGTTGGGTGGTGGGTTGGCTATGAAACGCTGACACCAAGTCCCACACCCCCTCCACCCCCGCAAGATCAAGTGTTTTGCTAGATAACTACTGGCAGATTTGAGTCAAGCGCATGTGGATTTATACGGTTGCTATGAACTCCTCTTCAATAGACTCGATACGTCAGTAAAGGTGTTGTTCAAATATCCTGACCGACACCGCAGGTGTCTCTATTTCTTGGGCCTGGTTGACGCCAGGACATATGATGACTGTTAGTGTAGATACAGCCCTGTCACGCAGTCTCCATGGTTCCATGATTATCATCCCAATCACACACACACACACACACACACACACACACACACACACACACACACACACACACACACACACACACACAGCAGAGTCGAGTTCACACTCCACAAAGAAGCATAAAGATGCCTAGAAACATCAAGAAGCATCGCTTTCTTATTGTCGTACCCATTGATTCTGTCTCGGCAAACTGGCGATTCTACCATGCACGATCAAACTGGCAAAGACCTAAAAAGCCACGAAAAACTTAGTAACCTCCAAGTTGCCGAGCAACATTACACCATCGATCGGTTCTTTATCATTATTTAACCCTACCCACCAACTGCAAAAACTTAACCCTTGGATTCCATCACCTCACTTCCTGCAGGAAGCTGGTGGATACGGCGAGGAAATCAAAAGGTAATGTTTTTTCTTGGCTACCATGGTTGACAATGCACGATGCTGGTGGACAGGATGCGGGAGTCAAAGCTTAAAAACTGCAGCGACAGAAAACGTGTCCGTGTAAGCATGGGAATGGGGAATGGGGAGTGGGTGGGTGGAGGTTCGGAGCGTAAAGGGGTCGCGGTTATGGGGTGTGGGTGTGGGTGTGGGTGTGGGAAGTCAATTTGAAGTCGGTCAGTATCCTAGAACACCAGTAGGGAAAAACGTGTCGAGCAGCACAACGAGGGGAAAAAGGGATTGTAAGTTGGAGAAATTGAACGTCCTGTTTATCTTGCCACCACATACATGCAGAGGAGGTGTGGTCGCTACAACTCTGACCACCAAGTTCCATGGCAACTGGCTGGAACTTGGGGGGAAAAAAAACACGGTCACATTCATCTGAAAATGTAAAAGGCAAAAGTAAAGAAGAAATCTGTCTGACCACATGCTTAGTCCACATGATCATATCCGATGAATGGACATAGCAAGCAGCTCGCGTTTATTTCCCTGACAACGTGGGGTTTGTGTCTTCTCGGCTGCTTCTTATCCACAGAAAAATCAAAAGTCGTTTGGACAACACACACACACACACACACACACACACACACACACACACACACACACACACACACACACACACACACACACACACAACACACACACACACACACACACACACACACACACACACACACACACGGATTCGATCAAACAGATAGGTAAACAGAGAGATAGGATAAAGATAGATCGCATCGGAAGGGGGTAGCGGAATGTTTTGAATGATCTGCTTGTTTGTGTTGTTTAATATTACCGTGTGTGTGTGTGTGTGTGTGTGTGTGTGTGTGTCTGTCTGTCTGTGTGTGTGTGTGTGTGTGTGTGTGTGTGTCTTTGTATGTGTCTTTGTATGTGTGTGTGTGTGTCAGACAGAGAGACAGAGAGAGAGAGAGAGACAGAGAGAGAGAGACAGAGACCTTTTGTGAGTTTTTTTGCATTCATTCGATGGCACATAAGCATCCTGTTTCGTTTCGTTGCGGTCCTTGGGAGGGGGTGGGAAATGATCGAGGGGGGATCTGTTTGAGTATTTTGTTCCTGTAGTTTTATACGTGCATGCGTGCTACTAGTCTTTCAGGGAGGTGAACCAGGGAGTACTCTTCAACAAGACTGAGGGATGTACTATTAAGTGTTGTCGAGATGGAAGAGGAGTCGAATGGTAATAAAAACGTGTGTGTTGCGTCCCTCCAAAGAAAAAGGCACATGCACATTGAAGGAGGGTTACCGGCGGAAACCTAAGGGGAGGGTTGATGTATTGGGGATGGAGGGTCGTACAGAGTGTGTGGAAAAGGGGGTAGGAACAGACAGAAAGCTCGTGGGTTTGACTGAACAACATTTTGATAGTTTTGTATTAATATAAAAAAAAAGTTTTTCATTGAACGTAAAGAAAAAGAACAAAAAATAACAACCTGAAATCTGAGAGAGAGAGAGAGAGAAACAGACAGACAGACAGACAGACAGACACACATACAGACAGACAGACAGAGACACAGAGACAGACACAGACACAGAGAGAAAGAGACAGACAGACAGACGAACAGACTATACGTGTGTTTGTGTATCTAAATTATTATCATTTTTTTTAGTTACTTGCTTTCATTAAATGATACTGAATTTCTCGGTTCGCTCTAGAAAGGGTGTGGAGAGTTGTGTGGATCAACGTCTAATTTTACCGTTTAATGTGCGCGTGCACGTTTATTTGCCCTGGAGGGTGATCAATCAGGAATTTGCTGAAATGGGGGAAAAGGGGGTGGGGGGAGGGGTGAAGAATGAAACGTTTTCCGGGTGTACATGGGGTGAAATGGCAGTAAACGTTTGTGTTTGCGTGCATCGATAGAAATAGGCACTTTGAAGGAGGAGTAACGGCGTGAAAGCGTGCAGGCATGGGATGATGATTGTTTGGTGATGGTGGTTCAGAGGAGATGATTGTTGGTGATGGTGGTTCAGAAGAGATGATTGTTTGGTGATGGTGGTTCAGAAGAGATGATTGTTTGGTGATGGTGGTTCAGAAGAGATGATTGTTTGGTGATGGTGGTTCAGAAGAGATGATTGTTTGGTGACGGTGGTTCAGAAGAGATGATTGTTTGGGGACGGTGGTTCAGAAGAGATGATTGTTTGGTGATGGTGGTTCAGAAGAGATGATTGTTTGGTGACGGTGGTTCAGAGGTTGATGATTGTTTGGTGATGGTGGTTCAGAGGAGATGATTGTTTGATGGTGGTTCAGAGGATGATGATTGTTTGGTGACGGTGGTTCAGAGGAGATGGTTGTTTGGTGACGGTGGTTCAGAGAAGATGATTGTCTGGTGGTGGTGGTTCAGAGGAGATGACTGTTTGGTGATGGTGGTTCAGAGAAGATGATTGTCTGGTGGTGGTGGTTCAGAGGAGATGGTTGTTTGGTGACGGTGGTTCAGAGAAGATGATTGTCTGGTGGTGATGGTTCAGAGGAGATGGTTGTTTGGTGACGGTGGTTCAGAGAAGATGATTGTCTGGTGGTGGTGGTTCAGAGGAGATGGTTGTTTGGTGACGGTGGTTCAGAGAAGATGATTGTCTGGTGGTGGTGGTTCAGAGGAGACGGACGGAAGAGCAGACGGAAGGGAGGGTAAGAAGACAAAGTTTTGTGGGCTTCACTCATTCTTATGTTTGAAAATGATGTACTACTAGTGGAGGAATTTTCATTAAAAAAAAAAAATGTCACTACGATCCGTATCTCTTCATTCCCAAAATAAACGCAATTCCCAGTTTGTCTTGATTTTACACACACACCACACACACACACACACACACACACACACACACACACACACCACACTGGGGTAATGGTTTAAGAAGTCATCAGTCCCCCCCCCCCCCCCCCCCCCAACGTAGTTATCACTTCGTATAAAAAAAATAATGAAATAAATGATCAACATCCAGCCTTTCATTTTTTTTCTGCCCTATCTACTGAACAACATCAAAGCACCATCCCAAGCCTCTCATTCCAGCCTTCTCTACACGCCAAACCCCAAATTCATTCAGCCGAAACTTCAGTGCAAGAAGTCCTTAACGGAGAAGAGATGCGAAACGTCGCCAGAAATCCACCTTCCAGAGGACAGCATGCATTGTTCTTGTGTCACTTTGGTGGTTGTCGATGAGACATAAATGTGCTTCAAGTTAAAAAAGAAGAAAGAACGAAAGAAAGAAAGAACGAAAGAAAGAAAATCAACGCGCATGTGGGAGTCATCATAGGCGCGTGTATTGGATCATAAACCAGTCAAAGTACAGTCAATACTGCCTGTTCCGATCCAATACGAACAAGACACTGTCTACTAGGCCTATCCTAACGATGGTAATTGTTCCAATCACGAAACCAGACTGAGTGGCCGACCCCGATGTATGAAAAGGTAACTGCAACTTATGACACCTTAATTACAATAGTTATCTCACGGTCATCAAAACAAGAATGACAAACATGACAAACAACTACGTTACTTAGTTGTTTGTCATAAAGTTAAACGACACAAGAACAAAACTAAACATGAGTAATGAAAATAGAATCAGAGCGTGTATTTGATATAACAGGACAAGAAAGGGCAAGGAAAGACAAGAAGACATGCACACTTTTTCGGTTAACTAGTCTTTGTCAAGCGTACACAAAAAAGTACAAAGAGTAAATGCAAAACAATAGTCAAAGCAGAGTATTCAAACTACTGTTTTCTTCTTCTGATATTGTTGTTATTGTTATTGTTGTTGTTGTTGTTGTTGATGATGATTATGTTGTTGTTGTTGTTAAATGCAAAACAATAGTCAAAGCAGAGTATTCAAACTACTGTTTTCTTCTTCTGATATTGTTGTTATTGTTATTGTTGTTGTTGTTGTTGTTGATGATGATTATGTTGTTGTTGTTGTTAAATGCAAAACAATAGTCAAAGCAGAGTATTCAAACTACTGTTTTCTTCTTCTGATATTGTTGTTATTGTTATTGTTGTTGTTGTTGTTGTTGATGATGATTATGTTGTTGTTGTTGTTAAATGCAAAACAATAGTCAAAGCAGAGTATTCAAACTACTGTTTTCTTCTTCTGATATTGTTGTTGTTGTTATTGTTGTTGTTGTTGATGATGATGATGATGATGTTGTTGTTGTTGTTGTTGTTGTTGCTGTTAAATGCAAAACAATAGTCAAAGCAGAGTATTCAAACTACTGTTTTCTTCTTCTGATATTGTTGTTGTTATTGTTGTTGTTGTTGTTGTTGATAATGATGATGATGATGTTGTTGTTGTTGTTGTTGTTGTTGTTAAATGCAAAACAATAGTCAAAGCAGAGTATTCAAACTACTGTTTTCTTCTTCTGATACTGTTGTTGTTGTTATTGTTGTTGTTGTTGTTGTTGATGATGATTATGTTGTTGTTGTTGTTAAATGCAAAACAATAGTCAAAGCAGAGTATTCAAACTACTGTTTTCTTCTTCTGATATTGTTGTTGTTATTGTTGTTGTTAAATGCAAAACAATAGTCAAAGCAGAGTATTCAAACTACTGTCTTCTTTTTCTGATATTGTTGTTGTTGTTGTTGTTGTTATTGTTGTTGTTATTGTTGTTGTTGTTGATGATGATGATGTTGTTGTTGTTGTTGTTGTTAAATGCAAAACAATAGTCAAAGCAGAGTATTCAAACTACTGTTTTCTTCTATTCAAACTACTGTTTTCTACTTCTGATGTTGTTGTTGTTGTTGTTACGTTATGTACATTTATCATTCTGTTGTCTATAGTATACGCTTGACAAAGGCAACATGGCCGAAAATTTGCGCCTGTCATTTGCCTTGTCTTGTCACATGTACCAGAAGCTGAAACTGATGTCCTCACCAACCAATCTCTGTGGACAGGAAGATCAGACAGCGGAGTATGTGCTGCAGAAATGCCCCTTTCGTGAAACAGCAAGACGAGGTATGTGGCCACTGGATACGCCGATGACAAATAAGCTCCACGGCGACTACTAGTATGAGCTGGAGAAAACGGTCCTCTGTATTACCTAAACACGATTCATCGATTGTCTAGTCTGTGATTGCCAACAAATTACAGCAACGCCACGTCATTTCATCAATATGGTTCTCAAAAGTAAAAATAAGTAACTAATTGGAGTATTCAAAACACAGACAAAAAGTGTGTCACACACACACACACACACACACACACACACACACACACACACACACACACACACACACACACACACACACACCCCCTTGAAACAGAAAAGTACTCATGTAATATCGATTGGATAGATACATACTGGAACAACCATCACATAATTATGATGTGCTGTAATTTACAGCAGAACTGTTAGATATATACAGGTCAAGACAATTCACAAACATTTCAGTTTTGGAAAGCTGTTTTCCAGGCTTACGCAACGTTGCAAGACAGTCAATATCAAAACACCCAAAAGGAAGTATTAATGGAATCAATCTTTCCTACTGATGAATTCAAAACAGGAAACGGAGTTTTTATTCTTTAAAACATGAAGACACAAACAAATGGACGGAGCTAATATTCTTTAAAACACCAACACAATCAACAAGTGTTTTTAGCTTAAGACTTTCTTGACGAAACGAAAGATTAATAGATATTTTTTCTTCAGAACAATGAGGGATTAAAGTGAATTAATTGGCTATACTCTCTGTGACCAATGGCTCTAACACCGCGATCTGAATAATTCCACATGCACCAACGCCGCAACTGCCATATGATTGGAAAATATCCAAAACGATCACGGCAAAAGACATAAGTCTGAGCATATACTCTACACGATGATAAGGTCTTAAGGGTCTATCTGATTCACTGGTTCTATATTGTCTGTACTTTTGAGTTGTGTGAATCTGTCTTTGAAACAAACTTAGTCAAGATTCATTTCCACACTTCACTTAGTTTACAAAGTTGTTACCTGCGAATCCCCATGAAAACCCTTCAAAGCCACCATGACTATTTCCCAAAGTAGCCAAAAACTACACGAGTGTCAGTCTATCAGAAACAAGGCCTGTTTACGAGCACACCAACGTGCCATCGAGTTCACAAGTCCTCTCACACACCGCCCAAACCCCACGCTCTCCCATTACCCCCCACGACTACCTTCTACATCTTCCAATTGTGGAAAATACCTGTACCATCTATGCACTACAGGACTCCAAATCAACCACCTGTTTTATTGCAAGCTCCCAGCCCATCCACGGAGACCACCATAACTGCCACCAACCTGAAAGCCCATCACCCTTAACATCGCCAGTTAACTACAAGCAGGACACCAACACCCCATCAGACCAGGGCTATCAAACACCCCCAACCCATCCCCTCCACCCCATTCGAAAGACTAACAAAGTGTTATGGAACCACACCATAGTCTCTTTTTCTTCTTCTTCTTTTTCTTCTTCTTCTTCTTCTTTTTCTTCTTCTTCTTCTTCTTATTATCTCAATTCAGTCATTGGGACGAAGTACAACAGAATTGCTTAACAGAGTCTTC
>CM060309.1:31623924-31666424 GCA_030674185.1 Monoplex corrugatus
TGCTTTTTTGAGCTCGGTGAAACTGCAACTGCTGCCGCCGCCGCCGATGATGATGATGATGATGATGATGACTAAGATGATGCTGATGCTGATGATGACGACGACGACGACGTTGATGATGATGATGATGATGATGATTAGGATGATAGTTTTCGCAAACACTTAATGGTCTCGCTCGTTTCTGTTCATAATGTTCACTAAAGATGCTGACAAAGGCTCTCTCTGTTTCATTTAGCATCCAACCATGGCGTCCGTGTTTCTTTGTGTCGAAGAAGAGACCAGCTGTTTAACCGTTAATGGCAGGTCTTTTCGCCCTCCCTTCCCAAAACGGAGGGGGGAGGGGGGTGGGGGCAGTGACCATGATTGACCCATATTCTCTTTGTTCCGTGCTCCTTCCCAGCTCAAAGTTTCTGGTTTTCAGTCTCTCCTGTTTTAATTGAACAAGGAGTGTGAAGAGGGAGAGAGAGAGTGTGTGTGTGTGTGCGTATGTGTGTGCATGTGTGTGTGCGCGCGCGCGTGTGTGTGTGCGTGTCTGTGCGCACGTGCGTGCACGCGTGTGTGTATGTATGTTGTGTGCGTGCTCTGTGTGTGTGTGTGTGTGTGTGTGTGTGTGTGTGTGTGTGTGTTTGTGTGTGTATGTATGTATGTTGTGTGTGTGCTCTGTGTGTGTGTGTGCTGGGATTAAACTGAAGATGTCAGATATTGAGTCCACAACTCCTATTACAAGAGCCAGCCAGCCAGCACCCTAGGGGGGTGTAAAAAAGCATTACTGTGCTTCTGATACTGCCGACTTGTTCTTTTTCTTGTTCTTGCTCTGCTATCGATGTATTAGTTTCGCATTATTGAGAAGTATTGAGGGTAAGTTACGTGTTTTACACATGTTAAGTGTTCACCTTCCTTGGTATAGGACTAGATGCAAAATAGCATATTTGCTTATTTCATACCTGTTTCAATTAGAAAAAAAAATCTTGTTCCAGTTTGTTCTCTCTCTCTCTTCTCTCTCTCTCTCTTAGAAACTTGAAACCATACTCTAAACCCCACACCTCTACTCCCATGCAATCAATAGCAAGTTTGAAAAAACGGTTCTTAACAAGTATGTTCTACCATTACCATTGGCAACTTCAACACACACACACACACACACACACACACACACACTCTCTCTCTCTCTCTCTCTCTCTCTCTCTCCTCGTCCGTGATGATCTTAGATGACTCAAACAGGACTGACTAAGAGCAGGAAAGCCTTGTAGCAAAAAGAGGAGACGGATGTGTGGGTGAAAAAAAGACAAATGGATTGGGCCGCGCGCGCATGTTGTGTGTGTGTGTGTGTGTGTGTGTGTGTGTGTGTGTGTGTGTGTGTGTGTGTGTGTGTGTGTGCGTGCGTGCGTGCGTGCGTGTGTGCGTGCGTGTGAGCGCGCGCGTGGTGTGTGTGTGTGAGAGAGAGAGAGAGAGAGAGAGAGAGAGAGAGAGAGAGAGAATGAATCATTACCCTCAGTTTCACCTAGAAACCACAGGGTTTACAACAGGGATCTATACGAGTGTGACGGTCCAATGGTGGGTAAAGGAAAAAAGTTTTTCCCCTTTTCTCAAAGGATGGAGACATTTCCCACCTGACAGGTCAACATGTGTGCAGACCTGCTAGTACCTAACTCCCCTGCGTATGTGTACGCACGCAGAACAGTAATTATACATGCCCTGTAAGTCACGTCAGTGTCTGATTGTTATGTTGTTCTTATGTTGTTATTGTTGTTTAAAGCCTAGCCGACTGCGTACAGCCATATTACGGCTAGAACCGCTTCAAAACATACAAAACTTCAACAGGAAAAAAATGGGAAAAAAACTTAAGTACACATATCAATGCATTTGCGCACATAATATAAGCACATGCCCCCGGCGTTGACCACTCCGTCCAATTTATCGCACTGGGTAGATTTAAAATAAACAGCTGAATACAAATATAAGCATACATAAGGACACGAAAACACATAAAAACAGGCATAAATTACCTAAAATTGCTTCCGCATATCACACGTCCCTAGCGCCAAAAATGCACTTAATACATGTACCCAGTTATCAATCCTAAGAAAAAGTCCGTAAGACTATATCGAACACATACACGTGAAAGGACCATTAAGGCAAAAAATGATAGGTAGAAATGACAAAAGCAAAGAACAAGCAGAAACAAAGAGAGTGACAGAAAAGAGGAAATTTCTAGCACAGAATTTCCAGAAGGTGGGAATACTATTTATACTGAAAGAGCCCCCGGCATCACCACGGGGAACGAATGTCCGATGGCTTCGGCTACAGAAACATGAAAATACGCTGCATGCAGGCACACAAAATGTTATATGTAGTAACATACTGCCTGCACATGTGGGAAAAATGACGTGTATACATAAATGTACCGGAGAAATCAAAAAGATGTAGGATAAAATAATAATAATAATAATAATAATAATAAAAATAAAGAAAGGGAACGGATCCAATGTCCTTTAAGACAATGGCTCGGCTCTGTGTGTGTATTATATATATGCATGTGTGTGTTCGTGCGTGAGTGCGTGTGCCCGTGCGGGCGTGTGTGTGTGTGTGTGTATTGTGCGTGTGCATGTGTATGAATTAACTGACTGAGAATCATAATTTTGACTGTCACAAAAGTCAGTCTTGGACACAGCAGGGAATAGGACAGATGTCTTTAACAACAACAGCATGTGGTGTGTGTGTGTGTGTGTGTGTGTGTGTGTGTGTGGTGTGTGTGTGTGTGTGGCGCGCGCGCGCGCACGCATGTGTATATCTGTGTGTGTGATGTGCTTGCATGCGTGTGTGTGTGTGTGTGTGTGTGTGTGTGTGTGTGTGTGTGTGTGTGTCTGCGTGTGCGTCTGTGTGTGTGATGTGCGTGTGTGTGTGATGTGCGTGCGTGCGTGTGTATGTAATATGTGTGTGTGTGCGTGCGCGCACGTGTCTACGTTGAATGAAAATCATAATTATGACTGTCACAGAAATCAGTCTTGGACACAGCAAGAAATGGGACAGATGTCTTTAAGAACAATGACTAGTTGGCTGTGTGTCTCTGTGCGTGTGCGTGCGACTGTGTGTGAGCGCGATAAAAATTGTGAGCCGTACTATGGTGAGCGCCAGTGTGTGTGGGAGCGCTGAGAAGCCAATTGACGAGAGGGTCTTGCCTCCGCGCCAGATTCAAACGAGCACAAACAAAGAACGCAAACAAAGAAAGACGGGCTACCCTGAAAACCACCTCCAGCCTCTGTCGCTGGGGTAAAAGGGCGTGGAAACGACCGATAAAGATCCACGCGTTCTGGGTTCGACACTAACACCCCCGATGCTGCTCTCTCTCTCTGTCTCTCTGTCTGTCTCTCTCTCGTTCTACGCCTTTTCAAAAATTGATGATTCAACAAAATCGCACGCCTTTATGTGCCTGTCTGACAGAGGGAGGGCTCAGGCGCGCGCCAAAGTTTGTGCTAAGCGTGCAGCTGATCAATAATGTCCAATTCACAATTTTGAATAGATAGAAATGAAGTTTGTGTCACTAAGCCATTTCGCGGCCGTTTATTTTATAAAAGAATCTGTTCCAAACTTGGTAAAATTGTGCGGTTTTATCTTTGAAACCAAATCAATCGTGACTGATGAATGGTGGTGACTCTTGGTTTTTCTCTTTATAGTGGATTTTCGGATACGTCCTCTAACCAGCCATTTTTGAGGAAGACGATAACAAGAAGTAGAAGAAGAAGAACAAAAACAAGGAGTAGAAGAACAAGAATTTCACTTCTATAACGCAAACAATCCATGTCAAAAGTATGCTCGCAGCACTTAACAAGAACAAAACAAACCACACACACACACACACATTCACGCACGCACGCACGCACGCGCACACACACACACACGCCTTGGTATGATGACCCAACTTTTGTTTGCGAAGGTATGGCTTTTAGGTGCCTGGAAACCTCAGATCTTTTGAAGACGTGGGTCAATTGTTGCACTGGCTTTTTGCCTGTGAGTTTATCAGCACACTCAGATCCCTTCACATCACACTCAGATCCTTCACATCAGAGTGTACGGGATAGTACATTTCCATGAGCTTCTGCAGACCGATACTGTTCACTGTTTCGTGCCAGTCTAGGTTCCTATTCCACTTTCCACTGTTGGAAGTAGGTTCGTCGAGTCAGTAAAGATGAAGGCTTGACTGTCTTTGTCTTATCATCTAGAGAAAGTTACTATTTCAAAACATACGTGGCTGCCTCGGTTCCCCCATCGTTAGACTGGAGGTTGTGATGTTGTATGGAGAATGCTCTTCATGGATGATGCTTCCATTCTGTTTCGCAGTGAAGCCCCGTCCAGATTTATTCTTGGTGACCGAGCCATCCCTGTACGTGATAACGTCTTTTGGTTTGTAGCTTTTTGTTCGACGAGTAATTTGTTTTCTGCATCAGTTTCATCTTCCGGACATTCCCAGCTGCATCTTCTGAGAATGTGGGTATGGCTGTGTTGTATAGTTTTTTTTTAAACCCCAAGTTTTTGTCCTTTTTAGTTCTGTCACTGACATACTTGCTGAACAGAATCTTCAGCTGTCCCTTCCATGATTGTTCGCATTGTAGTTAACTGCCTTTTGTTTGTTTTGGTAATCTTGTGAAGTGAAGTATCTGGATTTTCCGATGCCATGAAATATGTGTCTTTACTTGTTCTCCCCTCCCCTCCCCCCAACTTTAAAAAAAAAAAATTATTTTGTTTTATTACTTATTTATTTATTTAATTAGTAGTAGTAGTAGTAGTAGTAGTAGTAGTATTTTTTGACTGTGTTGAGGGAAAGTCAAGCAGATACCGCATAGTTTCGGGTGTCTTTTGTGGTTCCACGCACTGCTCCCATTGCTTCAGTTTTTACTCTTATTTTGTGTAGTTTCAAAAAAGCTGGTCCGTGACAACGTTTGGAAGCCGGGTCCATTACACTCAGTATTACATACAGTATAGCAGATATGTCGTCGGAAGACAGGGCGTTGTTCAGTGCCTGTAGTTGCTGTAGCTTTAAGGGGGCAGACCTACCCAGATTTGGATACCATGATTGTGATGTTCAGTGTTTCAGTTCTAATCAACCAATCACCATGATATTTGACAAGAAGATACCTCAGACAGTATTCTTTGGATTGAATATCTTTGTTGGGGTCTGTGAGTTATGAAAATTGACAAAATTTAATCAATTAAAAAATGTTCTCGCGAAAATGAAAAAAAATATAGAACATACTGTGACATTTATAACCACACATATATTCATGTTAGGAATTTGATATTTAGTGAGCAAAGACATCTGTATAATATGTATGGCATGTAGTAAAATCTTAGCTCTACTGTTATTATTTTCTGTACAATCATCACACCAATTTTTAGAATAATTTTAATAAAAAGTTATAATACAACTTTTGATAAAAATGTTTCTTTCATGCAAAATTGCAAGATTTTACTATCGGCTATAGGTACCTGTCCCTGCCATATGTGTGCCAAATATCAAGGAAATCGGATGAAAACTTTTGAACATATTATGTCTGATGTATACAATCTCGCGAAAAATCGCAATTAATTAATTAATTAAATTTTGTCAACTTTTCATAACTCACAGACCCCAACAAAGATATTCAATCCAAAGAATACTGTCTGAGGTGTCTTCTTGCAAATATCATGGTGATTGGTTAATCAGAACTGAAACACTGAACATCACAATCTTGGTACCCAAATTTGGGTAGGTCTGCTCCCTTAATGGTGGATCCTGCTTAGGCCACGTGAATGTTTCTCAGGACCTTGCCAGTCTTTGTGTAGGATTATGGGCACATACAGTGAATTTTTAGATCCATCTCCATCACAGGACTGATAATTGGGTACATGTGTTAGTGCATTTTTGTCTCCAGAGAAATGTTACATGCATAAGTCTGTCAGATATTTACTGGCAGATTAGGCGGACAGCATATGGAATTTCCTGAGTGTAATTAATACAATCATCTTCAACCACCTCCCTAACCCTGAGCAAACTCCTAGCGCAGAAACTATTGAGAACACTGATACCCTCCCCAACCCCCCAAAAAGGTGTGAAAATATTTCGGAATATTTTTCTTAATCTTTCATTCTTTCGCCCTATCCACCAGCTTCCTAACCCTTTCATTGACTGAAATTGCTGGAAGCTGGTGGAAAGGGTGAGGGAATGAAAGGTTTAGGAAGTTGCAAGTACCGGAACTGCTTGATAGGTTAAGCGAGTCAAAGAATTCAGCTCTCCAGCTCCTCCTATTCATTCCCCCACCCAACCCACCCAACCCCACGCCTTTCTCCCTGCTGGCTCTAGGCCCATCTGTAAACTGAAAGCTGTCTCTTTGTATATTATTAGGTGTAGCGTGTAATCACAAAACCATTTAGTTTTCTGGAGGTTTCTTACAGGTACGGAGGATGTTTCGGAAACAGGTAAAGTGATTTGTAGACCTGCTTTGCAGAGAGGTGAAGCTTCGCTGCCTTCCAGTTCGAGTGCAGTTTTCTAAACGGTTGTGTGTGTGTGTGTGTGTGTCTGTGTGTGTGTGTGTGTGTGTGTGTGTGTGTGTGTGTGTGTGTGTGTGTGTGTGTGTGTGTGTGTGTGTGTGTCTGTGTGTGTGTGTGTCTGTGTGTGTGTTTTGTTGCTGTTGTTGTTTTTTTATGCGTGTATAAACTCACGCTGCGCAGGCGGTATGTTGCTATGCAGCCTGCATATTCCGTTTTGATACTTTTTTTTTTAAAAGCGTTCTGACCTTTTTTCGGATGCGTGTATGCAAACTGTTTTGCACACGTTGTGCAGGCACCACCTTGCTGCACAGTCTGCAATCTCTGTATTCGATGGGCAGGCATGCTAAGTATTTTCCTGTTTACTTTTAAGCCACCTGATGTTGGCAAGACTTCCATGACTTTAACTCTTTGGACTCCCGCACCCTATCTTTAACCCTTTGACTCCCACACCCTATCTACCAGTTGCAAAAACTTAACCCTTTGATTCCCTCACTCTATCTGCCAGTTGCAAAAACTTAACCCTTTGATTCCCGCACCCTATCTACCAGTCGCAAAAACTTAACCCTTTGATTCCCACATCCTATCTACCAGTTGCAAAAACTTAACCCTTTGATTCCCTCACCCTATCCACCAGCTTCCTGCACTGGTCGACAGGGTGCGGGAGTCAAAGGGTTAAACGTATATACGTGACGTTCTGGATGCGTAAACACACAAACTGGGTACAGACACAAGCAGGTCTTCACCTGGGAAACCGCAACAGTTTCTACCCTTTACCCACCAGGCCGGATGTACACAAGCAGGATAGAACCCAAAATCTCTAATTAGGATTCTGAACTCTTACCCACTTGACGACAGCTCAGGTCGAAATCACTTCCACCTCCTTATCATCTTCTTCATCGTCATCGTCGTCGTCATCATCATCATCATCATCATCATCATCATCATCATCATCATCTTATGTGCCCTGCCACATGGCGTTGGCGATCATTGCCTTCCATACAAATTTTATCTTTTTTCGCTGCAAGTACATCTCCCACCCTCTCTGTCTTCATCCACCCCGCACGTCCGCCCAATATTTTCGTCCTGGGTCTACCCGGTGCTCTTTTTCCCAACAGCTTTCCTAATGTGACTAGGTGCTCTAATTTCTCTTGCTTCGTGTTCTATAAATGTTGCTTGTCTTTTTCTAAATTCTTCTTTATCGTGCTCATCTGTGTTTGCCTCCTTCAAGACTGTCTCGTTTTGTTTTCCTTGCTGTCCATGGAACTCTTTAACATTCTTCTTAAAAACCACATTTCAGCTGCCTCAATCTTGTTCTGACTTTGCGTGTTGACTGTCCACACTTCACATCCGTACAACAGTATCGATTCTATAAAACATTGAAAAAATCTCTGTCCTGGCGTTAACTGATAGGCACTTGTTGGTAAGAACGCTTTTCATTTTCTTGAATTATATTTATCGTAAACCACATACCAACGTAATGACGTCGGACTCATTTTCATATACGCGTGAAAATCATTTGATAACATTATGATTCAGATGAATCTAAAGATAATTCTAAAATACACGGTTAATCCTTTGACTCCCGCACCTATCCACCAACTGCAAAAACTTAACCTTTGGACTCGCTCATTCTATCCACCAGCTTCCTGCAGGAAGCTGGTGGATAGGGTGAGGGAGTCCAAGGGTTAAGTGTTTGCTTTGCCAGCATGGTTGGCAATCCAGGATGCCTGTGGACTGGGTGCGGGAGTCAAAGGGTTAAATAAGTAGTCTACTATTATGGACGGTACACAAGTAAACAAACACCGACAACAAAACATGGTGTTCGCCTTAAGGGGCTAACCATCCCACACACATACACAAAGGCACACAAACATATACAAACACAAGGACATAACACACACATGGACACACACATGGACACACACATGGACACACACATGGACACACACATGGACACACACATGGACACACACATGGACACACACATGGACACACACATGGACACACACATGGACACACACATGGACACACATATACACACACATGGACACACACATGACACACACATGACACACACATGGACACACATGGACACACACATATACACACATGGACACACACATATACACACATGGACACACACATAACACACACATGGACACACACATGGACACACACATGGACACACACATATACACACATGGACACACACATGGACACACACATGGACACACACATGGACACACACATGGACACACACATGGACACACACATATACACACACATGGACACACACATGGACACACACATATACACACACATGGACACACACATGGACACACACATGGACACACATGGACACCACATGACACACACATGGACACACACATATACACACACATATACACACACATGGACACACACATGGACACACACATGGACACACACATGGACACACACATGGACACACACATGGACACACACATGGACACACACAATGGACACACACATGGACACACATGGACACACACATGGACACACACATGGACACACACATGGACACACACATGGACACACACATGGACACACACATGGACACACACATGGACACACACATGGACACACACATGGACACACACATGGAACCACACACATGGACACACACATGGACACACACAATGGACACACACATGGACACACACATGGACACACACATATACACACACATGGACACCACATATACACACACATGGACACACACATATACACACACATGGACACACACATGGACACACACATGGACACACACATGGACACACACATGGACACACACATGACACACACATGGACACACACATGGACACACACATATACACACACATGGACACACACATATACACACACATGGACACACACATACACACACATGGACACACACATATACACACACATGGACACACACATGGACACACACATGGACACACATATACACACATGGACACACACATGGACACACACATACACACATATACACACACATGGACACACACATGGACACACACATATACACACACATGGACACACACATGACACCACATACACACACATGGACACACACATGGACACACACATATACACACACATGGACACAACAACCAAAATGGACACACACATAACACACACATGGAACATACACACATACACACACATGGACACACACATACACACACATGACACACACATGGACACACACATGGACACACACATGACACACACATGGACACACACATGGACACACACATGGACACACACATAACACACATTACACACACAAAATCATGACAGGCCAAAGAAATTGAAACGGCTTTGATTTTACTATGCGCACGAACGCGAGCGCGCGCGCGCGCACACACGCACACACACATACACCCCCCCCCCCCCCCAAATCTAAAGAAAATACACAGGTTTTAATTTCATTTCACTAGCCACACAAATAGAGAGGGACAGACAGATAAACACAGACAGGCAGAGAGAGAGAGAGAGAGAGAAGACAGACAGACAGACAGACAGACAGAAAAGGGACAGAGGGAGGGAGAGAGGGGAGGGAGAGAGAGAGAATTTTTCTGCCTGCAAACTATTCTGGGAATATTCATGTGAACATAAAAAATGTGTTCTTATTTCATACGTGCATAAAAACACACTTTAAGTGCAGTGCATCGTAAATCCGACCAGTACGACTTTGTTATTTTTCATACGGGTCGTATGCTGAATAATAAAGAATGGCTTTTTGTTACAACTCAGGTTTACTGTGGGGGAAGGGGGGGTGTAAAAATTATTGATCCAGCCTTTAATGTGTTTTTGTGTTGGTGTGTGTGTGTGTGTGTGTGTGTGTGTGTGTGTGTGTGTGTTGTGTGTGTGTGTGTGTGTGTGCGCGCGCGCGCGCGAGTGTGTGTGTGTGTGTGCTAACCTATTTGCGATTAGTCATTAAGAACTACAGCACACGCTCTCTCGCGCGCACACGCACATGCACACGGCGCACACACACACACACACACACACACACACACACACACACACACACACACACAAAACACACAAAGTACAAAACGTTCCATCATACAGCCGGCAATTCGCACCTGTTGCCTACTGGTTATGCTGACGAGGTAGACACACATACGCACGTGTACAAAATACATTATTGATGATCTGGTATATTACATGTCACAACCTGTGTTCAGCAGTCTGTGGGTATGGTTCGACGTGCAACAATTCTTCCCCCAAAACGTGTTTGATTCTTTCAAATAAAAAAGCAATTGACACAAAGATAAACTTTGACACTTAGTAACCATCTTAAATATCACGATTACTACATACTAACTTGGTTGATTTGTGTAATTGATAGGAACCAGAAAAAAAAAACACACGAAAAAAAAAAAATAATAATAAGAACGCGTATTTAATACAACCAGACAAGACAGGCGCAACTTTTCGGCCAACTGGCCTTTGTCAAGTGTAATTGCTAGCTATTCTATCTAACAGCCTTAAAAATGGCGTGAACACTTTGGATAGATTGTCAATACGCAGACGGTAGCCACAACTACTGGACAGAAACTAGTAATGTCCTGGGTTTTGTAGACTTATCTGTGGCGGAGGTTATTTGTCAACTCTAGCTAGTCCTTTGGAAAACAAATTGCAGTTTGCTACCACTATACTCACTGGTCTGCATGATGAAAGTAGGAAAAGGTGTCGCAGCCTGTCTTGGCAGCCTATTCAGTCCGAGCAGTTGTTATTGTTGTCGTTCGCAGGCTAAACGATCAGTCCTGTTCAGGTGATAAATAGGACCATCTTCTCCAGCTTGTGGTAGCTACGTGGATCTTGATTGTCATCGTAGAGTCTAGTGACTACACGCCCCGTCCTGCTTGTTCATGGAGGGGGCATCTCTGCAGGGAGAACACGCTCGGCTGTCTGATCTTCCACCTGTGTCTGATCTTCCACCTGTGTCTGATCTTCCACCTGTGTCTGATCTTCCACCTCTGTCTGATCTTCCACCTGTGTCTGATCTTCCACCTCTGTCTGATCTTCCACCTCTGCCTGATCTTCCTGTCCACAGGCACAGGCTTGTGAGGGTACCAGTTTCAGTTTCCCGTACACGTGACTGTTAAGTCTGTCATGCCTGGTGCGGAGTTTCACCAGGACACTTTGCTGCTGTCTGGTTAAATGGTGCTAGTTGCCCCTGGACATTTTTGGCGGAGTGAGTGCCCTGATGATACTCCGCATTTCGCTGCCGCTGATGCTGGTGTTGGGTTGTTTTCCCGCTGCGCCTTCATTTACTCAGCTTGTTCATTCCCCGGGATTCTGTAGCTGGCTGGAACTCACTACAGCACCTCTCTTCTGACAGTGGCAGCTTCTTGTGGTCAAGGATGGTAGTTTGTTGTCCTGATATGCCTGCAGGACTGAGAACGCGTCAGGCAGAAAAACCGACTTGCTGAAGATCTTTAAACTACGAAGACGGTTTGCAAGAGAGCTTTTACTTCAGTTCTGTATTTCTTTCTAGTCCGGCTGCATCAGGTCAATACAAGTTAAAAACCAAAACCAGACTCTTCAATGACTTTTCAAATTAGGCCTCGTCCTCACAACAGCTCAACATTCAGTCACAACAACGTACGGAATGCATCAAATTAGGCCTCGTCCTCACAACAGCTCAACATTCAGTCACAACAACGTACGGAATGCATCAAATTAGGCCTCGTCCTCACAACAGCTCAACATTCAGTCACAACAACGTACGGAATGCATCAAATTAGGCCTCGTCCTCACAACAGCTCAACATTCAGTCACAACAACGTACGGAATGCATCAAATTAGGCCTCGTCCTCACAACAGCTCAACATTCAGTCACAACAACGTACGGAATGCATCAAATTAGGCCTCGTCCTCACAACAGCTCAACATTCAGTCACAACAACGTACGGAATGCATCAAATTAGGCCTCGTCCTCACAACAGCTCAACATTCAGTCACAACAACGTACGGAATGCATCCTTTGACCCAGATAACAGAGAACAAAGAAACGTGAGCCGCTCTCTGTGTGCCTGATTTTCAACACAAAAACTGCGAGCCCTGTTGACAATGCCTTCACAGTTGAAAGAAGTTTTCTTGACTAGAACTGACGTCTAGAAAAGTACAACCCTTTCGTCTCATACAGACAAGCAAAAACGACCCTGTGTCTGTCTGTCTGTCTGTCTGTCTGTCTGCCTGTCTGTCTGTGAGAATAATGTATGGACACGATTTTCTCAGCTCTCTATACGTACAACATGACAATTTCGGGCAAAGATGGAGACTGTTCCGGATTCGCGAAAGAATTAAGTTTGGAAACGAAGGCATCAATGTTGAGCTCATAGGGGCCTAACACAGTGCACAGAATTAACGGTTTCTGAGGGCGGTGTGTGAGCAACACTTTTCCCAGAAACTTCTGATAATGACTAATGTGTCACTGTTGTGACAATCTACAATGCATTGTCCTCGACACATGTCAATTTTTTGTTTACTAGAGCTGAAGCCTCTTCGAGGCCACAACGACCTTGATAAGTACAATTTTCTCGAATAATATTTTTGTACTGAAAAGGAGAATCTTAGACTCACTTGAGGATCTTGTTTACTTGTTCAGTTTTTGTTTCGTAACTAATGTACAAATATAGCTTCAGGTACGATCGTGGCTGTATCACCCTGACATTTTGTTTAATTATCATGGATGGTATTGAATGTGTTGCCGCTTTTCTTCCATTTTATTCATTCCTTTATTGTATCGTTATTGATGTGAAGGTATCCCTGCACTGTATTTTTGCGGCTGCATGACGCTGACACTTTTTTCGCACATATCACCGTTGTCGTTGTTTTCTCTCTCTCTCTCTCTCTCTCTCTCTCTCTCTCTCTCTCGCTTTTTTTTTTTTTTTTTTTTTTTTTGGAGGGGGGGTATATATATATATCATTCATCATTATTATTATTGTTACTGTTATTATTATTATTATCGTCATCATCATCATTATTATCATTCTTACCGTGTTGTTGTTGTTATCATTATTATCATTTACATCCGCAGCAGCAGCAGCATCACCATCGCGATTTTAGCGATGATTGCTGAGGACTATTTTTCTTAATATTTTTGCTGCTGTCGTTGTTATGACTATATTAGTGCCTATCGTATCTAATGCTTGTGTGTTTGTGACTGTGAGCGTGAATATGTATATGACACGGAGAGAGAAAGAGAGTGAAAAGGGAGAAGGACAGACAGAGATAGAAAGAAGGACAGACAGACAGACATTCAGACACA
The DNA here is from genome assembly GCA_030674185.1 of Monoplex corrugatus. Classification (NCBI taxonomy): domain Eukaryota; kingdom Metazoa; phylum Mollusca; class Gastropoda; order Littorinimorpha; family Ranellidae; genus Monoplex; species Monoplex corrugatus. The sequence goes on from CM060309.1 coordinate 31,637,781, forward strand.
GACAGACAGACAGACAGACGGAGGGACGAACAAACTGCTCATGCATGTATCGATAAAAACAAACAACAATAAAAACCACCAGCAACAAAACAATGCATTGGTGGTGACATTCAAAATCTAGACAAACATACCGATTTTATGACAGCGCGAGAAAGACAGATTATATCTTGCAGAATTGTTTTTTTTTGTTTTTTGTTTTTCGTTTTGTGGTGTGTGTGTGTGTGTGTGTGTGTGTGTGTGTGTGTGTGTGTGTGTGTGTGTGTGTGTGTGTGTGTGTGTGTGTGTTTAAATAAACCAGGTACGGTGATCTTCCGCACTTGCCAGTCGATATTGTTGCTAAAGAAAGGTCGCAGCGCCCTTCCGATAAATGTTCGTGTCGTGTTTTGTCAAGCAAAAGGCTATACAAACTGGGAACTGTCGGGTCGCGATGATTTTCCAATAAACACCTTTTAACCCTTTGACTCCCTCACCCTATCCACTAGCAACATCCTGCATCTTCCATCAATGATATCAAAAAGCTGGTGGACAGATAGCGTGAGGGAGTCAACGGGTTAAGTTTATGCAGCTGGTGGATAGGGTGCGGGATTCAAAAAAATAATAAAAAAAAAGCAAAACAAAACAAAAAGGCTTTCAAGAGCAGACACAAGGAATGTAAACTGCTGGCGTTTCTCTCGTACGAACGGCCGGCGTTAGCGCAGTTGGTAAAATACCGTGCTGATAACGATGGGGGGTGTAGGGGGTGTGGAGAGGGGTTGTGAGTTCGATCCTCGTGCAGGCCACGTGGATTATTTTTTAAAAAGCCCGTTAGCTCAGTTGGTAAAAGCACTGCTGTGTTGATGATGACGCAGGGATCGTGGATTCGACCACAATTTTCCACGGGCTGTCTGGTTCATTTGCCATAATGGCCTCCAGATTTGATGCTCCGAGTTCAGTCCTAGCCCACGCCATAAACACTGGCCTGTTCGCTGCCTACGTCAATGCTCCATTCTGGTGGTGTCAGCTAAGCGTTTCGTAGTCACCCCCTCCTCCCCATTTCAAGACATTTCCAGCATAGGGTTTTGCGCAGCCTCAAGGAGTTTGCCAGATCATTGCTGTCAGAATTCCGGTGGAAACGCATATGGAATTTCCGAGCAAGAAGAATCCCCCTCTTGATTAAACTCCGAACACCAACTTCCGACTTTCTGACCGAGTGGCGGGTTGATGGAGTTGGCTAAGTCTAAGGTTTGGTTAGTTCATAGGTTTTCTTATTTGCGTGGAACTTGACGCTTAGTCGATAATTACTACTGGTGATAATGAGTTATTCTTATTCCGACTGTTGTTTAAAGCCCAAGGGACTGCGCAAAGCTATAGCCATCTCAAAACACTCGCAACACCTAGTTGAACAACATGATGATGATATGATGATGATGACCACGATGATGATGACGACGACGATGATGACGACGACGACGACGACGACGATGATAACGACAACTCCTCCATGTCTGAAGGTGACCTGTCCCCTATCCGTCGCCTGCGGTTCGCTGGGTTAGGAATGATCCTCCCACCTGCCAAGCTGGAGGTAAACCATTCACCAGTAATGCTAATACTAATGACTATTTGCACAGCACCTCATCTCACAAGGGCACGAAGCGCTTCACAAAAGCATGAGAGAGGGAAAACAACAACAACGACGACGACGAATGCATGTCAACCCCTACCCCTTCGACGAAAGCATGATATGATATAATATCTAATAACAAAATGTACTATGTTGTCGGTCGAAATGTTATTCAAATTTCTGCGCTTGAGACTACCCGTTGGAGCGGCACTAGAACGCAAATTGTAAACACACACACACACACACACACACACACACACACACACACACATACACACACACATTGAGAAGCACACGCGCACACGCGCACCCCCTCCTGCTCCCAAACACATACAAAGAGGTATCGATCTGGATCCTTTTTTCCCCTTACAATGTCCCGACCACATTCATTTTTTTCTAATTAAACCAGATGGAAAACAGTTCAAAGTAATGGTAGAATAAGTGTGTGGGGCGTGAGGGTATGACGGGGGTAGTGAGAGGTTGGGGATGGGGCCAGGAGGGACGTCAGGCTACATTAACCCTTTAACTCCAGCACTCTATCCACCAGCGTCCTACACTGCCAACCACGCTAGCAAAGCTAAATCTTAACCCTCTGACTCCCTCACCCTATCCACCAGCGTTCTGCAGGAAGCTGGTAGAAAGGATGAGTAGAGTCAAAGGGTTAATTTTTTGCAGTGGTGGATAGGGTGAGGGAGTCAAAGGGTTAAACCAGATAAACCCACTGATCCTTTCAACGTGTATAAGAATGAAAACCGTGATCGCACTTTTCCTCTCTCTCTCTCTCTCTCTGCTTTTTTATATTTTTTGTAATACCAAAGAAGAGTAAACACCTCACACATACATACGTAGTTCGTCACAGAATCATCACAGAAGAGTGCACGTTGACTCGAACAAAGAAAAACATCTTGTGCGTCATACATGCTAAGCTGACACTCAAGGGCATATTATGTCTTCTTGCTGACATGGACACGTACTAAGCTTGAAAAACAAAACTGATCATGTATGCTTATGTATCATACTATGTTATATACTGTACTGTACTTTATTATTACTATAACTATACACTACTAAATATACTGTACCTTACTGTACTGTACTGTGATATACTATACTATACTATACTATCTATCTACTATGTATACTATACTATACTATACCACTCACCAAACCACACCACCAAACCACCCATACCATTACCATACCATACCATACATACCATACCAATCACTACACGATACGATACGATACGATACGATACTACACTACACTACACTCTATCTACTCTACTCTACTATACTATATACTATACTATACTATACTATACTGTACTATACTACATTACACTACACTACACTACACTAAACTACACTACATTACACTAACTTTCTACCTACTTACTTTCTTACTTACGAACTTATGTATTTACGTACTTGGCATGCAGGGCGGCAGCAACGAAGTTCCTCCACTTGTGTATGTTCAGGGCCGATCTCTGTATAGCACACCAGGTGTGTTTCAGGGTGTTATGGTCTTCGTTTCTTTTTTGTCGTCAGGTGTTTTGGGTCTTCTTCTTTTGCATCTCCCTTCTGGTGTCCAGTGAAGGGCAGTCCGGATGATAATACCCTGCTCTCTTCGTTCGGACGATGTACCCAATCCATTTCCACTGTCTTTTCGTGCCACTAGTGCCACTATGCCATACTAGACTAGACTAGACTAGGTTAGGCTAGACTAGACTATATGATATGATATGACGGGACGTGATGTGACGTGACATGACCTGACAGGGCATGATATATGACATATCTGATGTGATGTGATGTGATGATGATTGATTGATGTGATGTGATGTGATGATTGATGTGATGTGAGTGAGTGATGTAATGATGTGATGTGATGTGATGTATGTATATGATGATGATGATTGATATGTGATGTGATTGATTGATGTGATTGATATATGATATAATATGATATATGATATGATATGATATGATGTGATATGATGTGATATGATATGATATATGATATACGATACATGACATGACATGATATATATGATATGATATGATATATATGATATGATATGAATATATTGATATTATATGATATGATATGATATATATATGATATATATATGATGATATGATGATATATGACATGACATGATATGACATGATATGACATATGATATGATATGATGATATATGATATGATATGATATGATATGATATGATATGATATGATATGATATGATATGATATGATATGATATGATATGATATGATATATGATATGATATGATATATGATATGATATATATATGATGATATGAATATATGATATGATATGATGATATGAATATGATATATGATATGATATGATATGATATATGATATGATATATGATATGATATATGATATATGATATATGATATGATATGATATGATATGATATGATATGATATGAATATGATATGATATGATATGAATGATATATGATATGATATATGATATGATATGATATAATGATATGATATATATGATATGATTATATATGATATATGATATGATATGATATATGATATGATATGATATGATATGATATGATATGATATATGAATGATATATATGATATGATATATGATATTGAATATGATATGATATTGATATACACGATATGATAGGTAGGTAGGGTAGGGTAGTAGGGTAGGGAGGAGGGTAGGGTAGGGTAAGGTAGGGTAGGGTAGGAGGTAGGGTAGGGCAATGACATGACATGACATATATGATATACATGACATGACATGCCGTGACATGACGATATATGATATGTGGTACGATACAGTACGATATATACGATATAATATGATGTGATTATCAAGTGGGTATGATTTAATGTCATACATGATATCATACTATAAAAATCCATCGATGGACTGAAACATACATTTTGCACTTTGGATAACAGCCAACTTCGTGTTTAGAAAATAATTCCCTTTCTGTTGACGGACTGACCTATTTTACTTATCGACAGACTTTTTGTGTGTGTGTGTGATGAATTTCTGTTATCTGGTCAATCAGTTTGAAATAGGTGATGGATGTACTGATTCATCCAATGACTGAATAATTGATGTTACTTTTGATTAACTGCAAAAAATCAAATGTGCAGATACGGAATATTTTCATACTGGTTGATTGTCTGAAGAAGAAAAATAAATTCCATTTCGTGCAATATCTAGACTGAAAAAAAATCAAAATTTTTTCCCTCAGCATTCAATTTCTCAACAGCAATAACGTACGACTCAAATTTGGTCCAGATCGATTCAAAATTTACTTCACAAAGAAGATTTTTTACTTATTTTTCTTGTTGCTGTTCTCGTTGTCGTCGTGGTCGTCTTCGCCGTTGTCATCATTAATGATCCTTATTATTATTACTGTCATCATCATCATCATCATGACTCCCATCAACATTATCATTATTATTATTATCATTATTATTATTATTATTATTATTGTTGTTATTATTATTATCATCATCATTATCACTATCATTATCAACATTATGATCATTATTATTACCATTGTCGTTATTTTTACTGTTATTATCATTATCATTATTATTATTAATTATTATTATTGTTGTTGTTATTGATGTTATTATTATCATGATTACTATTACTGTTATTATCAATAAAGAACTGTTCCGGCAGCATTAGGCACTTAGTGCATGTTGCAGAATACACCACAGTTTATATCGTCTTATCTAAAAGACTAGCACCCTCTCATATATGTCGTAGTAGACAAGCATTGAAGTTCTAGTTCAGGGGTAAAGAGAAAACAACAGACATCTAACCCCCTCCCCCAGCCCAACAACACACACACACACACACACACACACACACACACACACACACACACACACACACACACACACACACACACACACACACACACAGATCTTGCCCAACCGGCATTCGAACCCGGGATCTCTAGCATCCTAGAGGGGTGGTTTGATCATTGGGCCACCACTCCATCTGCACCGATCTGAGTACTAAGCATCTGACTGGTTGATACTCGAAACTTCTCAAGTTCGTAAGAATTCGTGGGTTGTCACGTCTGTTAACGCACTATCGCTACTCTTGAGCGTATCGGTATATTTTGCTGTAAACAGCAGACACGACAAAATGTACTAAATCTAAAGCTTAACATTTCAACATACCGCCTCAGAAGATTGTAAATGCTTACCGCCTCAGAAGATTATAAGTTTTAAACAATGAAAAATGAAAGGCCATGATTAAGTTGTAAATGCACCTTTTGAAAATTCCTTGGTACAATTTGGCTTCCCTGTCTTAACCTACGTACCTCCGGTTTCGTCTGCTTGTACAATGGACAGTGATACATTTTTCTGCACCCCAAATAAGTTATTTGCAGCCATCTCATCATTTCAATAGAGAGCTCTATTTCAATCTAACATGTATTGAAGATAACATCTTTCTAATTCATTCTGTGTGAACACGTTTGTGCATGTGACGCCTCCAAAATGGAAGGAATGTATACGAAACATCACTGGTGCCAAGTTGTTCTGGTTCTTGCCTTTATCTTGGATTTTGTCAGATGTATGGAGAAGAGTCATGATCTGTGGGAAAGAGCTGGTCCACCCCTATCCAGGCTTGCGTGCTGCAGTGCAAAATCAGGGGTACCTCAAACGCGCCTCAGCGCGTAATTCTGTGATCTATCGAGATGGATAGATGCTATTTAAACTTGAATTGCACAGTGGATATTTTCGTGTTTCCATAAGCCACCGAATACAGACATGGTTTCTCACCTGTCTCACCTGTCGGCGTCATCGGGTTCGGTGTTGGCCGCTGCACATCTCGATGCCACCATCTCCCTCCAGGCCATTCTGTCTTGACTTTTGTGAACAATTTCTTGAATATTTAGGCCACTGGTGTTGGTTATGTTCTCGATGTATGAGATTGGAGGTCTGCCTTTCTTCTTTTTTGCCACTGTTTTTCCTTGAAAGATGGTTGCCATGAGGTCCGTGTTCTTGTTGCGCGAAACATGGCCAATGTATTGTAGTCTTCTCTTGTTGATATCTGCTAGTAGTTTTCTGGTGGTATCAAGTTCTTCCAAGACACTTTCATTAGTTCTTCTGTCTGTTCATTTGACACGTAGTAGTCTCCGATAAAACCACCACTCTGCTGCTTCAATTCTTCTGCAATCAGTTTTTCTCTGAGTCTAGGCTTCGCAGCCATAAATCATGACTGGCCAGATCAAACATTTTAGAAGTTTAACTTTCAGGCCATTTGGTATGCCTCTGTCTTTCCAGATGTTGTTGAGTTGTCTTTGAGACATGGCTTACAGGATCTTAAACGTTCGCATTTGATATTCTGCATGTATATATACACGAAAGAAGTCAAAGACCTCGCAGGTATGCACAAATACTAATCTCGGAGATCGGGAAAGTTGCCACTGCCACCCCTGTATCCACCAGGCAGGTGATTCAGTAAAATTCCGACGTGCTACGTAGACTACTAGCCTATCGTGTCCGTCAGTATAGCACTGTCAGAGTCTGTGCGTTTCTGTGCTTCAGTGAAGGGGTACGTACGGTACAGTGGGAAGCATTGTTGACTGCCAGATCACTGGACAAAGAGCCAGTGAAAAACAGTGACAGTTCTTGTCAAAATGATAACTAGATAAAACAGACTTAGGCTCCTTCGTTTTCTAGGGTTTATTTTCTTTCTTTCTCTTTCCTTTATTTTATTTTTTCTGGGGTGGGGAAGGGAAGTCTCAGTTTACAATCTGCCCCCATTGAAATAAAAAGAGAACTGTTTCATATCGACTGAAGGGTGGTAGTGTGTATATTTATGTCTGTGATTAGAATTTTTTGCAAATATTTCTTAGCTAGGTATGGACAATTAAAGTCCAGTCATAGGAATTAGACAAATACTTTCACATTCAATGATCTTCCGTGTCAGTTCTTCTGGATTGCTATTTTGTGCTTATGGTGACTCCAGTGTTCATTAACATAGCCAAGGAAACACACACACACACACACACACACACACACACACACACACACACACACACACACACACGCCGCGCGCGCGCACGCACGCACACACACACACAGACACACACACCACGTACAATAATTGTGTCATTTTCTATTTTTCATTCTTTTTTATAATGAATAATTTAACACAGTCCCTCTCACAGTGGTCAGTGACAGGCGCGATGGTTCGAGTGGTCAGAACACTGGCCTTCCAAGTAAAGGTCGTGATCCAAGCCGCTTGGGTACCGCCTGTGTGGGCAAGGACGGGGGAGATTTCGCTTACCTCCCAAAGTCAATCTAAGCGTATGAACCCCCTTTATGTAACACACGAGCAGAAACATGTGTTTGGTACCTATAGAAATATGAAAATGGGGTATGGCTATTCTAATGGCAGGGTTAAAAAAAAACAGCCATACATGTAAAAGCCCTCTCATATAATTATCACATATGTAAAAGTTCTCTCATATATTATCATATATGTAAAAGTCCCTCTACATATTATCATACATGTGAAAACCCTCTCATATCATATCATACTGTAAAACCCTCTCATAATTCATCATACACGTAAACACCCTCACATATTATCACACATGTAAAAGCCCTCTCATATATTATCATACATGTAAAAGCCCTCTCATACATTATCATACATGTAAAACCCTCTCATGTATTATCATACATGTAAAACCCTCTCATGTATTATCATACATGTAAAACCCTCTCATATATTATCATACATGTAAAACCCTCTCATGTATTATCATACATGTAAACGCCCTCTCATATATTACCATAATGTAAAACCCTCTCATATATTTACCATACATGTAAAACCCCTCTCATATATTACCATACATGTAAAACCCTCTCATATATTACCATACATGTAAAACCCTCTCATATATTACCATACATGTAAAACCCTCTCATATATTACCATACATGTAAAACCTCTCATATATTACCATACATGTAAAACCCTCTCATATATTATCATACATGTAAAACCCTCTCATATATTACCATACATGTAAAACCCTCTCATGTATTATCATACATGTAAAACCCTCTCATATATTACCATACATGCAAAACCCTCTCATATATTACATACATGTAAAACCCTCTCATATATTACCATACATGTAAAACCCTCTCATATATTACCATACATGTAAAACCCTCTCATATGTTCAAGCATACGTGGGAGTTGCAGCACAGTTTCAGTTTCACGTGACGATGTCTCCGCGTTCTCAATGAATTCCATATGCACTGACGCCAAATTTGCCATGTGATGGAGAAAAGCCAAAAAGATCATAGCATAAGCCTTAAGCCTCCACTTGACTACATTGTAATGACATGTGTATCTCATATTTTAATAAAAGGAAACACACCACACACACACACACACACACACACACACACACATACCACAACACACACACACACACAACGCACGCACGCACGCATCCCCCCACAACAACAACAACAAAAGCAGAAAAATACCATGACAAAATAAAAGACATACAAACAACACACAGCAAAAAAAGCAGAAACATAATGTGACAACCTTCACCTTTCTCCATCAACCATAAACGAAAAAATGAAGAGCCAGGAATTATGGTCAATTTTGTCAACACACTCACAAACGCACAACGACAACAAAAATGCACATACGGAACGGACAGAACCACTTGAAAAAAAGAATCCTCTCGTTGTTTTAATAGTTTCACTAAAGGAAAAATCCGCGTTCAAAGAGAAGAAACAAAAGACCAGATTTGTTCCAGGCATGTGACCAGGGACATGTTGCCCTGGGATCTCTGCTGAGGATTACAGTCACACAGTGTCTCATAGACTGTCTGTGTCTTAGGATGAACGCCCAACTATCAAAAGTTTAAGAGGGGTAGGGGGGGGGAGGATTAGGGGAGAAGCTATAGACAGGATGCAGACACAGATACACGCGCCTCGCTTGGTCTGAATACATACAAGACGGATGAAGACGGAATAAAATCTTTGTCTCGTACTAATACAAGTCCTGAATCTGATGTACTGAAGACAGGCGTGGTATCTAAAAGCTGGTTCAGGTGGTCGAAGAACTAAACTAACAACGTATCGATTCGACGCTCAGGTATGCTACGGATTCAGTCATCGCCATATAGTGGAAGGAGAAGGGATGGAAGAAGGAGAGAGAGAGAGAGAGACAGAGACAGAGACAGAGAAGAGAGAGGAGAGAGAGAGAGAAGAGAGAGAGAGAGAAAGAGAGAGAGAGAGAGACAGACAGACAGACAGACAGACAGAGAGACAGAGAAAGAGAGAATGAGTGAAATGTCAAGAAACATTTACTTGTCCATCAATGGTATGAAACGCAAAAAACTAGAATTCGTTCCCTCTGTTTTCCCATCCTACATGAGCAGAAAGATCACGCTTTAGTGTTGTTTCTGCCCCATGGATTGATCCCCTTTACAATAAAACAGAGACAGACAGACAGACAGACAGACAGACAGACAGAGACACACAGAGAGAGAGAGAGAGAGAGAGAGAGAGAGAGAGAGAGAGAGAGAGAGAGAGATCCTTAATTCAGCTTCTGGTTCCATGCACACACACTAGTTAACGTATTCGTGCACATAATCTACGGATATGCCCCTGCATTAACCATTAGGCCCAATTTAAAAACCTGAACACAAGTGTATCAACAAAACTAAGTACACAAAACTTATGAAAACTGGCGAAAGTTACCTAAAATTGCTTCTGCTCATCACATTTCTTCAAAGCCAAAAATGAACTAAAACACGTACTCAATAGACTATGTAAGGTTTTATAGAACAGATACAGGTGAATGGATTAGCAAGGCAGAAAGTGATAGAATCAAGACAGAAAGCAAAGGAGTAAAAGCAAGAGAAAAACAAAGACAGCAACAGAAATGAAGAAATATCTAGAAAAAAAAACACCAAAAGATAGAGATACTATTTAGACTAAAAGAGACCTCCACATCCCCACGGGAAGGGAGGGGGTATACAAGTTAGGTAAAGCAAAACCCGGTGAGGTATAGATGGCCTCACGGTAGATTTCCCGTTTTCTAATTTAACTGCACAGATTTCAGCCCGGCTTGTGATGCTGTCTGTCTATAGCATCTAGTCCACACAATTGTCACCTCAATGGTCACTCACCCTGGTCACAAATAGAGAAAAGAAACCTGCAAGGTATGGAGGAGTGTGCTGTCCCAACAAAACTAACCCACGAAATATAAACTGTTCACCGCTCCATTCACCAACGACGTTAGGGTTATGTTTAAACTTTCACCTCCATATTACGGGCCAGGTGTGGAATCATTCATACATTCGGTTAACAGACGATGGCCATCAAACCGTAGCAGACAGATCTCCAGAGCAAGAAATGACAGCCTCAGTCAGTACTTCCCCTATAACCCAAATAATGCCTGCCAGGCCGTGATGAGGAAAGCAGGTGATGGTTTCCCGCCGAAGACTGGCCACAATCGTCTGCGCATTGGGCAAGTCTGTCGAGTTCCTTCCCCTGTAATTGGGATCATTTGGACCGGACTGTTGAATTCCATATGCTGCATTTGGGACCGATGACAAGTACATCGCATGTTTTTGTTTGGGTGGTTGGTTGATCGGGTTGGTTGGTTGGTTGGTTGGTTGGTTGGTTGGTTGGTTGGTTGGTCGGTCGGTCGGTTGTTGGTTGGTTGTTGTTGGTTGGTTGGTGTGGTTGGTTAGTTGGTCGGTTGATTGGTGGTTGGTTGGTGTGGTTGGTTGGTTGGTTGGTTTGGTTGGTTGGTTGGTTGGGTTGGTTGGTTGTTATTGTTGTTGTTGTTGTTTCGGCCGTGGCGTTCTGTTGGAATTATTCGTAATACTAAGAAACAACAGGCGCGATAGATCTAGTCTATGGGCGAAAACGTCGGATTTCCAATCATACGGTGTACTGCAAGGTTCAGTCCTGCCAGGGTACTTCCCGCCTGGTGGGTAAAGCATACCCGATCTCCCTGTTTGCTGACTGCCAGTGTTTAAACACCCATCGTGTGTATATGCAAACAGAACATAAAATATGCACGTTAAAGATCCTTTTAAGTCATGTCAGCGTCGGCTGGTTTATAGAAATATGGAAACACCCAGTATGCACGCCCACCAAAAACAGAATGTGCTGACCGTTTAACAACATATCGCCTGTACAGTGTGGGCACAACGACATGAATATACACATCCCAGAAATTAGAAAAGGTGAATTTTCATTTAATTTAAAAGGAAAGGGTACCGTTTATAAACTGATGTCCTGGGGCAGTCAATTTTCTTTCTAGATGTAGGTTGATGGGTGAAGACAGATACATGTGCGCTGGCTGTTCTGTTCTTGTTCTTCTTGTTATTGCTGTTTAAAGCCCAGCCGACCGAGCAGAGCCATATCAGGGCTATAACCGCTTCAAAACATACAAAACTTCAACAGGAAAAAGAAGAAAAGAAAACTAAGTACACATATCGATGCTCTCGCGCACATAATCTGAGGACATGCCCCTGGCGTTGACCATTACGTCCAATTTATCGCACAGGGGATTTAAACAATACACCTGAATACAAATTTAAGCATACCTAAGGACACCAAAACATATATAAAAACGCCTTAGAATTGCTTCACATATCTCATCTCCCTAGAGCCAAAAATGCACTTAATACATGTACCCAATAATCAATCCTAAGAAAAACTACGTAAGAACACATACAGGTAAATGGACCAGCAAGATAGATAATGACAGGAAGAAACGACAGAAAGCAAAGAAGGAAGAAAGAAACAAAGAGAGTGACTGAAAAGAGGAAATTTCTAGCACAGAATTTCAGAAGGTGGGGATACCATTTATACTGAAAGAACCCCCGGCATCCCCACGGGAGATGTTCTGTTGTTATTACGCCAAACAGAAAGCCCATGACGGTCATCACCAGTCTCTATTTAACCTCCAAGACAGCTTGTTCTAATGTGTCGCAGAGATTGCCAACATAAAAGTTTGGCCCGCCTGTTCCTTTCCCATCTTACTGCCTCAATTCAATTCAATTCAAATGATACTGTATTAATCCACATGGAAATTCATTTGTTTACTTATTTCTGTCGTTCTGATGGTGTCACTGTCAGCATAATGTTTCTTAACCCTACCCCTTTTCATTTTCCATTACAAGACATTGCCAGCGCGTATAGTTTTGCGAAAAGGTCGAGTCTGCCAGGGTCACGGAGTCTGCCAGAGTCAAGGAGTCTGCCAAGGTCAAGGCGTCTGCCATGGTCAAAGAGTCTGCCAACTATTCAATGACAGCTCTGGGTAGAGCTTAGATTGAACTCTTCTGAGTGTGATGAACCCCTCAAGAACAAATTCTAATCTTATTTTGGCGGCCTTCGGACTGGACTCGATTAGTGTGGATAATCCATGTCGAAAAGTTCAGCGTTATTCGACGTTGGTTGATGATGTGCTCGTTGTAGTAATATTAATACTGACAAATAATGTGTGTGTGATGCTGTCTGTCTATAGCATATTTTCTTTAAAGCGTTTTCATTTTTCTCGAAAACGTGTACGCATGTTCTTTTCCACATACTACCCGGCATGATGCTGCACAGTCTGCATAGTCCATCATCTATGGTGGGCATGCAATCCAGGTGTTCTCATGTTCCCACAAGCCACAGAGCACTGACCTGACTTACAGTGCATATTTGATGTTCTGCGTGTATACGCATAAAGGTGACTCAGGCACTAATAGGCCTGCACACAAGTTGACCTGAGGGATTGGAAATACCTCCACCCATTACCATCCCCCCCCCCCCCCAGACGGCAGGTACCCCAGACAGAATCGATCTTCTAACTGGAGGTCTGACGTCTTACCCATTATACTACTGAACCTGTTGGATTATGATGATGACTGACGACGACGACGATGATGATGATAATAAAAAGTGGACAAATAAGACTGAAAAGAATGCACGAATGGATGAATGAACGGACAGCTTTTGTAACACCCCATACTGGGATAAGTTTTCAGCTCATAACAGGTGCATGATATATCCAAGTTTCTTCCACACAGACACACACGCACGAACAAACGCGCTCACACGCGCGTCCGCACGCACACACACACGCGCGCGCACACACACACACACACACACACACACACACACACACACACACACACACACACACATACACACACACACACACACCATGAACCATCACCTGTGCAGCATAGCAGGAAGTTCATAACGACTGCTCTGCCTGGATTCTATATCTCGCTGTTTACATAACTCTGATGATGGAAATAAAACCTCGAGGGAAAAACAAAACAAGACAAACAAATTTAGAGTCAAACCATTCCCCCTTTTCATTCTATTTATCATTACAGAAATTCCCATTCTTGTAATTCTCAAGATCACAGCAGTGAAAACAGACTTCAAACACTGCCGGAAGTTCCCAAAAAAAGTGCCGACACCTTTCAATTTTTTTGTTTTTTTTCCAAGCGTCAGCATTCGCAACACGTCAATGGCCTAATAAGCTTTGGTCAAATTTGGTGAAATATACATCCAGAAACAGCTGAGAAAAACACGTTCACATTTTTTCTGTCACAGACACACACACACACACACCTCTCCCGGTCAATATGAAACAATCTCTTTTTTGAACAATTGAAAAAGAAAGACAGTAAGACGTAAACCAAATCAAAAAGAAAGTTTCAGTATCAGTTTCACTTATTGTTAGAACAGCTTCATATGAATCAACTCCGCAGATGCCAGCCATACGATGGAAAAAAAATCCAAAATGATCATGGCATGTCATAAGCCTGTGCAAAAATCCAATACGCTGCTATGGTTTCGATGTTCTACTTAGTGTATGGGTTCTATGTATTATTGCCTGTGCTTGTGTCAGTCTGTTACTGAATCAAACTTAGTGTGTTATGACTTATGAAGCTCACCACAAAATACCATGAAAAGCTTATCCCAAAATTGTCACTTTGCCAGGAACAAGGTTTATGTATACCACCCAAATGCCGAAAAAGTTCAGTGTCCCCAGATGTCATGAGACTCCACCCATCACCGCAAAGCATCAACTCCCACCCAGTCTACCCATCCTTAAAGATACAAACTGGTCATACGAGTTTCCAAACTGGAACACATCTCCACCATTCGCGGTGTACCGCAGTATGACACCCCACCCTCATCATATTATGACTGCAGAATTTCCCCAAGCCTACAACCTGCATCTGAAAGACCAAAACACCATTCGCGGTGTACCGCAGTATGATACCCACCCTCATCATATTATGACTGCAGAATTTCCCAAAGCCTACAACCTGCATCTGAAAGACCAAAACACATGTCACAGCAAACCTGAATAGATAAAATCAAATTAGATGAGTTTAAAATAGGATCCAGTGTAAACAGATGAAGCATGCCAGGTCCAAAAGAACGAACAGACTGCATCAATGCGTCACACACATCACACAGGTCCATGAACACAACTCAAAGAATTGTTTTTGCGATAGGTAAAAAAACAAATTCCTGGTCTACAAATATCACTGCAGAGAATCTTTTGGTCTACAAATATCACTGCAAAGAATCTTTCCAGCCTTTCCAAGTAAACTATTTATTTATTCATTTTCATGAAACTATTTGGTCTTCTTTTTTCCTTCTTCTAATGTGTGTGTGTGTGTGTGTGTGTGTGTGTGTGTGTGTGTGTGTGGTGTGTGTGTGTGTGTGTGTGTGTGTGTGTGTCTGTGTCTGTGTGTGCGCGCGCGCGCGCACGCGTGCATGTGTGTGCGTGTCTGTCTGTCTGTCTACCTGCCTGTCTGCCTGCCTGCCTGCCTGCCTATCAACCTTTCTATCTGTCTGTCAATGACTACCATTTCTAAAACAATTATTATTATAATCGTTGCAATGATGATGATGATGATGATGACAATTATGACATGGCGTTCTAACTGTTCTCTACCATACGCTGACGCAAAACAGCATCTAGGAGAAAGAGACATTGAAAACAAAACAGCCTGTGTACGAGTCCAGATTCAACTTTTGTTTTTGCACGTTGTGTTAACAATCGATTCCGTGAACTTTCGGGAATGAACTTTTGGCAATCTGTGTACAGGAAACTGTCTATAAACTACATGAGGTGGTCGTAGGCGGTAGGCATTCCATCTCCACAGTAACGAAGAAACAACAGTTTTACAATGAAGAAGACATGTATGGAAGGCTACTGGTTTCCCAACGGATAAATCGAATTTGTGCATAAAATGCTTGTGCTTACTACCTCTAGGGTGACTGCAGCTCTCGCATGGTATTTACCTATCCCTAACACCTGTATGTTTGTTTGTTTATTTGTTTGTTTGTTTGTTTGTTTGCTTGTTATTACGGGAAAATTGTATGTCAGTAATGCGCACGTGCGGCGTATAATTATCATGAAACAGTGAAATGTTACCCTGAAGATCTAATTGGGTCACTAAATAATCGGCAATTACAATTGTGGATTACAACCACGAAACACTGATGAACTATACTCGGAAACTATTAAGAAACTCAGCATTCGCCGCAGTCTAACTCAGGTATAAAGCAAAATGCACATTAAGAAGATGATCTGTAAAACGAAGGGAGAGGCTTTGGGGAAAAGACAAATAAAAGAACCATCAGGTGGAAATATGACAAAATGACAAAACAGATGTGAAAAGAAAGACAGTGTAAAGGAAATACGAAAGACAGAAAGAGAGAAAGACAGAGATACACATAGAAACACACAGAGAGGCAGACAGGCGGACAAACAAAAGGATAGAATGAGAGAAAGAAAACAAAACGTGAGCATTCGCGACTCGTGAACAGTCAACACCTGTGATCAAAATTTGGTAAAGATCCATCAAGAAATAGTTGAGAAAATTTTGATAACACACTTTGATCACTCTCTCTCCTCTCTCTCTCTCTCTCTCTCTCTCTCTCTCTCTCTCTCTCTCTCTCTCTCTCTCTCTCTCTCTCTCTCTCTCTCTCTCTCCTAGTAACGTTGAAGTCTGAAGTCTCTCTCTCTCTCTCTCCCCAAGATTAAAACAAAAACCACTGCAATTCTATAACTACTACCACTATTACTGCTGCTGCTGCTGTTGCTACTACTACTACTACTACTACTACTACTATTACTACTACTACTACTACTAATAATAATAATAATAATAGTAATGACAATAACAATAACATTAACAATAATAATTATATTTATAAGGAGCCAAATCTTGACTCAAGAATCAAATGACGGCGCTCACTGTCATCATTCACAAGAGCAATCACAAACAACAACGAAATCTCCAGGGCACAAAGCTCACGCAAAGTAAGGGGTGAGGAGGGAGAAACAGGAGGGGGAGTCAGGTGTGTGACCCGCCATCCTCCCACGAGATGCTGAGCTAGGGTACCTCAAACGTGTGCGGAGAATGACTTTGACCCAAGCTGTCATTTCTCTGTCACAGATGCACACTCCCCTCCACCCCCCACTTCAGAAAGGCAGGAAGACTAATTGGTCTTCAAGGGCGGGACCTAGAAATAAACCTATTATTTAATATACATATGTATTTTTTATGTCTATGCCAGGGCAGCTGGGCGAATGCCATGCTCTTCCTGATTTTGAACTGCCGTGGGATCTTTTAGCGTGCGCAGGCCAGAAAGCACACGGGTCCGACTCATATCATAGGTAATGTCTTAAATCTTTGACTCCCGCACCCTGTCCATGAACATCCTGCATCGTCAACCACGCTGAAGGAAGCTGGTGGAAAGGGTGAGGAAGTCAAAGGGTTAAGTTTCTGGTGGACAGGGTGCGGGAGTCAAAGGGTTAAATTTCACGACCCGCAGTAGCCCTCTGAAGATTTATGTAATATATAATCTACGCCAGTGTGTTCCTTTTTATTCTTAATTACCAGGAGGACAAAAACAGCGCTTAATACCAAGACATCTTACACCGAACCTGTGAAAAATTCGACTTATACTCTCGAGCTTGGGAGGTGTTGCCATAGAAACCAGCTGATAATGCGTGTTTGGGCAAAGCTTATTACCTGGGCTTGTTTACTGACGCAGGTAGGCTGCAGACTGAAGCAAACCAGTTATACAGATATCATTAATTATAGGCGTCTGTGGTTTTCCATGTCTTGGAGCGCTATAACCTCCTGGTGATACTTAGACATAATTATAATTCTGACGTCTGTCGGGTTTTATTTTGAGACCGTTTTGCAGACAGACAGGATGGAGTGGTCGATATCCTGGACACGTGCAGTACAGTTTACGTTATTGGACCGATTTGTTGGGTAGATGCATGGGTGGACGGGTGGATGGATGGATGGATGGATGGAAGGGTGGATGGATGGATGGATGGATGGATGGATGGATGGATGGATGGATGGATGGATGGATGGGTATATAATGAAAGGAAGCGTATAGTACGCTCTTATAGCGCTGTCACACAGTCTCCATCCAGAATGGAACTCCACAGCAATATGATTATCATTCCCGTCGTGTTGCATCATCAGTGAACGGTGAAAAACTGTCCCAACTCTGAGGTCACTGAAGTGGCACAAACATGGGACAGCAATAAAATGATTAAATATTCAACATGTTAACAAATGCATAAATAAAGAAAACAACGGTCAATGCACGCGCGCGCGCGCGCGCACGCACGCACACACACACACACACACACACCACACACACACACACACCACACACACACACACACACACACACACACACACATCTACACATACTATATAATCTACGTACATAAAAATTCTACCTACCTATGTATCCACCGCGCTTCCTATCTACATACCAACCAACCAACTAAAATATATCAGTGCATGCATGCATGCATACATACATACATACATACATACATACATACATACATACATGTATACATACATGTATACATATGTGCATACATACATAACATACGTACGTACGTATGTAGATACATGCATTCAAAAATACATACCTACGTACGTACCTACGTACATGCATATAATTATAAGCATACATACAAGCATACATACAAGCATATACACAAGCATACACATATACACACATACATACATAACATAACATACGTACATACATACATAACATACATACATAATACATATATACATACATGCATGCATACATACATACATACATGCATGTACGCATACATACATGCATGTACGCATGCATACATACATACACACATACATACATACATACACACATACATACACACACACATATATACATACATACACACAACCAAATCCTATCCTGCCATTTCTTCCTTCCCATACCAACCATGTTCTCTGTCAGTGGAAACATCAACAGTCTAGATAACGGCAAGGCGTGTCTCAACACCACAGGTGTACGTTAACCCCTTTCTTCCACATCCTATCCAACAGCATCCTGCAGGACTCTATCCGGTACATTTCAACAGACGGGATTGGATCGACTTTTTCGTTTTTGTTTGTTGTTAGTTTTCTGACTTATTTTTTCTCCGATGCATATATGCATGTTGTTTTTGTTTTGTTGTTTCTCGTGTCATTTTTTTTCATTGATTCGTGTATTCCTTTTTTCTTGATAAACTGACAAAATATGTAATATATAATTTTTTTCATACTGACATGTATGTATGTACAAATCACATATTCAACATGATCCTGTTTAATACACAAATCCACGTGTAAATCTGTATAATACGTAAGTTCTTCCCTGTAGAGAAAGGGAAGGTTGTGTCCACACCAACTTAGAACCTTTTTATAGATAAAATAGTACGAAATACAACAGTAGGCATGTGTGAATAATACATCCCGTTCAGCTTAGAAATAGACACAATGGAAAATTAATGTATAGGAAGGAGTTTTGAGTTTGCTCCGGAGGGATTCATCTCGCTGAGATTCATATGCGCTACACCTCTATCTGCAAGTAATAATCTGGCAGACTCCCTCAGCCTGCTCAAATCTATGCACTCGTAAGGTCTTGAAATAGCGAAGGAGGAGAAGGATCTATGAAACACTAAACTGACACTACCAGTCTAATTGATGGAAGCATTAGGATGGACAACGAACAGGCTTGTTTTTAACATTGCAGGACGGGACTAATCTCAGGAGGTCGTAGCACAGCAAAACAAATTCTTCAGTTTGTTTTCCACACTGCGCAGGCGCTATGTTGTTGCACAGTCTGCATACTCCGTCCTTAGTAGGCGTGCATGCCGGGTGTTTTCATGTTACCATGAGCCGTCGGACAGTGACATGGCTTAGGTTTAACGTGCATATTTTGATGTTTAGCGTGTGTATACATATGAAGAGGGTTTAGGTACTGTCAAGTCCGCACACAAGTTCACCAGGGTGATCGGTAAACGCTACACTCTTTACCCACCAAGTGGGAGGTACCCAGGCAAGATCATACCTACAATGTACATCTTCCTATTGCAAATCCGACGTCTTATCCATTGACCGATCGCTCCCGTCGTTCGTTTCTTTGTTTCTTTCTTTCTTTGTTTTGGGGGTAACAACGGAGATTTTCTTGTTGTTGCGTAAAATGTGGGCTGCCCTCTCTGGGGAAAGCTCATTACCACAGCAGTGCGCTACCTGGTTTTTGGTTGTTGTTTTTTTGTTCCCTGTAAGCTTTGTGTTTGTTTACCTATAAATGTGGAAGTTGAATCACAGCAACTGCCAGTACTCAAGCAAACAGAAACCAGGAACACATGAAAACTGAGTGAAAACGCGGATTTAACTGAGAAACACGCAATGCACTACATATTGGACAAAACCAACAGATCAAATCATGCGAATTTTTCCATACAATTTTACTAGGTAACAACTCTTTGTTGCCGTGAGTTCTTATGTGCGCTACGGGGACCTTGGTTCAATGAAAACTGGTGGATAAAGCGAAGGAGTGAAAGGGTTACGTTTGCAATAAGTTAATAGACAAAGTGAGGGAGTAAAACAATAAGTTTGACGAAACAAGGTAGACTGGGTGAATGAGTGAAAGGGTTAAGTTTGTGTTTGGACAAACAACAGTACGTGAGTTTAACTGGAGTCAGAAGAGGACAGAGAAAAGGTGTGATGGTGACGTGTGTGTCGTCTGTAAAAGGTATTGGACAATAACTGACTGCAACGATTGATTAAACTTTCGTTTGTCGTCTACATGATCAGGCCACACATATCTGTCGATGTACGTAGCCTGTTTTTTGTTTTGCTTTGTTTTGTTTTGTTTTGTTTTGTATTTGAGTTCCTGCCGGCTGCCGTGGCATTTGGTGGCCAGAGAAGCCATGGCTCCTATCCCTCCATTTGACAGAGACGCCAACGTTGTAATTCACGTTCAACTCTCTGGTCCTTTTGACCGGAGGGGCAGGTTGATTAAGGCTTCCGACTGAACTTGTGGTTCATATGGGCGTTCAGTCGGTTCATTGCATCTCGTACGGAGCCTCATCAGGACCACTTTCTGCTCTCTGGACAAAGGGTGGTAGTCATCCCTTTCTGTCGGTGACTTAAATTTAAGACTGATGGGACTGAACCAAGAGGGACGTTCTACAAGTGCTGTTTCTTGGTGACTGATTAAAAACACACACAGATTAACAACAAATGATCCATCCAGTCTCGCAACAGAAACGGTCCTATCCACTCTAAACAAAAAATCATCCTATCCATTCTCAATACACAAATGATCATATCCATCTCAACAGAAGGATCCTATCCATCTAAACAAAAGATCTATCCACCTTAATAACACAATTCTCTATTCACTCTCAAT
Organism: Monoplex corrugatus; assembly: GCA_030674185.1. NCBI lineage: Eukaryota > Metazoa > Mollusca > Gastropoda > Littorinimorpha > Ranellidae > Monoplex > Monoplex corrugatus. Next base: position 31,659,207 of record CM060309.1, read on the forward strand.
AACACAAATATCCTATCCACTCTCAACAACAGAAATCATCTATCCACTTGAACAATGAAATGATCCTATCACCTGAACAGAGATCATCCTATCTACCTAAAACAAAATCATCCTATCACCTCAAAACAGAAATCATCCTATCCACCTGAACAACAAAATCATCTATCCATCTGAAAACAAAATCATCCATCCACCTGAACAACGAAATCATCCTATCACCCTGAACAACAGAAATCATCCTATCACCTGAACAACACAATCATCCTATCCATCCTGAACAACAAAATCATCCATCCATCCTGAACAACAGAAATCATCCTATCTCTTGAACAACAAAATCATCCTATCCACCTGAACAACACAAATCATCCATCCACCTGACAACAGAAATCATCCTATCCATCCTGAACAACAGAAATCATCCTATCCATCTGAAAACAAAATCATCCTATCCACCTGACAACAAAATCATCCTATCCACCTGAACAACACAAATCTCAACCAATCTTCTATAACAACAGAATCACCTATCCACTCTGAACAACAGAAATCATCCTATCCACCTCAACACAGAAATCATCCTATCCACCTTGACAACAAAATCATCCTATCCACCCTGAACAACACAATCATCCTATCATCCTGAACAACACAAATCATCCATCCACCTAACAACACAAATCATCCTATCCACCTGAACAACACAAATCATCCTATCCACCTGAACAACACAAATCATCCTATCCACCTGAACAACACAAATCATCCATCCACCTGAACAACACAAATCATCCTATCCACCTGAACAACACAAATCATCCTATCCACCCTGAACAACACAAATCATCCTATCCACCTGAACAAACACAAATCATCTATCCACCTGAACAACAAAATCATCCTATCCACCTGAACAACACAAATCATCCTATCCATCTGAACAACAGAATCATCCATCCATCCTGAACACAGAAATCATCCTATCCATCCTGAACAACAAAATCATCTATCCACCTGAACAACAAATATCCTATCCACCCTGAACAACAGAAATCATCCTATCCACCCTGAACAACACAAATCATCCTATCCACCCTGAACACACAAATCATCCTATCCACCTGACAAACAAATATCATCCACCGAACAACAAATCATCCTATCCACCTGAACAACAGAAACATCAACCACCTGAACAACTCAAATCACCTATCCACCCTGAACAACACAAATCATCTATCCACCCTGAACAACAAATCAACAATCCCTAACACACAAATATCCATCCCCTGAACAACACAAATCATCCTATCCACCTGAACAACAAAATCATCCTATCCACCCTGAACAACAGAAATCATCCTATCCACCCTGAACAACAGAAATCATCCTATCCACCCTGAACAACAAACATCATCACCCTAACAACACAATCATCCATCCACCTGAACAACACAAATCATCCTATCCACCTGAACACCATCACATCATCCACCTGAACAACAGAAATCATCCTATCCACCCTGAACAACAAAATCATCCTATCCACCTGAACAACAGAATCATCATCTCCACCTGAACAAACACACCACACAATCATCCTATCCACCTGAACAACAAAATCATCCTATCCACCCTGAACAACAAAATCATCCTATCCACCCTGAACAACAGAATATCTATCACCTGAACACAAAATCATCCACCCCTGAACAACAGAAAATCATCCTATCCACCTGAACAACAGAAATCATCCTATCCACCTGAACAACAGAAATCATCCTATCCACCCTGAACAACAGAAATCATATCCTATCCATCCCTGAACAACAGAAATCATCCTATCCACCTGAACAACAGAAATCATCCTATCCACCTGAACAACAGAATCATCCTATCCACCCTGAACAACAGAAATCATCCTATCCATCCTTGACAAACAGAAATCATCCTATCCACCCTGAACAACAGAAATCATCCTATCCACCTGAACAACAGAAATCATCCTATCCACCTGAACAACAAACAATCCTATCCACCCTGAACACAGAATCATCTATCCATCCTGAACAACAGAAATCATCCTATCCACCCTGAACAACAGAAATCATCATCCACCCTGAACAACAGAAATCATCCTATCCACCTGAACAACACAAATCATCCTATCCACCCTGAACAACAGAAATCATCCTATCCATCCTGAACAACAGAAATCATCCTATCCACCTGAACAACAAAATCATCCTATCCACCTGAACAACAGAAATCATCCTATCCATCCTGAACAACAAAATCATCCTATCCACCTGAACAACACAAATCATCCTATCCACCTGAACAACAGAAATCATCCTATCCATCCTTGAACAACACAAATCATCCTATCCACCTGAACAACACAAATCATCCTATCCACCCTGAACAACAGAAATCATCCTATCCACCTGAACAACAAATCATCACCTACACCATCCTAAACAACAAAATCATCCTATCCCACCTGAACAACAGAAATCATCCTATCCACCCTGAACAACAGAAATCATCCTATCCACCCTGAACAACAGAACAAATACATCCATCCTCACACCTGAACAACAGAAATCATCCTATCCACCCTGAACAACAGAAATCATCCTATCCACCCTGAACAACAGAAATCATCCTATCCACCCTGAACAACACAAATCATCCTACCCACCCTGAACAACAGAAATCATCCTACCACCCTGAACAACAGAAATCATCCTATCCATTACCTTGAGCGGCAATAATACACCACAATGTTCTGCCTGCGGACATTGCCGCCTACTCCAGCATATGTGCCAAGTGGGGCTGTCTTACACTGGTCAATGTCTCGCTGGAGGAACTATTCTGGGGCACTAAACGCGACTTGATGAAAACCACGTCCTTCGGTTACACCACAGGACTGACCATTTGAGGCATAACCATGTTCAGACGAAAACAGAAGAAGTCATGAGAGGACCCAAAAGTACTCATTAATCCATCAATGTTTTGGGAGAGTACAGGGAATCTTGCTATCTATCTTTTATATATTTCGATGATGATGAAATTAGATGGACAGAGGTAGTGCATGCATTGTTCCTCTCTCTCCTCTCTCTCTCTCTCTCTCTCTCTCTCTCTCTCTCTCTCTCTCTCTCTCTCTCTCTCTCTCTCTTTATTTTGCCGTTTGATATCGTTGTTTATGTACTTCTTTCTTACAAAGGATGTAACACGTTTATGTACTTCTTTCTTACAAAGGATGTAACACGTTTATGTACTTCTTTCTCACAAAGGATGTAACACGTTTATGTACTTCTTTCTTACAAAGGATGTAACACGTTTATGTACTTCTTTCTTACAAAGGATGTAACACGTTTATGTACTTCTTTCTTACAAAGGATGTAACACGTTTATGTACTTCTTTCTTACAAAGGATGTAACACGTTTATGTACTTCTTTCTTACAAAGGATGTAACACGTTTATGTACTTCTTTCTTACAAAGGATGTAACACGTTTATGTACTTCTTTCTTACAAAGGATGTAACACGTTTATGTACTTCTTTCTTACAAAGGATGTAACATGTCTGTGAAGCAACTTCACGCCAGGCTTTTGGTATAGTTGCTCACAGCAGCTTCATCTCCGCGTGACACCTTCCGGTACAAGGAGACATACATAGTGAAGTAAGATGGAGCCTAAGTACCAGTCGCCAGAGTGCAATGGCCAGAGCAACGGACTGACATCCGGAAGGCTATGGGTTCGAATCCCATCATTCCTGCCAAATTCATTGTGGGATTCTTCCATGCGAACTGGTTCCTGCCCGGAGTTGTGTGTGCTGCTGGCTCATTGGGAAGTTTTGCACCACACAGTCATGTCTATCCATTTCACGTCATTAAGGGTGCTGCTCAAATTTTCTGACCAACACCGCTGTGGACGTATGTGTTTTTCGGGTCTGGTTTAACCAGGATATAAGCGCGGAACCCTGTTCCGCAGCTCCCATCCATAATGGAACTCCATAGCACCACGATTATCATCCACATCATCAAACACCATCATGATATTATGAAAAATTGTACCCAACTCTGTAACAAGGGAAATGACATAGAAATGGGATAGTATATACGCACACAAAAGATGGATGCAAAATGTACACGGTAATACATTTTTTAGGTCTGACAGGACTTACAAGTACAGTGTATATATTATTCTTTACGACACATCAGATCTAAAAGTACACGGTTTAATTCAGTGTTGATGATCAATTTACCCGCAAAACACAGAACAGCTGGAGTGTAGCTGGCTGAAGAGGACCTAAAAATGTCCGGTAATGAACGGTTTAGTCAGCTTGTTCGCATTCGATCAATGGCTGATGTCAGTTCATTTACCGACTGACTGACTAACGATACATGGATGGACGGGTTGTCAGAAAGATGGATGGCTAAATGTTACTGATAGTTCGTTTGCCTGACAGTTTTATTATTATCATTATTCTTTCATTATCATCGTGATGATGACGATGACGACGACGACGACGATGATGATGATGACGACGACGATGACGACCACGACGATAATCATGATCACGATCATCATCATCATTATCATAATATTATCATTATTGATATCATCATCATCATGATTATTATCATGAGCATCATTATTACTGTGATTGTATAATCAGTATTATTAGTATCACTATTATTAGTATTCAATTTTATAATTCTTATCAGTACTACCAGTCGATGAAAGTATATTCAGTATACACAGTTTTTGATGACAACATCGGATCTACAATATGGAAGCTTGCTCATTCCCGGATTTTTTGTTTGTTTGTTTGTTTTTCTTGTTTGTCTGATTGATTAGAAACACATTACAGGCATTCATATTGAAAATCCCCTGTCTTTCAAACAAAGTAAATGTCTGCATATTTTACAGAAAAAGATAATCTCAAAATAGATCTCTTTCAGTAAGATAACAAAACTGCAAAGCTTAATAAACAGTTTACAACTCTTCCAGGTAGAGTCACGTTGCAGCTGAGAGAGAGAGAGAGAGAGAGAGAGAGAGAGGGGTGTGTGTGTGTGTGTGTGTGTGTGTGTGTGTGTGTGTGTGTGTGTGTGTGTGTGTGTGTGTGTGTGTGTGTGTCTGTGTCTGTGGATATATGTGCTTTCATGCGTGTGCGCGCGCGTTTGTGTGTGCACGCACGTATGTGTATGAAAACACTTGTAGTTTATCAAATAATTCATCTTTGCCATTATCTGCCGTAGCTCTTGATGGACACTGTTTATGCTGCGTTAATGTATTTACCTGACACTCCATTCCTCCATTTCATAAATATCATTATCGTTATACGAAACGTAATAAAGACTTATCAACAGAGCCAGCCCGAAGAAACAGCAATATAATCAATTGTTAAATATCAACTGGCAGTCACTTCACTCACATTAAAGTCATGTCCATTAAAACGTTGATTTTGTTAACCTTCACCTTGGCAATGAGGAAAACATCCCCAGCCCAGCAGGTGGCAGACTGAGGATGACCTTCAGATAGGGAGGCTAACCGTGCAAAATGCCACTGAAGCTTGCCTTAACAAATATGCCAGCAGTCCTGGACGAATGGCGATGGTTTCTATCAGAACGAGGTAATTTGGCTCCTGATAAGGCCACACCTAGGAAAATGGGAACGTGATCTCAAATCTTTGTGTAGCTCTATGCACAGCTAAATAGCTATTATGTACCATGGCGAAATCGTCAGACGGATGATAATAAAGGCCGCCTATAGCCCGACTCCTCTCCGATCAAAAGGGAAGTGTTTGGGCCGTGAGATAAGGCAGGGTAGGGTAACCCCTACAGAAGTAGCAGAGGGCTCAGGTCAGAGATGCTGTTGCAGGTACTTTCTAACCAACCAAAGTACCATGCAAGATAGTGCCAAGTTTTCGACTAGCAATAACCACGCTTCGGTTCGATCTCGTCGGACATGGTTCGGCTGTAACTCAAAACTGGTATTCACGGTCATCTACATCCAACGCAAATGGAGTAGTGTAAGGTTCTGTATCTCAGAAGGGTCCAACGTGGAGCGACAGGAGACATGGCTGACTGCAGCTCCCGATGTAAATGACCATGCAGACATTTGCTTTATATTGCATGGTACCATAATTTGTTACACGAAATCTGCAGGTCCGATTGCAGCCTCTACGATTTATGGGGTTATCCCTATCCCGTCTTTAGCTCATGGCTAAAGGATCTTCCCAATGAGCGAAGGGAATGGGGTGGTAATAAGGCATTGGGCGGCCCTTATCTGCCTGATGGCTTCATTGTATAATGCACAGGGTATTTTTCAGGCGATCCTTGCCACCTCGCTCCGTCATCAAAGAAACCATTGCCAGTTGGTCAGGGATAGCTTACACGTCCATGCAACGCTGAACACATTATTACATCGATGTTACTTCTATCAAGTGAAGCGACAACAGTCATGGCAAATTACAACTTCTCTGACTACTAAGGTGCATGGCAGCCGGCAGGAACTGGGAGAACACACACGCACACACACAGACACGCACACACACACACACACACACATACACACACTCTCTCTCTCTCACACACACACACACACATACAGAAACACACACACACACAACACACACAGACACACACAGACACACACAGACACACACACACACACACACACCAGCCAAATTCATCGCCAAACAGGACTCGACCACGTAGACGGCGAACGAAAGAAAAAGTTAAAACCACACTACCCTTACACAATCATCAACACGGATAAGGTTTCACATTTTAATGAACCAGCTAAATAAATCACAGCCAGCCACTACCCACTTGGTGGAGGCAGACACAAGAAGATCATTACCAAGAAGATAAGGAAAAGACAAACAACATTTATAAGCCATTTTCTGAGGAATGGGGAATTAGAGAACCTGGTCGCAACAGGAAAGCTGGAGGGAAAGAAAACACCAGGTAGACCCAGGGAAAAAAATTAATGGACGGACTTGACAGAGAGGATGGGAGATGCACTAGCAGCGACAAAGGATAGATTCCTATGGAGGGCCATGATCGCCAACGCTACGCGGCAGGGCACATAATGATGATGACAGCCCTCTCCACAACATCGTCCGGGCTGCCTTTCACTGAACATCTGAAGGAAAACGATAGAGATGAAGACCCTGGGACACTTGGCAAAGAACAGCGGAAAA
>CM060309.1:31671424-31673924 GCA_030674185.1 Monoplex corrugatus
GATAGTTTAGCTACCAGTAATATATGGTTGACCTTGTTTCTCTTTATGTCTGGGGCTATTTCCCTTTTTGTTATACCAAAAAGTGCTATTTTTTTCATTCATAGCAATATGTATATCATGATGTGTTAATACATACTGTTTTACATTCTTCCAAAAGGGCCTTAGTTTTGGACAGGTGTAGAATGCATGCTCGATGTAGTCTACCTCTTGGCACCAGAGGAATTTTTTGTAGTAGAATGTTTGTAGGATAAATGTTATGCAGGAACTTAAAGTGGAGTAATCTCAGCCGAGATTCCTTTGTGCATTTGTATGCGGTGGAGAAGTAGTCTTGTATATTGATGTGTAACTTGCGCTTCCAAAAATTGGTTACACATATTTCATGGTTTTGTTTTACAGAGAATACTTTCCTGATTTGTTTGTTTGATAGTGAGGTTAGATTTCCACCCTCTGTCATGATGTTGTTTGGAATTTCGTCTCTGTTAGCGTTGTTATTGAGTTTGTGTTTCCATGACGTGGAAGGGAATTAACAATTGCGTTGTATTCGAAGAGTAACGTTGGGCCGGGGCCTATGTTCTGTTCTATTTTAGTCAGGAAATATGAACGACACCAGACGCATCCGTGAAGTGGATGAGTAGATTCGACTATTCGTGTGGTCCTTGCCTTCCTAACGAACATACTCCTCAATTCTGGGTATGAGCCTGTTGGGGCCAAAAAATCCACAATGATCTTCACAAGACTGTTGAGATTCAAACCCATATCCCTCCAGTCGTTTTGCTAACCACTGCACCACATCGACTGGGTTACATGATCAAATCTTTCGTTTTGTTGATGATCGATATATCATGTATGTCACTGTCAGCCTAATCCATACTTAAATTCCAATCACGTCGGTTTCAATACATTATGTATGTCATTGTCTGCCTAACCCACATTAAAATCCCAATCATGTCGGTTTATTCATAATGGTTGTCTCCTTCAAAACAATGATTTTAATGATACGAACGTGCTTTTTTTTCTTTTTTCTTTTTTGGTATATCTCTGAATTTGAAAATCAAAAACAGGAAGGTTTTCGTTCTTTGCAGCGAATCCTCCATCCCCGACTGCGTGTGTGTGTGTGTGTGTGTGTGTGTGTGTGTGTGTGTGTGTGTGTGTGTGTGTGTGTGTGTGTGTGTGTGTTTGTGTGTGTGTGTGTGTGTGTGTGTGTGTGTGTGTGTGTGTCTGTCTGTCTGTATGCGTGTGTGTGTCTGTATGTGTGCGCGTGCGCGTGTGTGTAAGTGTGTGTGTAAGGATGTGTGTGCGTGAGAGAGAGAGAGACAGAGAGAGAGAGAGACTGAGACTTCAGGTGGTTTATATACTTAGGCCACAGCCTGTAAGAAACGGGAAATGCACAAACCAATACAATATCATATTCACATAAACATTAACTAAGGAGCAACAATATTTCTAATCTTAAATGTTTTGTACAAACGCATAATAAACAAAAGAAAGAACGTGAAATGCAAACATTCTATTCCTATTCACGCCTTGGGTTCGAGGACAGTAATTCTTATAACAGACTCAAGAAATTGCTCTATCCTTAAAATTTTGATTAAACGCTTTGTACAGAAATAAAGCTAAATTTCGTACAACATTAGTGGCATATGTTATATCAATGAGAGCGAGCGAGCGAGAAAGAGAGAGAGGGGGAGAGTGAGAGACAAACAAACATACTTACAAAGAGAGAGAGACAGACAGAAAGTACATCACTTGAAACGGGGTTTGATCTTATTCAACGAATTATTGTTTCTGACACGCGCGCTCGCACGCACACACACACACACACACACACACACTCCTCTCTCTCTCTCTCTCTCCGAGTGAGCGTGTGTGTACATGTATAACTGTATATCCCTTTGCAAAAGACGTTATAAATAGAGCTTTATATATGGCCGTCCCCTCTCCCCCCACCTGCCTAACAAATAAAAGTTACTGAATTTCAATACCAGGGTTGTTGTGTTTCCAGCTTGTTTGTTGTTGCAAGCCATCGAATCATAACGGCGACTGACCGCGGTCGCGCGACTTCACCGGAAAGCGTGCGGGTCACACGTGATGTGACCGACAAGCCATTTATATTGTCAACACTTCAGCGGAGACAATGTCATGGGCCTTAACCGGGGGTGTTTATAAAAGTTCTATGTTACTGTCTCGGTGTCCTCCGTGTCCTCCCCCCTTACTCGCTCGTTCGTTCGTTCGACCTCGATCTTTTGCCTCTCTCTCACAGTGTGTGTGTGTGTGTGTGTGTGTGTGTGTGAGTCTCTGTGTGCTTGTATTTTTCCCCGCCCCAATCTCTTGTTTTCTTTCTTTCTTTTTCTTTTTTTTTTTTTTTTTTTTTTGTGACATGGATAAAATTATCTTGTGAAAGTCGGACTGTTCTTCCTACGGACAGCGCATCGCCGCAGTGCAGCACAGTCTCTGTGTGTGTGTGTATGTACAATGTATGTGTGTGTGTGTGTATACATAT
>CM060309.1:31676424-31683924 GCA_030674185.1 Monoplex corrugatus
AACCCCCCCCTCTCGTTCGTAACTAAGAACTCTAACCCCCCTCGTATCGACTAACAAGCTCTGAACCCCCCTCGTATCGACTAACAACTCTAACCCCCCTCGTATCGACTAACAAGCTCTAACCCCCCTCGTATCGACTAACAAACTTAACCCCCCTCGTATCGACTAACAAACTTAACCCCCCTCGTATCGACTAACAAGCTCTAACCCCCCTCGTATCGACTAACAAACTCTAACCCCCCTCGTATCGACTAACAAACTCTAACCCCCCTCGTATCGACTAACAAACTCTAACCCCCCTCGTATCGACTAACAAACTCTAACCCCCCTCGTATCGACTAACAAACTCCTAACCCCCCTCGTATCGACTAACAAACTCTAACCCCCCTCGTATCGACATAACAAATCTAACCACCCCTACCCCACCCTCGTATCGACTAACAAACTCTAACCCCCCTCGTATCGACTAACAAACTCTAACCCCCCTCGTATCGACTAACAAACTCTAACCCCCCTCGTATCGACTAACAAACCCAACCCCCCTCGTATCGACTAACTCGTATCACTAACAAACTCCAACCCCCCTCGTATCGACTAACAAACTCTAACCCCCCTCGTATCGACTAACAAACTCCAAACCCCCCTCGTATCGACTAACAAACCTAACCCCCCTCGTATCGACTAACAAACTCTAACCCCCCTCGTATCGACTAACAAACTCTAACTCCCCCTCGTATCACTAACAAACTCCAACCCCCCTCGTATCGACTAACAAACTCTTAACTCCCCCTCGTATCGACTAACAAACTCTAACTCCCCCTCGTATCGACTAACAAACTCTAACTCCCCCTCGTATCGACTAACAAACTCCAACCCCCCTCGTATCGACTAACAAACTCTAACCCCCCTCGTATCGACTAACAAACTCTAACCCCCCTCGTATCGACTAACAAACTCTAACCCCCCTCTATCACTAACAACTCTAACCCCCCTCGTATCGACTAACAAACTCTAACCCCCCTCGTATCGACTAACAAACTCTAACTCCCCCTCGTATCGACTAACAAACTCTAACCCCCCTCGTATCGACTAACAAACTCTAACCCCCCTCGTATCGACTAACAAACTCTAACCCCCCTCGTATCGACTAACAAACTCTAACCCCCCTCGTATCGACTAACAACTCTAACCCCCTCGTATCGACTAACAAACTTAACCCCCCTCGTATCGACTAACAAACTCTAACCCCCCTCGTATCGACTAACAAACTCTAACCCCCCTCGTATCGACTAACAAACTCTAACCCCCTCGTATCGACTAACAAACTCTAACCCCCCTCGTATCGACTAACAAACTCTAACCCCCCTCGTATCGACTAACAAACTCTAACCCCCCTCGTATCGACTAACAAACTCTAACCCCCCTCGTATCGACTAACAAACTCTAACCCCCCTCGTATCGACTAAAACTAACCTCGTACACTCCCCCCCTCGTATCGACTAACAAACTCTAACCCCCCTCGTATCGACTAACAAACTCTAACCCCCCTCGTATCGACTAACAAACTCTAACCCCCCTCGTATCGACTAACAAACTCTAACCCCCCTCGTATCGACTAACAAACTCTAACCCCCCTCGTATCGACTAACAAACTCTAACTCACCCCCCCTCGTATCGACTAACAAAACTCTAACCCCCCTCGTATCGACTAACAAACTTAACCCCCCTCACTAACACCCCCCTCGTATCGACTAACAACTTAACCCCCCTCGTATCGACTAATCAACGCTCTAACCCCCCTCGTATCGACTAACAAACTCTAACCCCTCGTATCGCTACAAGCTTAACCCTCGATCGCTAACAAACTCTAACCCCCCTCGTATCGACTAACAAACTCTAACCCCCCTCGTATCGACTAACAAACTCTAACCCCCCTCGTATCGACTAACAAACTCCAACCCCCCTCGTATCGACTAACAAACTCTAACTCCCCCTCGTATCGACTAACAAACTCTAACCCCCCTCGTATCGACTAACAACTTAACCCCCTCGTATCGACTAACAACCTACCCCCCCGACCCCACCCCCCCCCGTATCGACTAACAAACTTTAACCCCCCTCGTATCGAACCATGTATGAGCCTCCATCACGTCACTCTTCTCCACACAGAACCTAGTTACTACCCAATTACCCACCGACGTCGCCACAACGTCAGCCGTTAGTAGTTGGGGCCTCTGCCGCTGACAAGTATTTTCCGCTTATGCATCTTTGCGGTCTTACCGGTTTTCCGGCTTTGTGTGGACGTAGAAAGGGCCTGTGACGTGACTGATAATCAGTGACTGGGCCAATACTGGATCCTGAGTGAGTATCACGAGTGTTGTCTCGAGTTTTCCTGCGATGAAAGTTAGTGTAGTTTTGATCATAACAACTCAGCAAGGCGTGCCCGACAGATAAGTGATTAACTAGTTAGGACGTTGAACTTGAAACTGTAAGGTCTGAATCTGACACTACCGGCCTGAAGGATAAAGTGTGGAGATGTTTCGTAATAATGTGCAGACTTGTTCGGTCCCTGAACCCTGTTGAGTGCATACGCACGCAAAACACCAAACACGCACGTAAACATTCGGTAAGTCACGTCAATGTTCAATGGCTTGTGGAAACACGAAAAAAAACTCAGTAGCACACTCCCGAAAACGGAGTACGACTGACTAGAGACTAGGCTAGAACCATTTCAACACACACACACAATACTTCAACAGGAAAAAAAGGAAAAGAAAATTAACTACATGTATCAATGCATTTGCGCACATAATCTAAAGAGATGTCCCTGGCGTTGTACGGATGGGTTAAAACCAACAACATCAGCGGCCTTGCCCATAATGGGCCCAACAGACGAGGAAAATAAAAAATAATGGTTTTTAAATCTGGCGCGAGAAACCTTTGTGCATGTGGCCTCCATTCCACCCAGCTGTGGATATCTGATCCTGTTTAATGCTGGGTAACATGACGTAACGCACAGAGAGAGGGGGGGGGGGAGAGAGAGACAGAGAGAGAGAGACAGACAGACAGACAGACAGAGAGAAACAGGCAGGCAGACGGAGAAAGAGAGACAGACAGACAGACTGGGGGGGGGGGGGAGGAGAGACAGACAGACGGACAGAGAGAAAGAGAGAGAGAGAAGGGCAGCGAGGAGAGAGAGAGAGAGAGAGAGGGATGGAACGCAAACTGTCTTCATAATGCTATCTCTAAGTACAGTTGAGATTTTACTTATGACAAAAATTACTTTTTGTTTGTTTTCCCAATCTCCTTTTGGAAAAAAAGGGGGGTGGGGCGGAGAGATTGTTTCACATGAACCAGAGAGAGTGATGAGTGTGAAAGTTTGTGTGTGTGTGGGGGGGTATGTGTGGTGTGTGTGTGTGTGTGTGTGCGCGTGTGTGTGTGCGCGCGCGCGAGTGCGTATGTGTCTGTGCTCGTGCGTGTGTGTATGCGCGCGCACGCGGAGTGTGTGTGCATATATATATATATCTATGTGAGTGTACATGCATGTGGATGGTGTGTGTGTGTGTGTGTGTGTGTGTGTGTGTGTGTGTGTGTGTGTGTGTGTGTGTGTGTGTGCCCGTGCGCGCGCGCGTGTGTGTGTATGTGTGGGTGTGTGTGTGTGTGTGTGTGTGTGTGTGTGTGTGTGTGTGTGTGTGTGTGTGTGTGTGTGTGTGTGAGTCTGTGTCTGTGTGTGTCTGTCTGTCTGTTGTATGAGAAAAAATGCATGATCAGTATTTCCTTTCCTTTTTACATGTGGATCTTGACCAAATTTTCAATTAGAGCTGAGTAATAATGAGAAGTCACAAGAACATAACTTTTGATGGTCAAATTCCTAGGTCAAGTACACGTGAACCAAAAAAAAAAACAAACAAACAAAAAAGCATCCAAAATCAGCAGTTTCTGAGGAGGGTGTATGAACGGCACTTTCTAACAAACATTCAAAATCCGTTCAAATTGTTGTGACAGTCGGACATGTCCTCGCATCATGCGAAATTTTATCTCACTGGTGCTTCTTTTTTCCCCCCAAAGACACAGGGACCTTGAGAAGAACAAAATCCGGAATTTCTGATGAGAAGCAAAAACTTCACGAATAAACAGGGAGACTGACAGAATGACTTGACCATCTTGTTTCAACAGTTCATGTGACAAACACATTCATCACTGTTGTTGTTGTTGTGGTGGTGGTGTTTTTGTTGGAGTTGTTGTGGTGGTGTTTTTGTTGGAGTTGTTGTGGTGGTGGTGTATTAGGAGTTGTTGTGGTGGTGGTGGTGTATTACTGGAGTTGTGGTGGTGGTGATTTTGTTGGAGTTGTTGTGGTGGTGTGGTGGTGTGATTTTGTTGGAGTTGTTGTGTGGTGGTTTTTGTGGAGTTGTAGTAGTGGTGGTGTTTTTGTGGAGTTGTTGTGGTGGTGGTGTATTAGGAGTTGTTGTGGTGGTGGTGGTGTATTATTGGAGTTGTGGTGGTGGTGATTTTGTTGGAGTTGTGGTGGTGGGATTTTGTTGGAGTTGTTGTGGTGGTGGTGTATTAGGAGTTGTTGTGGTGGTGGTGGTGTATTACTGGAGTTGTGGTGGTGGTGATTTTGTTGGAGTTGTTGTGGTGGTGGTGATTTTGTTGGAGTTGTTGTGGTGTTGGTGTTTTTGTTGGAGGTGTTGTGGTGGTGGTGTTTTTGTTGGAGTTGTAATAGTGGTGGTGTTTTTGTTGGAGTTGTTGTGGTGGTGGTGTATTAGGAGTTGTTGTGGTGGTGGTGTATTATTGGAGTTGTGGTGGTGGTGATTTTGTTGGAGTTGTTTGTGTGGTGGTGATTTTGTTGGAGTTGTTGTGGTGGTGGTGTATTAGGAGTTGTTGTGGTGGTGGTGGTGTATCATTGCAGTTGTGGTGGTGGTGATTTTGTTGGAGTTGTTGTGGTGTTGGTGTTTTTGTTGGAGTTGTTGTGGTGTTGGTGTTTTTGTTGGAGTTGTTGTTGTGGTGTTGGTGTTTTTGTTGGAGTTGTTGTTGTGGTGGTGTATTGTTGGAGTAGTGGTGGTGGTGGTGTTTTTGTTGGAGTTGTTGTGGTGGTGTTGGTGTTTTTGTTGGAGTTGTTGTGGTGGTGGTGTATTGTTGGAGTAGTGGTGGTGGTGGTGTTTTTGTTGGAGTTGTTGTGGTGGTGGTGTATTGTCGGAGTTGTTGTGGTGGTGTTGGTGTTTTTGTTGGAGTTGTTGTGGTGTTGGTGTTTTGGTGGAGTTGTGTGGTGGTGGTATATTGTTGGAGTTGTTGTTGTGGTGTTGGTGTTTTTGTTGGAGTTGTTGTGGTGTTGGTGTTTTTGTTGGAGTTGTTGTGGTGTTGGTGTTTTTGTTGGAGTTGTTGTGGTGGTGGTGGTGTTTTTGTTGGAGTTGTTGTTGTGGTGTTGGTGTTGGTGTTTTTGTTGGAGTTGTTGTGGTGGTGGTGTTTTCGTTGGAGTTGTTGTTGTGGTGTTGGTGTTGGTGTTTTTGTTGGAGTTGTTGTGGTGGTGGTGTTTTTGTTGGAGTTGTTGTGGTGTTGGTGTTTTTGTTGGAGTTGTTGCGGTGGTGTTGTATTGTTGGAGTTGTTGTGGTGGTGTTTTTGTTGGAGTTGTTGTGTTTGTTGCAGTTGTTGTGGTGGTGTGTTTGTTGGAGTTGTTGTTGTGGTGTTGGTGTTTTTGTTGGAGTTGTGGTGGTGGTGTATTGTTGGAGTTGTTGTGGTGGTGTTGTATTGTTGGAGTTGTGGTGTTGGTGGTGTTTTTGTTGGAGTTGTTGTGGTGGTGGTGTATTGTTGGAGTTGTGGTGTTGGTGGTGTTTTTGTTGGTAGTTGTTGTGGTGGTGTTGTATTGTTGGAGTTGTGGTGTTGGTGGTGTTTTTGTTGGAGTTGTTGTGGTGGTGGTGTATTGTTGGAGTTGTGGTGGTGGTGGTGTTTTTGTTGGAGTTGTTGTGGTGTTGGTGTTTTTGTTGGAGTTGTTGTGGTGTTGGTGTTTTTGTTGGAGTTGTGGTGGTGGTGGTGTTTTCGCTGGAGTTGTTGTGGTGTTAGTGTTTTTGTTGGAGTTGTTGTGGTGGTGGTGTATTGTTGGAGTAGTGGTGGTTGTGTATTGTTGGAGTTGTTGCGGTGGTGGTGTTTTTCTTGGAGTTGTTGTGGCGGTGTTTTTGTTGGAGTTGTAGTAGTGGTGGCGACAGTGAATGTTAGTGTCATCACTGATTTGTGTGGACTGTTATTGTGTTTGTTGTAGTTGCTGCCGTTGTTGGCAATTTTGCTGATGGAAATCTCATCATTCTAGGTGACATCAATGTCCATTACGACAACACTCACCGTTATGACACAAGACATATCATCAACTCTCTGTCCAATCACAATATGACACAACATATTTCTGAACCAACCCATCAAAAAGGTCACATTCTTGACTGGATCATTTCTCGTGATCAGCACAATTCAGCTACTGACAACTGCCTAGTTCTTTCTACCCGTCTAACTTCAGCCCTTCCATCTGACCACTCTGCAATTCTCTGTTCTCTTGACACTTTCTCCTTCCCGTACAACGCGCACAGTGACTCGACGCAATCTCAAATCTATCGACCTCTCCACATTTTCATCTGATGCCTCCCGCCTCCTTTCTGAAAAGTCACATAACCTTGCCGATGAATTCTATACTACTCTCCACCATCTTCTGGACACTCATGCCCCAGCCACAACCCGTCTTTTACCTGACCGCCCCCCTACCCCCTGGCTCACTCATGAGATTGCCTGTGCAAAACGTGCCCGCCGCAGAGCAGAGCGCCACTGGCGCAAATCCAAACTCGCTGTAAATAGGCAACTTTTCCAAGCCTCTAAAACAAAAGTATCCACCCTCATTGCATCTGCAAAAACAAGCTATTTCCAAACCAAAATCCTGAATGCCTCTTCTTCAAGAGAACTCTTTACAACCATGAATCATCTCCTTGGCACACGAAAAGATTTACCTCTCCCAACAAAACACACAAATGAAGAACTCCCATCTGTATTCTCCAAGTATTTCACCACCAAAATACAAACTCTTCGTGACAGGCTCGACAGGACACCCTGTCAACCATACCCACCTGACCCTTCCTTCTCTGGCACACCTCTTACTACTTTTACCCCAATCTCACAAGAAGAAATTCTCAACACAATCAGATCCATGTCGTTCAAAACCTGCGAACTGGATCCTCTTCCAGGTTCTCTCTACTCTGACTCTCTCCCTACTCTCCTCCCATTCATCACTGACATCATCAACACTTCTTTCAAACTGGAACTGTCCCAGATTCTTTCAAGTCTGCTATTGTTCACCCTCTCCTCAAGAAATACAATTTAGACCCAAATGAACTGAAAAATTACCGGCCTATCTCTAATCTCTCTTTCTTGTCAAAACTCATCGAAAAAGTTGTCCTCAACCAGCTGAACTCTCACCTGTCTGCCAACAATCTTCTCAATCCTTTCCAGTCAGCCTACCGCCAGGGC
>CM060309.1:31688924-31696424 GCA_030674185.1 Monoplex corrugatus
AGAGAGACACAGAGAGAGAGACAGAGAGAGAGAGAGGTATACCCATCTAACACGCTTAGTGTTACTGGTGACAGACGTCCCTTCTTTCCCACAAGTGTCAAATTACGTTTCACTAAACGCGGCCAAACAAACACTGCGACTAACAAAGAGTTAAACCACGGAGGAACAACGGCAACAGGTAAACAGTTAAACGTGTCCCCAAACACCATGTGGGCGTAGGGGGAGTGCAGTGGTAGAGACCTCAAC
This sequence comes from Monoplex corrugatus, assembly GCA_030674185.1. Taxonomy (NCBI): domain Eukaryota; kingdom Metazoa; phylum Mollusca; class Gastropoda; order Littorinimorpha; family Ranellidae; genus Monoplex; species Monoplex corrugatus. The sequence goes on from CM060309.1 coordinate 31,689,171, forward strand.
TCGGTGTGCTCCGAACCAGCACTGTGAAGGCGCTGCACATCTCTTCTTCGCTGCTTTCTTTACCTTACCCAGTCTTGAACAGGATCAGATGGCCAATCACAGCTGGACTGCAGGACGCACGTATTAACCCCTTTTGACTCCCGAACCCTATCCACCGACTGCAAAAACTTAACCCTTTGACTCCCTCACCCTACCCACCAGCATATCGCAGGAAGCTGGTGGGTAGGGTGAGGGAGTCAAAGGGTTAAGTTTTTGCTTTGTTAGCATGGTTGACAATGCAGGATGCTGGTGGACATGGTGCGGGAGTCAAAAGGTTAAGCTTTCCCGAGTCAGATGGGACCAAACCTCTATCAGTTAATAAAAGAATTATTTGGGATTATCGGCTCCGATCACCTGCTACCAAAAGCTGAGCGTGCTATGGTCTCGTTGGACAGAAAGGGGCCACACAGTTACGTCCCATTTCACTTTACGGACGCGTCTTCGAGGTTGTTGCTGAAATTCTCTAACTCCGCAGTTGTCTGATCTTTCGGGCCTAGTTGACGCCAGGATATGTTATATAACAGTAACCATTGAGTTGATCTCTCTCACGCACTCTTACGAAACTCCACAGCATCATTATACCATTCTGACTATCATAACATTATCAATCGTCATAGCTAAGCGAAATTTGTTCCAGACTCTGTAGCCCTTCATGTCCTGATCTCGCGTTGTCCTCAGTGTCAATTTTCTATCCTGTTTCTGTGCCTGAGTACATTCAGGTCGGCGTCTGGGGGTGTCTTTAATTAATTAACGTCAGTAATCGTCCATGGGGGCTGTCGTTGGAGGGCTATGGTGGTGGTCGGTCTTTTTACCGTAAGGGTCTCTCACTCGGTGTGGCTCCGTGACTGAACAATCACTGTCGTTAGTATGGGGCTTAGTGCGTAGTGTCCTTAGTAATCTAACGTTAGACGGGTACATAACGTAGTTATAATGTTAGACGAGTTATAATGTTAGACGAGTACATAACGTAGTTATAACGTTAGACGGGTAAATAACGTAGTTATAACGCTAGACGGGTACATAACGTAGTTATAACGTTAGACGGGTACATAACGTACTTATAACGCTAGACGGGTACATAACGTAGTTATAACGTTAGACGGGTACATAACGTAGTTATAACGTTAGACGGGTACATAACGTAGTTATAACGCTAGACGGGTACATAACGTACTTATAACGCTAGACGGGTACATAACGTAGTTATAACGTTAGACGGGTACATAACGTAGTTATAACGTTAGACGGGTACATAACGTAGTTATAACGCTAGACGGGTACATAACGTAGTTATAACGCTAGACAGGTACATAACGTAGTTATAACGCTAGTCGGGTACATAACGTAGTTATAATGTTAGATGGGTACATAACGTAGTCATAACGCTAGACGGGTACATAATAATAAAATAATAATAATATATAATAATAATATATTTATTTATATAGCGCAAAATCTTGACAAAATCAAATCTAAGCGCTGAGCGTATACATGCATACATACCTACATACATATGAGCGTATACATGCATACATACATGCTTACATACTTACATACATAAATCTAAGCTGAGCGTATACATGCATACATACATACATACATAAATCTAAGCGTATACATACATACTTACATACATACATACGTACGCACATGCATACATAATAATTACAATATTTATATAGCGCAAATCTCGACAAAATCAAATCAAAGCGCCGAAAAGACACACACGCACACACGCACGCACGCACGCACCACACACACACACACACACACACACACACACACACACACACACACACACACACACACACACACACACACACACACACACACATGCATGGCCACAAATGGGGAGAAAAGAATAAAAGCAATAAAAGCAAGAATAAAACCAATGGAAAACCACAGAGAGCACATATACAATTATATATTAAAACAAAGTGATTCCCCTCCGAGCGGAGACAGGCTGCAGAGGGGGGTCAAGTGAGGTTAGGATTTTATGCAGAGGAGAAAAGGTGAGTTTTGAGAGCGGACTTGAAGGAGGCAAAAGTAGCTTGCTGACGGACTGAGAGAGGAAGTTTGTTCCAGGAGAGTGGACCAGAAACAGAGAAGGCTCGTGGACCATAGGTATTGAGCTTAGTGCGTGGAAAGCGAAAAGTCAGAGGATCGGAGACAGAGCGGAGGGTACGTGAGGGAACATAGATCTCAAGTAGGCTTGACAGGTAATCGGGGCTGCGTTATTGAGGCTTTTGTAGCACATGGTGTCTAGTTTGTACTGTATGCGCTTTGATACAGGGAGCCAGTGAAGTTGTGCCAGGAGAGGAGATATGTGGTCAGCTTTTTTCTTTTTGAGTACAAGGCGTACAGCATTGTTTTGAATGCGCTGTAGGATGTGAATGGTGGAGGCAGGAAGACCAGACAGGAGTGAATTGCAATAGTCAATGCGAGACATTATGAAGGAGAGAACGAGTTTTGCAGTTGTTTCCACAGAGAGATACTTCCTGATCAGGCTTATACGATGGAGATGATAGTAGCAAGATCTGGCAGTTTGAGAAACAAAGTTGTTCATGGACAGGGTAGAGTCAATGCAGACACCAAGGTTTTTAGCTGAATCAGAAATTGGGACTGATGTGTTACATAATGGGAGAAAAAGAGGAGGCAGCTGGGAAAGTTTCTGACGGGTGCCAATGAGGATAGCTTCTGTCTTGTCGTCATTAAGCTGAAGTCTATTGTGTGTCATCCAGTTCTTAATGTCCGAGTAACACTCAGTGGTGCGAGTCAACAGGCGCTGTATATTATCAGGTGAGTCACTATCTTGAAGTTGGGTGTCATCAGCATAGAAGTGGTGTTTTATAGAGTGGGAGTTGATGATGGTGGACAGGGGGGAGGTATAAAGAGTGAAAAGAACAGGGCCAAGGACAGATCCTTGTGGAACACCACAGGTCAGGTATGCAGGTTGAGAGTAAGTGCCATTGATGAGAACAGTTTGTTTTCTGTTTGATAAATACGAAGTGAAAAAGGAGAGAGCAATGTCAGAGATGCCAAAAGTATGATGAAGTCTAGAAAGGAGAATACCATGGTCAATGGTATCGAAAGCTGCAGACAGATCAAGGAGTGTGAGGAGAGAGACTTTGCCAGTATCAGTTGCAAGGAGGAGATTGTTGAGAATGTGTAGTAGGGCAGTTTCAGTGCTATGGCACTGGCGGTAGGCTGACTGGAAAGGATTGAGGAGATTGTTGGCAGACAGGTGAGAGTTCAGCTGGTTGAGGACGACTTTTTCAAGGAGTTTTGACAAGAAAGAGAGATTAGAGATAGGCCTGTAATTTTTCAGTTCATTTGGGTCTAAATTGTGTTTCTTGAGGAGAGGGTGAACAATAGCAGACTTGAAAGAATCTGGGACAGTTCCAGTTTGAAAAGAAGTGTTGATGATGTCAGTGATGAATGGGAGGAGAGTAGGGAGACAATCGGAGTAGAGAGAACCTGGAAGAGGATCCAGTTCGCAGGTTTTGAACGACATGGATCTGATTGTGTTGAAAATTTCTTCTTGTGAGACTGGGGTAAAAGTAGTGAGAGGTGTGCCAGAGAAGGAAGGGTCAGGTGGGCATGGTTGACAGGGTGTCCTGTCAAGCCTGTCACGAAGAGTTTGTATTTTGGTGGTGAAATACTTAGAGAATACAGATGGGAGTTCTTCATTTGTATGTTTTGTTGGGAGAGGTAAGTCTTTTCGTGTGCCAAGGAGATGATTCATGGTTGTAAAGAGTTCTTTTGAAGAAGAGGCATTCAGGATTTTGGTTTGGAAATAGCTTGTTTTTGCAGATGCAATGAGGGTGGATACTTTTGTTTTAGAGGCTTGGAAAAGTTGCCTGTGTACAGTGAGTTTGGATTTGCGCCAGCGGCGCTCTGCTCTGCGGCGGGCACGTTTTACATAACGTACTTATAACGCTAGACGGGTACATAACGTAGTTATAACGCTAGACGGGTACATAACGTAGTTATAACGCTACACGGGTACATAACGTAGTTATAACGCTAGACGGGTACATAACGTAGTTATAACGCAAGACGGGTACATAACGTAGTTATAACGTTAGACGGGTACATAACGTACTTATAACGCTAGACGGGTACATAACGTAGTTATAACGTTAGACGGGTACATAACGTACTTATAACGCTAGACGGGTACATAACGTAGTTATAACGCTAGACGGGTACATAACGTAGTTATAACGTTATACGAGTACATAACGTAGTTATAACGTTAGACGGGTACATAACGTACTTATAACGTTAGACGGGTACATAACGTAGTTATGTTAGACGGGTACATAACGTAGTTATAACGCTAGACGAGTACATAACGTAGTTATAACGCTAGACGGGCACATAACGTAGTTATAACGCTAGACGAGGACATAACGTAGTTATAACGCTAGACGGGTACATAGCGTAGTTATAACGCTAGACGGGTACATAACGTAGTTATGACGCTAGACGAGTACATAACGTAGTTATAACGCTAGACAGGTACATAACGTAGTTATAATGTTAGACGGGTACATAACGTAGTTATAACATTAGACGGGTACATAACGTACTTATAACGCTAGACGGGTACATAACGTAGTTATAACGTTAGACGAGTACATAACGTAGTTATAACGCTAGACGGGTACATAACGTAGTTATAATGTTAGACGGGTACATAACGTAGTTATAACGTTAGACAGGTACATAACGTAGTTATAACGTTAGACGGGTACATAACGTAGTTATAATGTTAGACGGGTACATAGCGTAGTTATAACGCTAGACGAGTACATAATGTAGTTATATGTATACGTATAAACGCTAGACGGTACATAACGTAGTTATAACGCTAGACGGGTACATAACGTAGTTATAACGTTAGACGAGTACATAACGTAGTTATAACGCTAGACGGGTACATAACGTAGTTATAACGTTAGACGAGTACATAACGTAGTTATAACGCTAGACGGGTACATAACGTAGTTATAGAACGTCTAACGTAGAGTACATAACGTAGTTATAACGTAGACGGGTACATAACGTAGTTATAACGTTAGACGGGTACATAACGTAGTTATAACGTAGACGAGTACATAACGTAGTTATAACGTTAGACGGGTACATAACGTAGTTATAACGTTAGACGAGTACATAACGTAGTTATAAGTTAGACGGGTAATACGTAGTTATACGTTAGACGGGTACATAACGTAGTTATAACGTTAGACGGGTACATAACGTAGTTATAATGTTAGACGAGTACATAACGTAGTTATAACGCTTAGACGGGTACATAACGTAGTTATAATGTTAGACGGGTACATAACGTTAGTTAGGGTACATAACGTAGTTATAACGAGACGGGTACATAACGTAGTTATAATGTTAGACGGTACATAACGTAGTTATAGTAGACGGTACATAACGTAGTTATAATGTTAGACGGGTACATAACGTAGTTATAACGTTAGACGAGTACATAACGTAGTTATAATGTTAGACAGGTACATAACGTAGTTATAATGTTAGACGAGTACCTAACGTAGTTATAACGTTAGACGAGTACATAACGTAGTTATAATGTTAGACGGGTACATAACGTAGTTATAATGTTAGACGGGTACATAACGTAGTTATAACGTTAGATGAGTACATAACGTACTTATAACGTTAGACGAGTACATAACGTAGTTATAATGTTAGACGAGTACATAACATAGTTATAACGTTAGACGAGTACATAACGTAGTTATAACGTTAGACGAGTACATAACATAGTTATAACGTTAGACGAGTACATAACGTAGGTATAACGTTAGACGAGTACATAACGTAGGTTATAACGTTAGACGAGTACATAACGTAGGTATAACGTTAGACGAGTACATAACGTAGTTATAACGTTAGACGAGTACATAACATAGTTATAACGTTAGACGAGTACATAACGTAGGTATAACGTTAGACGAGTACATAACGTAGGTATAACGTTAGATGGGTACATAACGTAGTTATAATGTTAGACGAGTACATAACGTAGGTATAACGTTAGACGAGTACATAACGTAGGTATAACGTTAGACGAGTACATAACGTAGTTATAATGTTAGACGAGTATATAACGTAGGTATAACGTTAGACGAGTACATAACGTAGGTATAACGTTAGACGAGTACATAACGTAGGTATAACGTTAGATGGGTACATAACGTAGTTATAATGTTAGACGAGTACATAACGTAGGTATAACGTTAGATGGATACATAACGTAATTATAACGTTAAACGGGTACATAACGTAGTTATAACGTTAAACGAGTACATAACGTAGGTATAACGTTAGATGAGTACATAACGTAGTTATAATGTTAGACGAGTACATAACGTAGGTATAACGTTAGATGGATACATAACGTAATTATAACGTTAAACGGGTACATAACGTAATTATAACGTTAAACGAGTACATAACGTAGGTATAACGTTAGATGAGTACATAACGTAGTTATAATGTTAGACGAGTACATAACGTAGGTATAACGTTAGATGGATACATAACGTAATTATAACGTTAAACGGGTACATAACGTAGTTATAACGTTAGATGAGTACATAACGTAGTTATAATGTTAGACGGGTAAATAACGTAAGTTATAACGCCAGACGGGTACATAACGTAGGTATAATATGTTAGATGGGTACATAACGTAGGTATAACGTTAGACGGATACATAAACGTATTTATAACGTCAGACGGATACATAACGTAGGTATAATGTTAGATGAGTACATAACGTAGTTATAACGTTATACGGGTACATAACGTATTATAACGTTAAACAGATACATAGCGTAATTATGTTAGACGGTACATAACTTAGTTACAACGTTAAACGGGTACATAACGTAGTTATAACGTTAGATGGATACATACCGTAGTTATAACGTTAAACGGTTACATAACGTAGTTATGTTAGAGGGGTATATAGCGTAGTTATAACGTTAGATGGGTACATAACGTAGTTATAACGTTAAACGGGTATATAACGTAGTTATAACGTTAAACGGGTACATAACGTAGTCATAAGGTTAGACGGGTACATAACGTAGTTATAACGTTAAACGGGTACATAACGTAGTTATAAAGTTAGACGGGTACATAACGTAGTCATAACGTTACATGTGT
>CM060309.1:31698924-31701424 GCA_030674185.1 Monoplex corrugatus
TGTCCCCCTCCCCCAACTCCCCAGTTCAAGACCGTGTCAGCGCACTGAGTCTGCCAGATAACAATTGCTGATTAGAGCCTGTATTTATCGTCTGACCGCCGTGAATTGTGCTTGAATGAATTCTAAATTCTTATGCAAATAACGGCTGATGGAGGAAGGGGATTTCACGTCACAAGATTGAATAGTTAGTAACTTAGTGTACTTAAAAAAAATTTTTTGTAAACTATTATGCTAAGGGATAGCGAAACAAATGATGGTACAGACAGACAGAAAGGATAACCAGATCAAAAAGTGTAATCTGTGTGTGTGTGTGTGTGTGTGAGTGTGAGTGTGAGTGTGTGTGTGTGTGTGGTGTGTGTGTGTGTGTGCGCGCGCGCGCGCGTGATTGAATGTGCGTATGCGTTTCCTGATATGAGCAAACCAGTCTTGTGTATTAAAGGTTATGCCTGATAATCTACCGTGGTTTTCGAGTTTTCACTTTGCTGATGATTTCGATAAAAATGTTGCTTTCGTTAGCAAATAACCTAGCACTCATACAGTCATTGTCCACGGGGGGGGGGGGGGGGGGTGTAAAGGGGTATATCAGCTGCCAGGTGGGGCAAGAGGTGGTGGGGGTGGGGACACGTGGGCGCTCCAATGTGAATTTCTAAATGTGCAAGCGCCAAACATGGTAACTAGCAGTAGTGTTGAAATTCCCGCTAAAATCGAAACGAGCGGAACAGATGGCAGGGCTGCGTTATCCCACTTCAGTTCAAAAGGTTTTGTTTCGCTGAGAATATTAATGACTACATTCTGCCTGCGCGCACACACACACACACACACACACACACAGTGGAACGACAGGGTACAATGAAACCTCCGCGGGACGGTTCCCGACTCGAAAACACGCGCTCGAAACACGCGCTTGGGAGGCTGGAAGAGAGTTTGGGAAGGGGAGGGGGTGAATGAACGGGGTGCGTAGGAAGGGGAGGAGCGGGAAGAAAGGAGAGGGGGCTGCAGGCACGTGCGGGCGCGTGGCTCGCGGGACCGTATTGAAGCAGTGGTTATTGTTGAACGAAGCGTTACTATGCCGACACGCAGGTGCTCTCTGCAACTACCCTTGTGGACCCGAGACTTGGGAGTAAGTTGAGTGGCGGCGATTCTGTATGCTTCAAACAAACGCGCGCGCGTAAACACACACACACACACACCACCACCACCACCACCACCACCACCACACCACAGAGAGAGAGAGAGAGAGAGAGAGGAGAGAGAGAAGCATTAGAATCACCATCGCTTACAAGGTAAAGCGCTTACAAACTTGAAATTGAGAAGACATACACGCATATACACACCATACAGAGAGAGAGAGAGAGAGAGAATCGTATTAGAATTCAAACTGCTCACATGGTAAAGGGCATACAAACTTGAAATTGAGAGAGGTCATTACTGTAACACACACAACCAGCTTGAAGTCTTGAGTGTTTGAAGATGGATTCATCGCACTGAAGCGGTTCCATATGCTCTCCACCCAAATCTGCCATCATCTGTTTTGCAGCCTCCCTGAGACTATGCAAACCCAAAGGTCTTGAAATAGCGAGGGGGGGGGGGGGGGCATCGTGAAGGGACCTGTGAAACACTAAGCTCATCACGATGATAAAAACAATAAGACGGGCAGCGAACAGGCCAGTGTTTTAATGCTGAGGTTTGGGATTGAACTCGAGACATCCTACCTCGAATCCACGGCTCTATCACAATAACCAACCAGCTCGCAAACACACACACACACACACACACACACACACACACACACAACACACACAACACACAACACACACAACAAACAAGAAAAACACACTCACCAAAACAAGAAAACAAAACAACAACAACAACAACAACAATAAAAACGCATTGTACAGCTTATGTAAACGTAGGGTCCAGGACTTTCAAGATCATGACTGCATTCTCTATTGTCTGTAGTATAAGACACCATGAGATCACGTCTCATTTTCTTGTTACTTTCACCAGTTTGGTTTGCAGCCATTGATATGTTTTCGCGCTGACCAAGTTCTCTTACACCATAATTAACAGACTGCGCTCAGGCTGAATTAGCCAGATAGGTAAATGAATATTTTAAAGTTACGTGGTTCATAATATTGTATGAACATGTTATAACAGCTAACCTGTGTACATGAACGAGTCTGCTTTTGTTTAATCTTTCTGTGGCGCCCATAACCCCTTTGATGATCCTTATGTCAACATTAAAGAGTTCTGAGTAGCAGTCTGACTCACTCACACACACAAGGCGCAGAGAAGAGAGAGAGAGAGAGAGACAACACATTGTATGCACACACACACTCACTGACTGACTCTCTCTCTCTCTCTCTCTCTCTCCTCTCCACACACACACACACACACACACACACACACACACACACACACACACATACTCACTAAGTAGATCTATGTCTCTATCTGTGTCTGTGTTTGTCTGTCCGTCTGTATGTTTTCTCTCTCTCTC
>CM060309.1:31706424-31708924 GCA_030674185.1 Monoplex corrugatus
TGTTTCGCTAGCATGGTTGTTGGCACTGCAGGATGATGGTGGACAGGGTGTCAAGGGTTAAGATGGGCAGTGAACAGACCAGTTTCTATGCTGTAGTGTAAATTCAGCGAATGGCTTCATTTACAAACGAATGTGATCAGGTTGTTCAACAGTGCCTATGTCAAGTCAATATAAAATTGTGTCAACACGGCTGTTTGCATACAGCAAAAATTTGATCTCCTGTTTTTTATGCCCCAATGAAGCATTACGTTCTACTATTCAGAGCAATCAGTGGATCACTTATTAATAACAGTGCTCTGAAAATTAATAATATGAACACACACACACAGACACGCGTGCGCAAGCACACACATATACGCACGCACGCGTGCACACACACACACACATACATACACACACACACACACATACACACACACACACACACACACACACACACACACACACACACACACACACACACAACACACACAAATTAGCCGATTTTGTTTCGCTTTATGTTGTTGACAAAATTGTCAGGTTACGCTACTTGTCCCAATTAATTCATATCGACGTGCAGACTGGGTTGTGACGGTTGAATTAACTTCAAAGGGCTGAGAGGTCGGAGAGGTCGCCGACTTGCTGCATCTGATGAAATAATTGCTTATACACGCACACACGTGACAATCATACATACACTCAAAATACACGAACGCGCAAGTGCGCGCGCACGTGCACACACACACACACACACACAGTACACGTGCACACACACACACAAACACGTACACGTGCGCACACACACACAAACACGTACACGTGCACACACACACAAACACACGTACACGTGCATGCACACACACACACACACACACACACAAAACACATGTACACGTGCATGCACACACACACACACATAAACACACACACACTGGTACGTGCACGGACACGCTCGTGCTCGCCGTGTCACACACACACACACACACACGCATACACACACACACACACACACACGCACACACAAAGTCACCCAAACACGCACGTGCGCTCGCGCAGAGATCAATGATGTTGTAGTGACAACAAGGAGAAAAACGACCACTGTACACAATGCTGGCCTGTATGCACCAGGTCAGATAGCGAGCGCTTGACGTCAAGTCAATAGACTGGATTTTGCACCTAACACACAAAGCTGAACTGGGTTTCTGTGCCAAAAGTATTAACGTCCCATTCACTGCTCAGCCCCAATCTTTTCAAATTGTTCTGCAAACTGAGATTTCACGGGTGAATAATCGTCCATAGCCCACTTCCAGGTCGTCTTGTCTTGGTGCTGCATCTAATAATAATTACAATATTTATATAGCGCAAAATCTTGATAAAATCAAATCTAAGCGCTGAAGCAGACACACACGCAAGCACGCACGCACGCACGCACGCACACACACGCACGCACACACACACACACACACACACACACACATACACACACACACACACACACACGCATGGCTATAAATGGGGAGAAAGAATAAAAGCAATAAAAGCAAGAATAAAAGCAATGGAAAATTATAGAGAGCATAGCATATACAATTATATATTATAACCATGTGATTCCCTCCGAGCGGAGACAGGCTGCAGAGGGGGGGGGGGGGTTGAGTGAGGTCAGGATTTTATGCGGAGGAGAAAAGGTGAGTTTTGAGAGCGGACTTGAAGGAGACAAAAGTAGGTTGCTGACGGACTGAGAGAGGAAGTTTGTTCCAGGAGAGTGGACCAGAAACAGAGAAGGCTCGTGGACCATAGGTATTGAGCTTAGTGCATCTGTAAAATAATTACATACACACATACAAGTGCGCATGCGAGGAGGGAGAGAGAGAGAGAGAGAGACAGAGACAGAGACAGAGATAGACAGAAACACAGAGAGTGAGAGAGAGATTAGATTTTTTTTTTAATGTATATCAGCCTTAGGCCACAATACAATAGTCAACGGGATGGGGGGGAAATAGGGCTTTTGTGATTTATACAAATTTTGCAGTGCATATAATTACATCATCGAAAATTGTCACTTTCTAATCGTATAAACCGCATCAGTTGAATAATCATCCATTTCACTACCAGTTAGTCACCTAATAAAAATGCTCATCTATAAATCAAACTGGTTAACCAAATCACCGAACAATTTGATCAGATCCATATGAATCATTCTCACGATCAAGTACTTAGTCAGCAACCAGTCAATGGATCAATCGCGAAAAAGAGAGAGAGACAGAGAGACAAGGAGAGAGAGGGGGAGGGAGGGAGGGAGGGAGGGAGGGGTGGAGGAACGTTTATTGAACAACCACACAAGTTCACGGTTCGATCCTGCTTACGTATCTCCCGCCTGGTAGGTAAACGACGGAGATTTAATTCGATCTCCCATGTCAAGATGTGTGCAGACCAGCTAGCAACTAAACCTCCTTCGTGTATACACACACACGCGGAACATCAAGTCTGGAGTTCGGAATTAATGATTTGTTCAAGAGGTAAT
>CM060309.1:31713924-31773924 GCA_030674185.1 Monoplex corrugatus
CACACACACACACACACACACAGAGCCAGAAAGAGAGAGAGGAGGAGTGATGTGAGTGAGTGTGTGTGTGTGATGTGTGTGTGTGTGTGTGTGTGTGTGTGGTGTGTGTGTGTGTGTGTGTGTGTGTGTGTGTGAGAGAGAGAGAGAGAGAGAGAGAGCAGTCTATTTATAATATTTATAAAATTTATAATAACTCCTGAATTCCCACGCCTGGTAGGGGCCTACCTAGTAGACAGTTTTCAATAAGATAGTGCAGACCTAACACATGGCATTGTAATTTCTTGGTCAGGGGGGTCACTTTATTCCGCTATCAGTCAAAGCATCAAGCGTAAAGCTGCACCAATTAAACAGACACTGTCCCTTAGCTATGACCTTCTGCTAAACAGTACTGGTAGTTGTTCCCGATATTTTTTTTTAACAGAGAAACACGTTTTTCAGTCAAATTCCATTTCACGTAGTTTACGAAACTACGGGACAGGTGAGATGCGCATGCGTAAGGACGACCATATCGTGTATGCTTCCGGAAGAGACCAGAACGTGTTCGCATTGCTGTGCCTTTTTTCACTTAGGAATCTCTGCCATCCAGTCAAAAAGGTCAGTGCTATCGATACATTCTATAGCCCAAAATAACCATTATAACGTATACTCAATAAATACACCTATTTCTTTAGGTATATAATCTCAATTTGCGAGGTTATTTCAGAAAATAAATCAAACGGTGACAATGGCTGACCCAGCCAAAACAAACGCCCCTGACTCAGGGGAAGAACAATCGAGCCACGAAAACCAAACAGCTCGACTCGAGCATGTATCCATTCCTGTCAAGGAATGGGAGGAAATAAAAGCGCAGAATCTGCGCATATTGAAAGCTCTGAACCAGAGTACAGATGACAAAAGAGATAGAACAGTTGGCAAAAAACGACAGCTTCACAGAAATATGATTGATGATGACTCATCACAATCAGAGGGTGAAATCTCTGAGGAGGATGCCCCTAAAACTAAGAAGCCACGGTCCTGCCCTGAGGCTGAAATTGAAATTGAGGACCTAGACAATGAAATTGATGATCTCATCCAAGAAGATGAGGATAGCATGGCAGAACAGAACGATAACAGTTTGATAGAACAACTGACAGAAATAGAAGAAGAATACCAATCAGAAGAAGAAACAGGGCCATCTATTTCAGACAAACTGGCTAGCATTATGGCCACAATGGCAAAAGCCAAAATAGATGAAGATAAAATGAAAGAAAAACTAGACAAGCACAAAAGGCCAGAAAATTGCCCTGTTAACGTCCCTAAAGTTAACCCAGAAATCTGGGGGCTGATGGACCACACAGCCAAGTCAGCAGACCTCAAAACTCAAAGGGCCCAGAAAGAACTCCTAAAGGCATCATACGCTTTGGCTACTGTGTGTGATGGCCTGATTAAAAACCCAGGAAAAGAAAACAAAGAGCGAATCAGAGGCATCACTGATGCCATGGCGTTTGTCTTCAAAACATCTCATGATCTGTCAGTCGATTGCAGACATAAAATTGTCACTTGCCACAATTTAAACAAAAAATACAAAAAGCTTGCCTCCCCTGAAACGCCGATCACAAATCTTCTTTTTGGAGATGATTTGAAAGCCTCTCTCTCAGCCATAGATTCTGCATGCAAGCTAGGACAGACTCTGTCCTACCCTAACAAGTCTTCCAGATTTTTTCCCAGGAACGGGTAAAAAAACTGGGAAAGCCCGCGGGGAAGAGGACGAGGCTGGAACCGGGGCAGAATGCAGATGGCACAAAACAGGGGCCGCCCATATGCAAGAGGCCGCAGGACTTGGCACCAAAAGCCCAGCCACGAATAAACCAACTCCCTCAGAACAAGACCCAGGTAAGAACTGACTCTAGTCACAGTACAGATAAACCCTTTGTAGCAGGTAGACTGGCACATTTTTTTACCAATGTGGAACACACTGACACAAGATGATTTTATTTTGGATATGGTACAAGGGGCTGAAATCCCACTGTTGAACACTGGGGTAAAAATGGACATGACTGGCCAACCCAGAAATCAAGTGCAGGGCAATTTATGTATGGAAATGGACAAAGAAGTCAAAAAACTTTTAGAAATGAATGTGATTCAACAATCTTTCAATGAACTGGGAGAGGTGATATCACCAGTATTCATGATCAGGAAATCAGATGGTTCATATCGAATGATCTTAAATCTAAAGAAATTCAATGAAAATGTGGAATACAAACACTTCAAAATGGAAAATTTACACACTGCCACAAAAATGATGAGACAGGATTGTTTCATGGCTTCTGTGGATTTGCGCCATGCCTATTACTCTGTCCCACTTGCACATAATTGCAGAAAATTCTTGAAATTTGTTTGGAAAGGCCAACTATACCAGTACACCTGCTTTCCGAATGGCTTATCATCCTGTCCCAGGTACTTTACAAAACTGATGAAACCCATATTTGCCCATTTAAGGAAACAAGGATTTCTATCTACATCATTTTTAGATGATAGTTATTTGCAGGGGGACACATTTGAAGAGTGTCAACAAAATGTAAAGACAACTATCGCCTTGTTTGAGTCTTTAGGGTTTATAGTCCATGATAAAAAATCAGTACTTGTACCAACAAAACAACTAAAATATCTTGGGTTTTGTCTGGATTCTGAGCAAATGTCAATAACATTGCCACAAGAAAGAAGTGAAAAATTAAAAAATTCCTGTCAGGATTTATTTAACAAAAGAACATTCACAATTAGAGAGTTAGCGCAGGTGATAGGACAAATGGTGGCTGCATTTCCTGCAGTTCAGTGGGGCCCCTTATACTACAGACAATTAGAACAGGAGAAATCAGAAGCACTGAAATATAACAAAGGGAATTTTGAAGCAATTACTAGTCCTCTGAGGCTGGAAGAGAGGAACTGAAATGGTGGATTCATAATATCACTACAGCAAAGGCTAGCCTGAAGAAAAGTGAACCATCGGTAGAAATCAGAACAGATGCTTCTCAAATTGGTGGATGGGGAGCCACCTGTGGTTCTTATCAGACGGGGGGAAGATGGTCCGCAAATGAGAAACAGTCCCACATCAATGTGCTAGAGATATTAGCAATAGAATTTGCATTGAAAAGTTTTCAAGAGGAAATAAAGAACAAACATGTTAAGATTTTAACAGACAATACGTGTGCAGTTGCTTATGTAAAGAACATGGGAGGAACCCATTCTCAGGAATGCAATTCTGTGACAAAAAGAATTTGGCATTGGTGCAAATCAAATCATGTCTGGATAACCATTGCTCATATCCCTGGAAAACTCAACATTGAAGCGGATAAATTATCCAGAAAGTTCCATGATAACACAGAATGGATGCTAAATCCAGGCATTTTCAACAGAATAGTTGAACATTTAGGTTCACCAGACATTGATCTATTTGCATCAAGGCTGAATTACCAGCTAAAACCATATGTGGCTTGGAAACCGGACCCAGAGGCATATATGGTAGATGCTTTCACCATAAACTGGAGTACAGGGTTATTGTACATTTTCCCTCCTTTCAGCTTGGTGCAGCAAGTCCTTGCCAAGCTGGAGAAGGACAAGTCAGAGACCATAATGATCATCCCGGACTGGCCAACTGCAGTATGGTACCCACAATTCCTGCGTCTGTTGATTCACCCACCCTTAGTACTACCCAGAGGAAAGAAGACCCTACAGCTACCACATGCAAAAACCCTACACCCACTGTACAACAAACTTCAACTGCTGGCTGTGAGATTATCCGGAAAGCAGTTGAAGCACAAGGCTTTTATGGAACAACTCAGGACATCATGTGTGCCTCCTGGAGACAGTCTACACAGAGACAATACACCACCTACCTCAAACGCTGGGAGAGGTTCTGTACTGAAAGGGGTAAAAATCCCCTTTCAACAT
Organism: Monoplex corrugatus; assembly: GCA_030674185.1. Classification (NCBI taxonomy): domain Eukaryota; kingdom Metazoa; phylum Mollusca; class Gastropoda; order Littorinimorpha; family Ranellidae; genus Monoplex; species Monoplex corrugatus. The sequence goes on from CM060309.1 coordinate 31,717,852, forward strand.
CTGTAAACACTGTTTTAGATTTTTTGACAGATTTGTATGAACAGGGGATAGGATACAGTGCGATGAATACAGCGAGGAGTGCCATATCCTCTGTAATACACATTAATGATTCATTGTCTGTCGGTGCACATCCCAAAGTTATAAGATTCATGAAGGGAGTATTTGAGCTTAGGACACCGCAGCCACGCTATCAGCAGACATGGGATGTGCAAACTTTGCTAAATTTTTTCAAAACACAAACAGATAACCACAATCTATCACTCAAACAACTCACAAGCAAATTATGTGCTCTGTTAATGATAACAACAGCCCAGAGAGTACAAACTATCCACTCAATTAGATTAAGCGGTATACATTTCAATGAAACTGGTTATACAATTGTCTTGACAGACAAGTTAAAACACACCAGACCAGGTTATTCCCAGAGGCCTTTAACATTACCAAAATACACTGATGATAAGCTGTGTGTTGTCGAGTGCTTAACAGAATATTTAAAGAGAACAGCACCCCTTAGAAATAAGGACAATGATCAGCTTTTGTTGTGCTATGCGCGTCCCCATGGACCAGCCTCAAAAGACAGCATTTCACGCTGGCTAAAACATGCACTGCATGCCGCTGGTATTGAAGGCTTTGCACCCCATAGCTTCAGGGGTGCTTCAGCATCAGCTATGCTGGGCCGAGGACTAGCAGTAGAGAGCATCTTGAAGACAGCAGGATGGTCTAATGCAAATACTTTCCACAAATTTTATAACAGATCTGTGGCTGAAAATAATGCAACACAATAGCTGTAGTTGCAAGCAAGCATTGTGGATAGTATACTACAATCCTGTCACCAGTGTTAATGCCCTACCTACATTAGAGCTATGTATATAATTTGTTCCTATACTTAAGCTGTGTCTGTATCAGATATATGTTCAATAATATGTTGAATTAGATGACAATCATAGTATATAAATTGTTTACTGTTTTTTCACATGATATGTAGGCCTACAATTATAAAGTGGCACATACCACAAGGTGTACAATTTCAGTAAAAGGTTTTAAATAACCACAGTGATGATCATTATAATTATCTTATCCTTGTGCATTGTAATACAATACATTCTTCTGTGTATGTTTTACACCAGTAGCCTGTTAAAACTCTAAGTAGAGGGAAGAATCCCTGATGACTTGAGCTTCACTTGTTCATGGAATTATCTCTTGCTACAATATTACATTGAGTGGGGAATACCCAACATACAATGTTTTAATTGGTATATCATTGAGATTTTCAAGCAGTGAGGATATTGTGTTTTTATTAAACTGATGACTCACTATAGTATAGTAAGCTTTGATACCTGATGATGTAAATGTAGAATATATAATTTTATCTTTTAATCTTCTGTATTTTACTTACAATGGGGTGTGGAATAAACATCAAATCACGCAAGGCGACAACTAACCTGAGGTATGGACTTGATTTAGGCAGCATGATTGCTTGAGAAATTATTGGATGAGATTCAGAAAATGATCTGTGAAGAAGACACATTGTATGACATCTAATAATCTGTACAAACATCCAAAACAACCAAGCTTTAAAGTCTCACCTGTCCCATAGTTTCGTAAACTACGTGAAATGGAATTACAAACTTAAACGAACACTTACCTAGAAGGTGAAGTTTGTGTGTAATTCCATGATGTAGTTGGAGAAAAGGAGGGATAGGTGCCCTCCCAAATTATCCCACCCTGGAATCTTTGATGAAATATTACTATATTAACAAGCGAATTTATATTTACCAAATATGCTTGTTTTGGATGTTATCATGACCTTGTAGGTAGTGTGTTTCAGGCAATTAAACTGGATTTCATGAACACGTATGTATGAAAAATACTGGTTAGATCATCGACGGTGATGATCAAACCTTTAAAGAATGGTCGTCCTTACGCATGCGCATCTCACCTATCCCTCCTTTTCTCCAACTACATCATGGAATTACACACAAACTTCACCTTCCAGGTAAGTGTTCGTTTAAGTTTGTAATTAACACGCCGGTCATTACTAAATTGTACTACGCCCAGCTGCCGAGAGCGAGCAGACCGGTCCTCGATAAATGGTGGCGCGATGGGGCCACTCGCAGGCAGGCACTCGCAGTCTATATCTTAGATGTCTGTGAGCTGCTGGCTCATTATCCCCCCCCCCCCCCCCCCCAACGTTACTGTCCGTACCGCCAACTACTTGAATTGTTAATGGGCGCCGGTCCGTGCCGTTTCCGTTTACAGATCTGATGATCAACTGTTGATCTAGTTTTAATACTGGTTACCGCGTAGACCAGTAAGTTGCCTAGACCAGTGGTAAAAAACACGACGATTGGCAAGTGCACAGTGTTGCTGGATGAAGTAGAGTGAAGTATGGAGTTAGTAGTATGTTTTAGAGAGATTCACCACATTCAAACAATTCCATATTATGATCTCCATCCAAATCTCCAGAGTTATAAGGCAGTCTCCCTAACCCGAGTAAAACACTATGCGCTGGCAAGGTCTTGAAAAGGGGAGGGTGATGGTGAGAAACCCACGTGAGACAAACTGACACCACCGTACCAGAATGACTGAAGCACTAACCCTTTGACTCCTGCACCCTATCCACCAAGTGCAGAAAGTTCACCCTTTTGACTCCCTCACCCTCTACAACCGCAAAAACTGAACTTTTGACTCCCTCACCCTGTCCAGCAGTTTTCTGCACTTAACCCTTTGACTCCCTCACCTATCACCAGCTCCCTGCAGGAATCTGGTGCATAGGGTGAGGGAGTCAAAGGGTTGTTTTTGCTTTGCTGGCATGGTTGGCAATGCAGGATGTTGATGGGCAGGTGCGGGAGTCAAAGGGTTCAGTTTTTGCTTTGCTGGCATGGTTGGCAATGCAGGATGTTGATGGGCAGGGTGCGGGAGTCAAAGGGTTCAGTTTTTGCTTTGCTGGCATGGTTGGCAATGCAGGATGTTGATGGCAGGGTGCGGGAGTCAAAGGGTTAAGATGGGCAACAAACGGGCCGGTTATCAGTTTGCACGCTGGGGTCGAACTCGAGATATCAGATCTTGGGTCTACGCTCTACTAAAAGAACCGACCAGGCCCGCGTAAATTCATTTTCAGGTTTTCAAGATGACGTCTCCGTGCTCAGAACGAATTCCATATGCACTAACGTCACAGGTACCATGTGTATGGTGATCATGGCACATAAATCCATCAGCTGGCCAGGTCCTGAGCCCTACTTAGACTATGTTTTACCTGTCTATACTTCATACTGGTATTTTCTCAGCCCACCACTGGGATAATCTTGGCTACAAGGAACATGTGTATCTTACCTTCAAAAAAGGGAATATATATAAAGTAAATAAATAAATAATTAAAGGTCTGAATCACAACACAACTCGCTATTCTGTATAAACTCGTCTCACATGACAGACCCTCCCCCCCATCCCCAGTCAATGCACAAATGCTCAGCTGTCTTTCAACTAGGTGAAGAGAATGTTTTGTTAATCATAGATAGGTATTAAGTAAGTCAGTAAGTAAGGAAGGAAAGAAGGAAAGAAGGAAGGAAGGAAAGAAAAAAGGAAAATAAAGGAGTATGTTCCGCGTAAAGAAAATGAAAACTGTTCCGCCCGAGGGTTGAACCCACAACCCCGCGTATTAAGAGCATAGCGCTCTTACAACGTTGCTAGAATTCACTTTCTCGCTTGGTCAACGTAGTGACCCAGCGTCCGTATGGGACGAGAAAGGTCCCAGATATGGGGTTTTTTTTTAAATCCCCTAAGTGATAAATTGGACGGAGTGGTCAACGCCAAGGGCATCTCCTTAGATAATGTGTGCGAATGCATTGATATGTGTACTTAATTTTCTTTTCCTTTTGTTTATTACTGAAGTATGAAGCATTGTGTCTGTTTCGAAACGGTTATAGCCCCTGATATGGCTCTACGCAGTCGGTTGGGCTTTGAACAAAAAATAAAAGCAACAGCAGTTTCAGTCTGATTCCTCCAAGACAAACAGCGATTTCTTCCCCCCCCCCCCCCCCCCATTCTCATCTTACCAGTAGGCATTCATTTTCGAAAGAATGAGAACGACTAAGTTTCTTTTTCTTCTGTCCACAAAAACATTTTTGTTTTGAATACATCAAGTTTCCTCTGCTCGTAAGGAATTGTATAATTCTGCAAACATTCGTTTGCTTATTTATTCTGCAGGTTTTGAAATTCATGTTTTTATGATCATACTTTTTTGTGATTATCTTAGAACTGTTTCCCAACAGAAATGTCCACGAAGGTATGATATTCATTCAAGGAGAAGGGAGTGGTATCGTACTGTGTAATTCTGGTGAGCACTCAGCCGCGCGTTGGCAGCCCTGTCAACCATATCATTATAATAAAAACGAACAATGATACAATATCCAACAGAAAGTGATATCAGTGACTCCTGAGGACAAAATATAAACAAAACGGCTAATTTCTTTATCTTTTTTTGCTCTTGTTTGTAATTTTAATAGTTCCAATGCTGTCACAGGAAAGCCTGTTGAATAATTTGAAGCCATCAATATTGCAAAGACCTGTGATGTGTGTACACCGTGTGTGTGTGTGTGTGTGTGTGTGTGTGTGTGTGTGTGTGTGTGTGTGTGTGTGTGTGTGTGTGGTGTGTGCGTGTGTGTGTGTTTGTGTGCGTGTGTGTGTGCTTGTGTGTGTATGCACGTTTGTGTGTACGCATGCGTGTACGTGTATCTATGAGTGTCTGTGTATCGGTGTAAAATGACAAGATCCACCATCACTCTCCGTACATTATAGTGTGCGTCCACCAACTAATAACAATAATGACTTAGTAGCGGAAACAATGACTGCACGTCCACCCCCTCCCTCTTCATTCCCCCCCCCCCCCCCCCCCGATGTACTACAGACTGCCACTTCATTGCTCCCAACGACAACTTCCAGGAGCCAGTGGCACTGACTGAAGACCTTAGACACAAACTAATCCCAGGCATGGAAATCGCGAGAGATGGTGAAACCGAGGTCAAGGCACACAGGGTCATCACAATCCCTGAGACAATTTTCATAGTACTATTTCACCCGGCCTCTTTGGTGCTGCGATGATTGATGATAATGGGTGGCGTCCGTTGGCTGCTGTGGGCGTTCCATCCTGGATTGGGTGGGACTGCATGCCAGGACTGTCGGCCTACTCTACGCTTTCGATCTGAATAAATCCTGATGTTAACCAGGCCCGAGAGATCGATCATCTCCAAAGCTGTTCAGGAAACTTTAGTAACACCATCATAGAGATGCATTTGTGAATGACAACGGATCTACTGCATGGTTCAGGTCTTCCCAGCTGGACGTTTTAGCATATTCATCTCTGAGTAGAAGTCTGTCGTAATAAAAGTCCTTTGATGATAAATTATGTATTAACAGGGATTTAAACACACAATCTTATAATCATCAGTCTGATAATAGTTCATCACGATGTAAACAGAAGCCCTCGAGCACCTAAATAGTGCTCAAGATTTTGTACAAGTTTATATAAAGGAAAATGATAAATGGAAAATATCGACATAAATATTGCAGTATAATCAAACACAACCAACGCCACCATCACCATCACCTCGCTATTGCCGTCACACCACCACAAGATAATGTACAACGCTGGCTACCTTAAGTTAATCCACATTTACGGAACATAGATACAGTTCTAACTTTCCTTTTAGATTTGACTAACTGGGTGTACATTGCTAGCTACACATGTATCTTTAACGGTGTTTCACTTTGTTTGTTTGTTTGTTTGTTGTTTGCTTGTTTTGTTGTTTGTTTGTTTGTTTGTTTGTTGTTTGTTTTGTTTGTTTGTTTGTTTGTTTGTTTGTTTGTTTGTTTGTTTGTTTGGCGTGTTTGTTTGTTTGTAGCTGAAACGGATGTTTTTATCTGCTTTTTTTTTGTTGTTGAAAATTTGTTATTTATTCTTTAAGTGTTTCGACCTTAATTGGACGCGTTTATGCACTTTGTTTTGCTCCACACTGTGCAGGTGGCGTGTTATTAGATGTAATGGCACAGCATACTCCGTCTGTGGTGGGTGTGCATGCTGGGTATCTTCATGTTGCCACCGGACATTTCACGTGACTTGCAGGATCTTTAGCGCACAGAGTTGATGTTCTGCGTGCGAATACACATGGAGGGCTTCAGGCAGTAGCAATCCACACGCATGTTGATCCAGGAGATCGCGAAAATCTCCTTTTATTCACCTGGTTGGGGGGACTCAAGTAGGATCGAACCCTAGCTCTTCCGATCGGAAGTCTGTCATTTTACCAACTTGACTACCACGCCCGTCGGAAATAGGTTTCGAAAACAGAAAGGAAAGTGACCTTACAGACTGTTACGGACGAAGACATAGACAGACGGTACTTACATATCTGGCTATAGGTTTCGGTGTGTTTTCTTTAGGAACTGTCAGGGGCAGTTCAGAACGGGACCAAGACGAGATAATTAATATAATGGAAATAAACCATGAAAGAAAGTAAAGGCACGTGTGAAATTTTTAACGTAATGTGGAAGTCAACGAGGAGCCACTGTCGTTTGATAAACAGTCAAGCAGTAGTCAAACTTCAAATTGTATTTTATGAATAAATCCGGCAGCATTATTTTGATTTATCTGAAGACGTGATACCTCATCAGCAGGAAGTCCCCAAGAGAGAGAGAGAGAGAGAGAGCGAGAGAGAGAGAGAGAGAGAGCGAGAGCGAGAGAGAGAGAGCGAGAGAGAGAAGACGAATAGTCAACACGACACAGAACAAGAGTAGGTACATGTTCGACTAAAAGTTTATACACCATTGTCTGAAAGGGGGGTTAGTACAAGAGATGAATACAGTCAATGCCACAATTACAAACATGTCAATACCATGAAAAGAAATTTTACACACTGCCATCTTCATCAATTCCAGTCATTGTAGTACAACAAAAACTAGTCCCTACTGAACTGAAACGTCTGTTCATATATAATCTGCTGTTTATGTATAATCTGTTCTGGGTGTTCATGATCTCTGGAGTTATGAATCATATCGAAATATCTTACTCAAAATCTCATATCTCGAGTTCAGTCCCAGACCGCAACATGGAACGTAACCTGGTAGCTGCCTATCTCAATGTTTCTATCATTCTGGTGGTGTCAGCTTAGTGTTTCATGGGTCCCATCTCCTCCCTCCTCTTCCCCATTTCAAAATCCTGCCAGCGCATAGGGTTTTGCGCAGCTCATGGAATCTGCCAGATAACTGCTGGCAGATTCGGGTGGAGCAACGATTCCCTCTTGAATAAACTCCAAACTTCTTAGTTGTAGTCTATTGTAGTGTTAATTATCTTCAGCGTTATTACATCAGCTTACCAAATGGGCTGACTGGCTCTTTTCATAAGAATCAGTACACATTCACTGCTCGAAGAGGAACTTAAGACAATGCTACAGTTCGGACGTGGCTGTATGAAGATGCAACACAACAAAGTTGCCCTTGCAAGTTACTATCACCCCCACTGATCTCGCTGATATATGGGCGCACAAAGAGGGGGGAGGGAGGGAGGGATGGCGGGAGGGGAGAGAGAAAGAGAGAGAGAGAGAGAAAGAGAGAGAGAACCTCCATATTTCCCCATCTCTCTTTCACCACCCTCTCACACCCTTCCCGTCTTCTTCATTACATTAGGTTCCAGTGAAGAGGTCACTTTCACAAAGTGCGCCAGTTCCTCTCGTGTCCTTTGTACAGGCCCTGTCAGCAGGCAAGTTGAAGAGCTCCTGCCCTCTACTTCGTTATCATGGAAATCCATCAATGTCCTAGAGGCGTGAAGTCATCTTTCCTCCTGCATACATCCATCCCCTGTGGCAGACTAACTACAGACGTACTTCTACCGTCAGGAACTAGTTCGGAGTTCTTTTCAAAATTGGTTCATCGCTCTCGGATAGTCCCGTGTGTGCTCCACCCAACTCTGCGAGCGTTCATCACACAAATTCTTTGAGCGTGCTCAAAAGCCTATGACTATGCTGACAAACTCTTCAAGGGTAACGGGATCCATGAAAGTTAATACTGACACCACCAGAATGACTGAAGCATTGAAGATGGGCAGCGAACAAGCTAAACCTGATGATGCGGGGTAGGATTGAACTCCGGGTACGACAGCTTGGAGCAACGGCTCAACCCAATTACATGTTTAAACAAACAAACAAACAACATCCAGCTTTAACATGGACTACATACATAAATTTTGTTTGCAAGATCGAACTTCTTTGTGGGAGTTATATTGTTTACATAATGTCATTTCTTTCTTTCTCGTCTTTCCTTGTCACAATGGATCTACTCATGTAAAATTCTGGTTGTTCTTCCCGGGAATAGTGCGTTCGCCGGCCCTTTTCTTCGGTATGTGTGTATTTCTGTTTTCTTACCAAAAAAAAAAAAAGACTTTTCCAACAGAATTTTGCCAAGGTCAATTCCTTTGCTGCTTTGGGATCTTTAACGTGCGCTGATTCCGAGCTGCACACAGACTTCGGTTTATTGTCTCATTTAAAAGACTAGTACCTAGACAAGACCGCCACTTAAGATCTAGTAAACTTTTTATTTATTTATTTTATTTTGTTTCATTGCATTTTATTTATTTATTTATTTGTTTTATTTTACGTATTTATTTTCTATTTTCTTTTTTTTCGGGGGGGGGGGGGGGGGGGGGGGATCTCCATATAATACGCCGTAATTTGAACCAGCATTTTTCGGGCGCAGTAATATGCTTTAATTTAATCACTATGCCACCACTTTTCACTATTTTCTGATTCCCTGTTCCACCCCTCTATGCCGCAGACTGCTAGCTTCAGGTTGTTAATATAACACCAAACTCATATATTCTTTATAACTATAACCAGTGTTATAAAGTAAGTTTCTTTTACTATTTACTTACTTCACTCTCCCACAGTGCAGGCTAGCTGGCCCTTTTGCTAGAGTCGAGGACTCAAGACCTGAAGGTTAAAGTTCAGTCCCAGCCCACAATATAAAACAAGCCTGTTCGCAGCCCATCTAATATTTACTCCTATCATTCTGGTGGTGTCACCTCACCGTTTCAGAGGTTTCGTTCTCCCACGCCCTTACCTCCCCATTTCAAGACCTCGCCTGCGCGCAGGGCTTGGCGCAAGCTTAATTAGGAATCTGCCAGATAGTTGGCAAATATGGATGGAGCGCATATGGAATTACCCGAGTGTGATGGAATTCTTCCTGAACAAGGTCAAACCTGCAAACTTAACTCCATACTCCTCTCTGTTCATCATACAACTATCGCCTTGTAGGTCTGCGATATTCATGAGTATAATGCTTGCCCGTAACGATAATAATAATTATTTGTACAGCACCTCATCTCTTAAGAGCCCTAAACGCTTTACAACAGCATGAGCACCAGAGACAAACACGCGCATAACGCAAAGATACTTGCCAACCTTCTTGAGTGTTATACAGAACCGATACTGTTATACGATTGTGACGCGTGGACAGTCAACAAGCAAAGCCAGAACAAGATTGAGGCAGCCGAGATGTGGTTTCTAAGAAGAATGTTGAGACTTCCATAGACAGCAAACAAAACAAACGAGACAGTCTTGATGGAGGCAGACACAAGAAGATCGCTGATGAAGAAGATTAGGAAAAGACAAGCAACATTTATAGACATTTGTATGACGAAAGGGGAATTAGAGCACCTGGTCAAAACAGGAAAGCTGGAGGGAAAGAGAACACCACGCAGACCCAGGGAGAAAATATTGGACGGACTTGCAGGGTAGGGCTGAGGACAGAAAGGGTGGAAGATGTACTTACAACAACAAGAGACAGATTGGTGTGGAGGGCCATGATCGCAAACGCCATGCAGCAGGACACATGAGGATGATAGCATGCCAACCACTATCGCAATGATGAAAGCAGACGAACTGTACAAAAAAATTAATCAGATGTCAATCGGTCATACAACGACAACATACTGCTCTCCCCAACCTCCTCTCTCATTCCTCTTCCTCACTCTTTCCACTACGTTTCCCTTTATACCCATCCTCCCCCCCCCACACACACACACCACACATCCGCTTCAACATCCACCCGAAACAATTTCTGGAACATGTTGCTGTGAGGGATTGTATCTGTGACGACAGGCAGTTGGGTAGGTGTGCTGTCACAGTAAATCTCAGTCAAGTCCAATTTGGGTGCCTTGTTGAAACGAGCAAGTGGCTGTGGAGATAAAAAGCCAGAAAGGATCTTCTCATTATCTTTTGATAGAGCGTGGAGGACTGAATAAGACTTACTCTAATGTGTGATGGCAATATGTATAATTCATCATTTGGGACACCTGCAATCACATCGCACGCTGTTCAAAAGAGGATGGAGTTTGGAGTTGGAGTTTTTCAAGAGGATTCATCGTACTCCGCCCTAATATGCCAGCGATTGTCTGGCACATTTCCCGAGTCTGCGCAAAACCCTATGCAATGCAAGTCTTAAAATGGAGAAGAGTGTTGGGGGAGGGGGGTGGAGCAAAGAAGATGTTTGTTGGGGAGAGGGACCTATGAAACACTAAGCTGACACCTCCAGAATGATGAATGACAGCATCACGCCAGTTTTTAATGCTGCGGGCTGGGAACAGTTGGTAGAATGATTAGAACACCCAGCCTTGATCGGATTCCCCATGACATGCTTTTTCTCCCCCCCCCCCCCCCCCACACACACACGCTATCCCCAGGCACAAGATCTTGAGAGTTTGTATGAGTGTTAGTCTTTAAGTCGATACGATAAATTGAAGGTACATGTGCAGCAAGCGTTTCACGCGCATGAAAGAGTCACAATAACAAAACATTGGTCCCTGGCAAAATTCTTTGTTTAAAAAAATCTTTGAAAAAAAAACAAACAAAAAAACAAAACCAAGACACGCAGACAGGAAAAACAAACCAAACCAAAGAACCATGAAACAACTTTAAAAAGTATACGATGATATCGAACTTGACATAAAGTGAGAAGACTGACAGATTGAAACAATATGAAAACAAAATGCAAACAATGACAAAGTTTCCTCAAAAATGCTGTTCACAACCCTCCTCAAAAAGTGCTGCCTTTAGCCACCTTTTTGTCGTGTTACCTTAACCTTGGCATCATGACTTTCAGGCTTAAACATTCCCGACCCCTAAACGGTCCACAACTTTACCCAAATTTGGTAAAATTGTAACCAGACACAGCAAAGAAAATCTTGTTAATACGTTTTCGTCACAGACACACCTCTCTCCGATTAATACGAAAGACTCATTCTCATTATAAAAGAAGCAAGCAAAAAGGGATTACCTGAAAACACACCTCTTTCCGGTTAATACGAAACAGCGTCCATTTAAAAAACAGTAACCTGATAAAAGAAGGATCACTAAGAGTGAAGATGACAGAGAGAAACCTCGTCCGATTAAAAGACACCAAGTTATGCATGCCTTCTACAATATCGACTTATTTCAATAATTCAAACCTGTCTGTTTCTTGTTTAAATCGAAGTCTTTATCAAACAACATTCTCATTTATACGAATGTATCCTTGACGGAAAATATTCGTGTCAAAAAATAAAAGTAAATAAGCCATATGTAAGATCCAACCCAAAAAGAAATAATATCAACGTTTATAACAGATTAACGGACGGAATGCACCAATGGGGAAAAGTGTAAGTTGTGTTAATTCACTATGTTATGTTTTCTAATTACAAGTAATTCGTTATGTTTTGGAAGTAGGACTCAAGACTCTGAAACAGGCCTGAGGCCAACCCAGTACAGACAAGCATGTGGGATAAAAAAACAAACATACAAAAGCAAAAAAAACAAAACAAAACAAAAACAAAAACACACACACACATACACATACAAAACGACAGAGAGAGAACAATATGTGTGTGAGTGAGAATATGACAACTTGGGTCAAGGATCGTTCGTCAGATTTGAGTGTACCCTTGCTCAGCATCCTGTGTGTGTGTGTGTGTGTGTGTGTGTGTGTGTGTGTGTGTGTGTGTGTGTGTGTGTGTGTGTGTGTGTGTGTGCGTGCGTGCGTGTGTGTGTGCGCGCGCGCGTGTGTGCGTGCGTGCGTGAGAGAGAGGGGGGAGGAGAATGAGGGAGGGTTGATGACGGTTTGGATCAGGGGTCACATGCCCTACCCCCTTCCAGTCCTCCCAGTCTGCGTGTGCTTTGTGCACTGTAGAGTTGGTCGTTGTTGATTGTTGAATGATGAGAGTGCGCGCCTTAGATTCTTGAATCAAGATTTGGTGTTTTATGAATATCATCATCACTATTACATGCCAATGGCATGATAGTAAGTCAGAAATGTTTGTTTGTTTATTTTTAACACTGATGCAAACATTTTTAATCCTTTGACTCCCGCACCCTGTGCACCAGCATCCTGCATTATCAACCATGCTAGCAAAGAAAAAAAATTAACCCATTGATTCACTCAACCCATCCACCAGACTTCCTGCAGGAACCCATCATTAGTGCTCCATCCTGGGGAGAACGCCTTGCCACATCGCAGGCTCCATCCATTTTCCTTCGTGTTCTATTCATCTGTTACAATGATATTTTTTTTGACAAAAATATGCCAGTGACATTCTCTGTTGCCTAAAAGGTTCTTTTACCTGTACTAAATGTATGCCACACACGACATCTCCGTTAGATTTCTCCTGTGAAAGATCAGAACCCAAGTTGACCCAACTCCTGTGCCTAGTAAGGGAGCGGAAAATCCCTTTGTGACCAGGAATCAAACCTGGAACTTTCCGGCTTTCCAGGCGGGTTCTTAACCACTGCACCACGGCTATGTCATTTCGTTATAGCAGTGTGCATGAGGGTGTATGTCGAAACTTGGTAGATGGGTGAGAGAGCGAGAAAGTTAATGCAGGAAGCTGGTAGATAGGGTGAGAGACTCCGGAAGAAGCTGTAGGTAGGTGGAGGGAGTGACAGGATTAATGCAGGAACTGGTGAGTGTAGTGAGGGATTGAAAGGGCTGCTATGAGAAGCTGGTAGATAGGGAGAGGGAGTGAAGCTGAAAGAAGCTGGTGGGTAGGCAAGAGAGTGAGTGACAGGATTAATGAAGAAACTGGTGGCCAGCCTGCGAAGTCAAACGATTAAAGCTGTATGGCCACTGGCCTTGACGACAGTTGAAAATTGCTCTGTGCTTTTCACATAGAGAAGAAAGAGAGAGGGGAAGGAGAAGGGGAGGGATGGAGGGGAGGGAGAGAGAGAGGGAGAGAGAGAGAAGTTGAAAACGCTACCACTCAAGTCAGGTGCTGGCGGACCTGTCTGAAGTAACCTAATTCTTGCTATTTTCACATGCAATAATAAAAGCAAAAAATTGATGCGAAATGCAGAGAGAGAGAGAGAGAGAGAGTGTGTGTGTGTGTGTGTGTGTGTGTGTGTGTGTGTGTGTGTGTGTGTGTGTGTGTGTGTGAGTGTGCGTGTGTGTGTGTGTGTGTGAAAGAGAGGGAGGGAGGGAGAGAGAGAGAGAGAGAGGTGAGCGAGAGAGCATTTGTCCAATTCCTCCTTTTCCTACTCAGATGCACCTTCCCCCAAACACATAGATCTACACCGCCCCCTTCTTATCTCGTCTTCTTCCCAACCATGTCTTGCAGGCAGTGAATATGAAGGGCCCAGTTCTTTGAAAGACAAGACAGAGTGAGTGCAGAGGAGAAAGCGTGTGGTGAGTCCTTTATGCTGCTGCTTTCATGCAAGTGCCCGGTTGCTAAACTTTCTCCCTGTCCTCTCGTATCTTGCCATTTCGTTAGCACTGCATCAACTGCCACACACACAGTGTATTGTGTGTGTGTGTGTGGTGTGTGTGTGTGTGTGGTGTTCGCGCCCCTGCCTGCCTCTGTGTGTGTCTGTGTGTGTTTCTGTGTGTGTGTGTGTGTGCCTGCCTGCCCCTGCCTGCCTCTGTGTGTGTGTGTGTGTGTGTGTGTGTGTGTGTGTGTGTGTGTGTGTTGTGTGTGTGTGCCCTGCCTACAATTTCTTAGTGTTCTTGTTCTATCCATCCCTCTTCCCGTTTTCTTACGTCCCGTTAATCCCACCTGCTAAGGGGGAGGGGGAGATAGTGAGGGAGTTAGTTCCACATCTTCACCCTATCCATCACCTAAAGGGGATAGTCTAGATAGGGAGGGACATAAACCTTTCATTCCTTTCCCCATCCATGAGCTTAGAGTGGAATAGGGAAGGTATACTTTCTCTACCTTACCATATCCATCAGCTGAGGGTACGGGGAAAGAATTAGCCTTTCATTCCGTCACCCTAGTTAGCCTTTCATTCCTTCACCTTATCCATCAGCTTCTGCGAGCTTGGTGGAGAGGAGGAGGATAGGAACAGTTAGCCTTTCATTCACTCCCCTATCCAGTCACCCAGCCTTCACCAATTTAGAGGGGAAGGGCTCTAGGAGGCAGTCGAAATCAGGAAGGGAGTTAGCCTTTTACTCCCTCATCCTATTCACCAGCTTTCAGAGCATTTCATCCTATCCACCAGCTCCGTGATTCCCTTACCATATCCAACCACCAGTTTGTGCCAGGTAGTAAAGTTTGGCGGACAGGTCGAGGGAGCGAAAGAGTTATCTCCCTATTTTGTTCCTTTCCACTCCTCCTCTCATACTTCCTCTCGCTCTCCCCCACCACCATCCCCTCCTCTTTACTTCCCTATTCGCTCCCGTTCCTCCCTTCTTCCCCCACCCTCATCCCATCTTCCCAAGTTTTGCTGTATCCTTTTATCTCCTTATCTCCCTTCCCCACTCGCTTTCGACCTCTGCTTTAAAACTGTCACTGGAACCTGTTCCGCTAAGTGGATTGTATAGGTGATTGTTAGGTAAAAACCGTCAGTCTTCAAGAGGTTGGACGACTTGAGATTGATGTGACTAGAAATATGGGTGAGAGAGGATTCCTGCATTATCTTAATGGCAGTGTGGAGTTAAGAGTGGATTCATCGCACTGTGACATTTCCATACGTGCTCCGTTCAAATCTACCTGTAGTTATCTGGCAGACTCCAGGCTAATCATCATCATCAAGTGCCCTGCCGCACGGCATTGGCGATCATGGCCCTCCATATGCATCTATCCCTTGTTGCCGCAAGTACATTTTCCACCCTCTCTGTCCTCAGCCACCTTGCAAGTCCATCCAATATTTTCTCCCTGGGTCTACTTGGTGCTCTCTTTCCCTCCAGTTTTCCTGTTGTGACCAGGTGCTCTAATTCCCCTTTCCTCATAAAATGGCCTATAAATGTTGCCCGTCTTTTCCTAATCTTCCTTATCAATGATCTTCTTGTGTCTGTCTCCATCAAGACTGTCTCATTTGTTTTCTTGCTGTCCATGGAACTCCCAACATTCTTCTTACAAACCACATCTCGGCTGCCTCAAGCTCCAAAATGGTGGAAACATTAAAAAGGGCAATTAGTTTTTAATGTTGCTGTTTCGGATTAAACTCAGAATATGAGATCTTGAGTCCAGGGGTGTGTGGAAAATCACCCTAACAGCATCATGCTGTATGAAGAGATGCAGATCCCTACAGATATTCGTTCATCTCTCTTGAATCTTCCTGTCACAATCTCTTCTTCTTCTTCTGTCGTCTTCTTCTTCTCCCTTAACTCTGTCCAGAGTCATAGGGGCACCAAATTCATCCAGCTCTGTTGGCTGTTTGCCAACATCTGGGTCTCTGCAAATGGTGTCTGTATTTCTGAGTGAGATACAATGGCTAGAGGCTATCTGGCGAGAGATAAAATTCCGCATAGCTTTTCTTCTCATTGTTGGTGTAAAACTCTTATATATATAGAACTGTCTCTCGAATTACACCGGGTTTGGGACTGAATAGGGTGTATGATATCGTGAGAGCCATTTCCCGGGTGAAGGCAGGCATTGAAAAATCCTGTGTCAGCGATCAGATTTTCCGGGTCTGAAAACGATTCTCTCTCTCTCTCTCTCTCTCTCTCTCTCTCTCTCTCTCTCTCTCCTCTCTCTCTCTCTCTCTCTCTCTCACTTACACACACACACACACACACACACACACACACACACACACACACACACACACACACACACACACACCCTCCTTACCCACTCCGGACGTTTTCAATCTCCCTGCTCCCCCCCCCCTTTTTTTTTTCTTTTTGAAAAAAAGGGATGTTATTTCACATTAGCCTGTGTGTGTGTGTGTGTGTGTGTGTGTGTGTGTGTGTGTGTGTGTGTGTGTGTGTTGTGTCGTGTGTCTTGTGTGTGTCTGTCTGTGTGCGTTTTGTCTATCTGTAATTAAAATGATGGTGTGAGTGCTTCATTATACTAGGTTTCGCCGCCCCCCACCCCCACCCCGCACCCCATCTCAAGACCTTGCCAGTGAAATGAGGACAGTTCTCAACAACCCTGATACCACACCAATCCCGAGGCAGTAAGTCAAGATACCACAGCCATATATATATACCAACGCGGCTCCACTGAGGACGGATGCGGGCCTCAATAGCTCAGTTGATTGAGCGTCGGATTCACGAGCTAATGGTTGTGGGTTCGAATCCCGGGATGCGCTATTTTATAACTGGCCTTATCACTGTCCCATCAAAACATCATTGTTGTTCTGGTGGTGTCAGTATAGGATTGGATAAGTCCCCCTTCCCCTACTTCCCTGGGATGGTTATCCCCGTCGGTCATATCACCTGAGGTCGGGTGTCGACGTAAAACTAATAATAATAATAACTGATAATTACAATATTTATATAGTGCAAAATCTTGATAAAAAATCAAATTTAAGCGCTGAACAGACACACACACATGCACACACACACAAAACACACACACATACACATACACACACACACACACACGGCTATAAATGGAGAGAAAGAATAAAAGCAATGGAAAATTATAGAGAGCAAACCAAACCTGAGGACGGGCACCACATTTTTAATGTCTCCCTAAGAGGTCTCCCACTACAAGGACACCTCAGCAAGGGGCTGCAGACCTCGCTCACACACACACACACACACACACACACACACACACACACACACACACACACACACACACACACACACACACTCACTCACTCACACACACCTCTCTCTCTCTCTCTCTCTCTCTCTCTCTCTCTCTCTCTCTCTCTCTCTCTCTCAGAGGGAACTATCATGTGACAGACAAATCAGTGATCTGAGAAGGCGGCATTGAACTGGTACACCATTGTTCTCTTAACCAGGAATTCTCTACACTGGTATACCATTATCTCAGGGCCGTTGACAATATATCCTTATTTCACTCCCAAGAAAAAGGTGAGAAAGCAAGACAGAATGAGTGAACGAGAAAGTGAGTAACAGCGGCAAAGGGAAAAAGAAGAGGAAAAAAAGAATATGTTGGAACAGTATGGTGTGGGTGTGGATGTGTCTGTGTGTGTGACAGAGAGGAAGACACTTAGGTCATGAGTCACTCGTTTTACAGACTTGAGCATACCCTAGCACCGCATCGCGCACGTGCACGTGTGTGTATGTGTGTGTGTGTGTGTGTGTGTGTGTGTGTGTGTGTGTGTGTGTGTGTTTGTGTGTCTGTGTGTGTGTATGTGTGTGTGTGTGTGTGTGTGTGTGTTTTTGTGTGTGTGTGTCCGTCTGTCTGTGTCGTTCTGTGTGTGTGTGTGGAGGGGGGGGCGTGTGTGTGTGTGTGTGTGTGTGTGTGTGTGTGTGTGTGTGTGTGTGTGTGTGTGTGTGTGTGTGTGTCTATGGTTGTGCACGCTAAAGATCCCACGGCAGTTGAAAATCGTGAAGAGCTGGGCATTGCCCGGCTGCCTTTGAAAAAAATATTGAAGAGATAGATTGATTTCCCAGGTCCCACCCCTTGAAGACTAATCAGCCTTCTGGCCTTTCTGAAGTCCTGGTAAAAAAATGTAAACAAAAAAAAACCCCACGTGATTATGAATATGAATTTGAATCGAGGGACAGGAGATGGGCGCCGCGCTCGTGGCGCTGACCCGGGAAAAGATGAGGTCTCTGCCACCTCACTCCCCTACGACCCTAGGGTTATGGAACTATCTAGGTAGGACCGCTGGACCCGGCCAGCTCGTGGATTTATGTGCAGGCTTAAGGCTTGTGCGGTGATCATTTTGGATCTTCTCCATCACATGGCACCTGTGACGTTATGGAATGAATGTTATGGAATTCATTCCGAGCGCGGAGACATCATCTTGAGAAACTGAAACTGAAATCTCTCTCTCTCTCTCTCTCTCTCTCCTCTCTCTCTCTCTCTCTCTCTTGTGTGGTGTGGTGTGTGTGTGTGTGTGTGTGTGTGTGTGTGTGTGTGTGTGTGTGTGTGTGTGTGTGTGTGTGTGTGTGTGTGTGAAACAGGAGGATAACGGCTTGGGTCAGGAGTCACACGCCCCGCCCCACCCTCCTGTCTTCTCCCAGTTTGCGTGTGCTTTGTGCCCTGGAGTTTTGGTCGTTCTTGGAATGATCATTACACCTTTATTCTGAAATGGAAAGTGGATCTCGAGTCCTGAACCAGAAGTCTGAGGGAAAGTGGTTTGTCACGTTACAGACTGCACCACACTAGTATTAACAAAACAAAACAAAACAAAACAAAAGCAAAGG
Source organism: Monoplex corrugatus (assembly GCA_030674185.1). Taxonomy (NCBI): domain Eukaryota; kingdom Metazoa; phylum Mollusca; class Gastropoda; order Littorinimorpha; family Ranellidae; genus Monoplex; species Monoplex corrugatus. Next base: position 31,736,437 of record CM060309.1, read on the forward strand.
GAGATTCACTCGTCAATGGCTCTCTACAAGCAGAAGCCTCCCTCCATAGCATTACGAAATTGATTTTGATTTGGCTCAGTTTTTACGTCGACACCCACCTCAGGTGATATGGCCGACGGAATAACCATCCCAGGAAGTGAGGGAAGGAGAACTTATCTAATCCTACACTGACACCACCAGAACAACAATGATGTTAAGATCGAATAGTGATAAGGGCCCGTTTTAATATAGCGCATCCGGGATTCGAACCACAGCATTAACATGTGAATCCGAAGCTCAACCAACTGAACTACCGAGGTCCGAACAGTACGAGATTGATCTGGTTGTTTTACGTCGACACCCACCTCAGGTGATATGGCCGACTGGGATAACCATCCCAGGAAGGGGTAAGGGGGACTTATCTAAGCCATTAGCCTACACTGACACCACAGGAACAACAACGATGCTAAGATGACATTACGAGAGGAGAAGAACCTCTCTATCTATGATACAGGGAAGCTGACCATTCTGACAGACTCCATAAGTTCGTCACACGGCGTCCCTCACACAGACCAGATCCTACACAAGTCAACCCTTGAATGACTGTGCCTCTGATGCCAGTCGCCGTGGTGTTGTGGTTAGCGCACCGGACTACCGACTAGAAGGTTATGGGTTCGAATTCCCATCAGTCCTTCCAAAAATCACTGTGGGATTTTTCGGCTCTAACCAGCTCCTACCCAGAGTTGGGCGTGCTATGGGCTCATTGGGAAAACTGGGACCACTCAGTCCAGTCTCATCCACTTCACGGACGCGTCATTGAGGGTGTTGCTCAAATCTTCTGACCAGCACCACAGGTATCTGTATCTCTCGGGCCTGGTTGACGCCAGGAAATATTATGATAGTAAGCGTTGAGTACAACCCTGTCACGCAGTCTCAATCCTAGATGGAACTCCATATTTGCATCATGATTATCATCCTCATCGACATCATCATCATTATCGCATTGTAAAAGTTGTTCCAGCTTCTCTGACCATTAAGGTGGCGTAGAAATTGGGACCCCCCCAAAAAAAAAAAGACAAAAAGAGAAAAAAGTTCAGCACAAAGGTAATCTCCAGGAGTACACTGATCCTAAATAAAAATAAGAATAAAAATAAAAGACTGTGCCTCTGGCTCCAATTCAGAACAGACCTGTCTACATCAAGGCCATCAAACTAATCTGATCGACCCACCTGGAAAACAGGATTTTGCGCAGGATCAAGGAGTTTGCCAGATAAATTTGCTGGCAGATTTGGATGAAGCGCATACGGTATTATCCGAATGACAGGAATCCCTCTCGAACAAACTCCAGACTCCACGCTTGGGTTGATGAATTCGCGAGCTACTAATTAATGATATTCAGCCGAAATGAAGTCTAAAAGAGATATTTGGGATATGCAAGTCAGACTGAGACGGGATGATCGATTTTCAAGGTCTTCGTGATTCCTGGTTCCTTAGTTAACCAACTCTCAAGCCAAACGTTTATCCTGAAATTGTACGCAGAATTGTTCACGTTAGACAGAGGCAGCATTGTTTTCAATTTCTCAACAACGAACGGGATAAAGAAAGCATCTACACGTAGATGTATATGTGGGACTCGGGCTTCACCGTCTTGTGAACTCTGATAAGAATCTGGGGAGAAAGAATTCTCCTCTTACATTTCGTCTGCGGATCGAGGAAACCAGAAGGGCTAGAGATATGGGGGTGGTGGGTGATGATTCAGAGAAGCTGGTGTACACACACACACACACACACACACACACCACACACAAACACACACACACACACACACACACACACACACACACGCATGCACGCGCATGCATACACTCACGAACGCGTGCGGATATACACGCGCACGCGCGCGTGCGTGCATATATACACACGCACATTTGTATCGTTCCGATTTTCCTCGGATGTGTTAAGTAGTGTGCAGCAACTCGGTGAGCGTGCAAGCCTGGCGTTTTCGTGTTTCTATAAGCAAACGAACGCTGACGTGGCTCTCTAGAGCCCACACATAGAAATACTTCAAGGAAAATTATGTCCTTTTAGTATGTGTTCAATAAACACCAAATTAAGAGTTCTGATAAGAAAAAAAATTGCTAGGTAAGCTGTGCTTGTAATTTGATCTTGTATCATATATGCTACGTTGGGCCTTAAGTGCACCAGAGTATTTTGTAGCATATTTGCTACAAATGCCAAAAAGAGCATTCTTTTTTCTTGTTTTGAAGGGAGATCAGACCTTTTACACCAGGATCATTTCAAAAGATCCTTCTCACATTTTGGACATGATATGATCAATTAAAAGCATGCATTATGGTTATTTTCTTATGTATACACTCTCTCCACATTCTCACTGATTGTAATTTTCATTCCAGTACATGATGAAACTCCACTGTCTTTTTCGCTCCAGTCGATGATAACTTGATTTCTTCAATTTCGTCCAGCTTGTTTTTTTCTTCCAGGTTGTTCAGCTTTTCCTGTCTGTGTTTGGTAGCTCCCAATTCTGTGTTTTTGATGAACAGAAATGATGAGCACGCATTAAAAGTTACATGCATCCATAGCATTCCCAGTCGCTCCATGCACTACTGCCCACCGTCATCATTTCTCCATTTTCTTCTTTTCATTTCATTCAATTTTCCTTTTGTTTATTGATTCCATGCAGCCATGCAAAAACAAAGCAAACATAAAAGTGTATTATCTGTACAGATTTAAAATGCAAAAGTCATGGTTTCAGCTCAAGCATGCATTTGATTCAGTGGAAATTTGCTTCTTGGCTTGCTCACTTCTTGTGAAATGCGTGGTTTCTTTTGCATGTATTGCTTCAATGAAGAGCGGCCTTTGAAAGGTACCATTATTTCGTCGACCGAGTTGTGCTCTTCGGGTGGGATCTTGTCCAAAGCTCTTTGTAAGCCATCCATCCAAGGGTGGATCTTCCAGAGCTTGTCACCCATTTTCTCTTCTTCTCTTACCTGCAGGTTGTCTGCAAAGTGTAAGGTGCTGGCAAGTCTTTTGAACTTTTCTCTGGCCATTGCATCAGCGACAGGAGCATAGCGTGTTGCTGATTCCCAGTATGCCCGCACAGAATAAGCCTGAACAAGACCCATGCGGAGATACATCCCAATGAAGACTTCAATTTCTTTCTTGGTCGTCTTGATCGTGATCCCTTCTTTTTGGATGGAGTAAATGTTTGTCTGTATCTCAGCATTCTCCAACATCTCATCAGTGATGAGTTCTCTGAAGTATGCATAGGGTGTCTTCAGAATTCCATCATCAGGAGGCTGTTCAAGATCACCTGTGAATGTACAGTCGGGTTCCTGAAAAGACATGTCAGTCCAGATGGGTTTTTGAAGAGCATCTTCCAAATCTGAATCTCCTCCATTCGCCTCTTCTAGCAGGAAAGAAGCAAGGGGCATGTCGTCTTCATCTTCCCAATTGCCATGGTTGTTTTCTTCCTGGCGCATAGCTGCCAAAGGAATATCATCCTCATCATCCCAGTCAGCTGTTTTCCTGTTCCGCTTCCTGTTCCTCTTTCTGTAAGGTGTAAAGGGCTCTTCATCATCTGTTTCTTCTTCCAGTTCTCTGAGTTCTTCTCTGGAGGGAACATATTCATTTTCAGAGGATGGCTCAAACTCACTGTCATCGATGCCAACAGCATCAAATACCGGTATGTCTTTTATAGGAGCATTCGTTGACATCTGTAGACATAAAAACATACTTTTGAGCATTGAGAACTCTCATAATTATCTATACAATTAAAAAACATATCCATCTCTACAGAAACAAACTGTTATTTAATTAAAAAAATGTACAAATTTTGTATAATAAAATGCTAAACAACACCAACAATTATGTATGTGATAAAGTCCAATGACACTGAAGCCCAGTGTATCACATATGCTACATGGCAAAACAACCAGTGCCCGCTGTAGCATATGTGCTACACCAATCTTTAGCATTCCAGTCTTACAAAACTATGAAAGAATATGAAACTATGACTATATTATATGTTAGTTGCCTTTGTTTCTTAATGAAATAACTTATTTAGAAAGGATGATGGACTTACTTTCAATCAAATCAGGATGGATTTTGTCTGGAGCAGTTTCAGCAGCTGGCAACCACGTGGAACCATCAAAGAGGAAGTGATATCAAACTTCCTGGCACCGGCTGCAGGAGAAAGGAATATAACTCTGGCAAGGTTCAGCCTCTTGTGCCAGACTGTAGTTGTTTCAATTGTTGATGCTGCCTTCAGTTTGCTCTACTCAAGACTATTTTTGAAGTGTAGCAGATTTGCTACGTATGGCTCTAGAGGGTTTTAATTAAATTAAGGATCTTTAACGCACATATTTGATACTCTGCGTGCATATGCACACGTCGGCAGTGTTTGGCACTGGCGGGTCTGTACACATGTTGACCTGAGAGACCGAAAAACCTCTCCATCCTTAACCCGCCATCGGGAGGTAACCGGGCAGTATGAATTACTTGACTATCGCGCTCGTCAGTTACCAATGAATATGAAGTTTAAAGTTAACCAGTCACCGTGGTATTGTGGTTAACGCAACGGACTACCGACTGGAAGATTGTGGGTTCAAATCCCCTTCAGTCCCTTCAAAAATATATCACTGTAGGGTTTTTCGGCTCTAACCGGCTCCTACCCAGAGTTGGGCGTGTTCTGTACCTCTCGCGCCTGGTTGACGCCAGGATATATGATGATAGTAAGCGTAGAGTACAGCCCTGTCACGCAGTCTCAATCCTAGATGGAATTCCATAGCATCATGATTATCATCCTCATTGACACCATCGTCATCGCATTGTAAAAAACAAAAACAAGAAAACTGTGCCAGCTTCTGTGGCCACTAGGGTGGCGTAGAAAATGGGACATCAAAAAAAAAAAACAAAAAAAAAAAGGTGAGCACAAAGGTGCGATGATCCTGTTAAAAAAAGAACGTTTGAAGTTTGAAGTCTACTGAAGAGGTGATCGTCGCACTTGGACAATTACACACAAACGCTCCACACAATCTGTCGTCTGTTAACTGGCAGACTCACTGAGATTGCACAAAGCCCTCTCTGACACCATGGTCTTGAAATGGAAGGGGGGAAGGTGAGTGGGGGAGGAGGTGGGGCACAGCACCTATAAAACACCACCAGAATGCTAGAGCATTAAAAAGTAGATGGACAATGGGCAACATAGAATGATTGGAGCATTAACTTTGATGGACAATGGGCAACATAGAATGGGTGGAGTATTAACTTTGATGGACAATGGGCAACAAACGGGCCAATTTGTATGTTACGGGCTGGGATTGAACTCGAAATACCACGGTTCTATTACAAAAGCCAGCCAAACAGTTTAATTAAGAAAACCGTGTCCCGCATGAGGGTTAAAAACACAACCCCTGCATTATGAGCATGGCTCTCCAACAACTGAGCTTATTGGTCTGAACTGTGGCCTGGTAACTCAATCGTTCAGAATGAATATGAACGAAGTCAAACGAGTAATATACCTGGAAAACACACTTTACCTCCCGTTTTATGGGTTGAAACTACACTCCATTCATTATACGAGTGGTCTCCTACGTGTGCCATTGAAGGCAGCCGTGTTCTGCTTCCGGGGCTATGCATGCCGAATTGTTTTGGTATAAATCAACGGGCACTGACATAGCTTACGGGGTCTAAACGTGCGTATCTGATGTTCTGCATGCATTTACCACGAAAGGGGTTCTGACACTAGCAGGTCAGCCTTTATGCTCCACAACATACTACCAACCTTACGTTCTTTCAGTCCAAGTCCCAGCTGCAGGTAGCCCACTGGAGCCAGACACGTCAAGCACCCATTAGGCCCACCCACCAGACGTGACCCTGCTGAGTCACTTCCGTGGAATCCAACAGTGACTTTTCTGATCCATTTTACTGAAGGACACTGCCTTCTAAGCCCACTACTAATGCCAGTAATCTTTCAGTCACGGAGCCAAACTGAGTGAGAGACCCCTTCGTAACCACATGGGTGGCCTTAACTTTTTAATTTAGTTTAGTTTAGTTTAGTTTAGTTTAGTTTAGTTTAGTTTAGTTTAGTTTAGTTTAGTTTAGTTTAGTTTAGTTTAGTTTAGTTTAGTTTAGTTTAGTTTAGTTTAGTTTAGTTTACTTTACTTTACTTTACTTTACTTTACTTTACTTTACTTTAGTTTATTTCATTTGTTTTGTTTCGTTTTATTTTATTTTATTTTATTTTATATCATTTTATTTTGTTTTATTTTATTTTATTTTATTCAATTTATCTTATTTCATTTTTGTTTCATTTATTTCATTTCATTTTATTTTATTTTATTTTATTTAGTTTTTGTTTTTGTCTTTGTTTTTTAGGGAGAGGGCAGGAAGGATGGCGGGGAGGAGGGAGGGGAGTAGCACTGAACCAGACTCAAACCCGAGCAGTCAGATTGGACAGCGGGAGCGCTAGCTTTTCGTCAATGAACCCAAATGCATGCTCTTGGCAACGACGTCAACAGAACCTGTCGTCCCAGGATATGCCGTCTCAAGGATAGCGGGATTTTCTGATGTGAAAATTTTACCTTCTGATTCATTTGCCGTTGTCTTCTGCGACCTTTTTCATGGCATTCCGATTTAGAATCTTGAACTTTTCACGAAACAAGTCGCTTCCAGACGACCGTGAAAAGAAAATCAGAAATGAACATTTTGTTTCCTGCACATGCTCACCTAGGATAGACGCGTGGGATTCTCCTGGAAAATCCTTGAAAGTAGGTAGATCTATATATAAACACCGCTTTTTCGACATTGCGCGCTCTACCTGCCGATTTACGTCATGGGGTTTATCTTTCTACAGCTATCGAGAGAGAGAATCGGTCCATTGTGCACAATGTTATTCAGTACTCCCATGTATTTTGGACCAGGCCGCTTACATGTTGTGTGGAAGGCAGATTCAGAATACATGGGCGATGTGCTGAGCTGGTTGTGTGAGTTTGGTTGGTTTTTTTTTGGGGGGGGGGGGGGGGTTGTTTGTTTGCTTGTTTCTTTCGTTTAGTTTTTTGTTTTTGTTTTGTTTTTCTTTGTTGTTGTTGTTGTTGTTTTTCTTTTTTTTTTTTAAATTTATTTATAGAAGGATTTATCGCTGTTGAGGATGCAGAAAGTTGGGGTGAAATGTGGAAGGATGGAAATTTTCCTTTTCAATCTTCTTTATAGATGTTTCTGTGGGCGGGAAGTAAGCAGGCAGGATCGAACCCACACACTCCAAATGGAAGTCTGGCGTCTAACCCTCTAGCGTCCGTTAATCCCCCCACCCCCCGGCTATCATTCCAACCTCTCTGGGATGCGCGTGTGCACGTGTTATGCCGACACTGTGCAGGCGGTTCGTTTACTGCACAGTCTGCATACTCCTCCTCTGGTGGGTATACATGTTGGGTGTTTGCATGTTTCCAAGGACCATCGGACGCTGACAGGACCGACACGATCTTTAACGTGCGTATTCGATGTATGAGAAACCTAGAAGAAGACCCTGGATTAAAGGTTGGAGGGAAAATGATAAACATTCGATGCGCAGATGACACCGTGCTAATTGCAGAAAGTGAAAGAGACCTACAAAACCTTGTGAATATACCAGAAATAGAAAGCAAAGGAAAGGGGCTGGAACTAAACAGCAGGAAGACTGAAGTCATGGTGATCAGTAAAAAACATGAAATCCCCTCCTGCAAAATAACAGCAAATGGCACAACCTTGACACAGGTTGATAAATTCAAATACCTGGGAACGATCATTTCATCAGACGGCAGATGCACATCAGAAATAGCCGGCAGAATCGGCCAAGCCAAAACAGCATTCAAGAAGATGACAAGCATTCTTACCAACAAATGCCTATCAATTAACATAGGAAGAGAGTACTTGAATGTTATATAGAACCAGTACTGTTGTTCGGATGTGAGGCGTGGACAGTCAGCAAGCAAAGCCAGAACAAGATTGAGGCAGCCGAGATGTGGTTTCCAAGAAGAATGTTGAGAGTTCCATGGACAGCAAAGGAAACAAAACGAGACAGTCTTGAAGGAGGCAGACACAAGTAGATCACTCATAAGAAAGATTAGGAAAAGACAGGCAACATTTATAGGCCATTTTATGAGGAAAGGGGATTTGGAGCACCTGGTCACAACGGGAAAGCTGGAGGGAAAGAGAGCATCGGGTAGACCCAATGAGAGAATGCTGGACGGACTTGCAGAGTGGCTGGGAACGAGGAGGGTGGGGGAGATGCTAGGGGCAACGAGAGATAGAGACAGATGGAAGGCCATGATCGCCAACGCCATGCGGCAGGGCACCTGATAATGATGATGATTCGATGTATGTGTGCAGAGGTGTTAGTGCGAGTAGTGCCTAGACCCCTTTTGCACGCACACACAGGCAGAACATCAAGTACGCACATTAAAGATCCTGGAAGTCACGTCAGTGTCTAGCGGCGTGTGGAAACTTGAAATCACCCAGCATACACGCCCACCGAAGATGCAGACTGTGCAGCAACATAGTGGAGTGTGGTCGGCTTGCTTAACAGCACGTTATCAAATCATTATTATCATCATATCATCATCATCATCATCATCACCATCATCATCATCACTATTATTATTATTATTATTATTATCATTATTATCAGTGTTGTTGTTGTCGTCGTTGTTTAAAGCCCAGCCGATTGCACAGAGCCAAAACAGAGCTATGACCATGGAAAATAAAAACAAAGAAAACAAAAAAGCCACAAAACACCTCGTTCACCCGTGAAAATAAACACACACCTTGACAGAAAACTTACTGATACATTCGCGCACATACTCAAGGATATGCCCCCGGCGTTGACAATTCCGCCCAAATTGTCACAAGGGTGTTAAAAAAAATATTAAGAAAAACAAAAAAAAACCTGAATACATTTAACAAAGTACACTAAAAAAAAGTTTATATAAAAACTGGCTTAAATTATTGAAAACTAATTCTGTGCATCGCATGTCAGTTACCTAAAACTACTTCTTTACATCACATTTCATTATATTCAAAAATGCAGTTAATACTTAAACATGCACCCAATTATAAGCCTTTGATCGAGTCAACAGAGACAAGCTATGGAAGGTCCTCGAGCAGTACGACATCAAGGGCCAGCTGCTAGACAACATTCGGGCCATCTACGTCAACAGCAGGAGTGCAGTCCGCACCGCCAGTGGAACATCTGACTGGTTCCCAGTGACATCGGGAGTAAGGCAGGGCTGTAATCTCTCCCCTCTTCTCTTCGTGATCTATATGGATCAGATTACGAAGGAGGCAAACCCAGACCCTGAGGCACTCAATGAACTCATGTTTGCGGACGACCAGGCAATGGTGAACAATGACAAGATACAGCTACAGGAGCACACAGACCAGCTCAATGAAAGCTGCGAGACATACGGCATGAAGATCAGCGTCAGCAAGACCGAGGTCATGACTGTCAGTAAGAGACCAAACAAACTGGACATCAACATCAACGGAACCCAGTTGAAGCAAGCCAGTGAATTTAAATACCTGGGCAGCATCTTCACTGAAAATGGCAAACTAGACAGAGAAATCGAGACCAGATGCCAGAAAGCCAACGCAGTCAGCTACCAACTTGCCCCTCTCCTGAAACACCCCAGCATTCCCACCAGCACTAAGGCGAAACTCATCAACGCCATTTTTCTACCAACGCTGACATACCAGTGCCAGACATGGTCCCTAACTAAAGTCCTCGAGAGAAAACTGGTCACCTATGAAATGAAATGCCTGAGGAAAGCAGTAAACAAGACAAGGCGGGACAAGATCAGAAATGAGGTGATACGAGACATGGTAGGAGCAACACCAATCCTACAACACATCGAACATATGAGGATCAAGTGGTTCGGACACCTCACACGTATGCCCCTAAACCATCCAGCTCTTCGGGCATACAACACCAGATACTCTGGCTGGAGAGCCAGAGGAAGACCAAGACGACGATGGAGCGACTCCGTGGCAGACACCCTCAGAGTTCACGAGATGTCCCTTCTCCAGGCCACCCGCCTTGCTGCTGACAGACGACTGTATCTCCCCGCGACGCCCACCGGTACAAGCGGAAGGAAAAAGTAAAAAGTAAGTAAAAGTAAGCACCCAATTATCAATCCCAAAAGAGCGTATGTAAGGCCTTATTTATAGAACACATAGACGTTGACAGACAAGCACGGCAGATAATGAAAGGGAGAGATGACGAAACGAAAATGAACAAGGCAGCAGAGAGAGAGAGAGAGAGAGAGATGACAAAATGGAAATGAGCAAGGCAGCACAGAGAGAGAGAGAGAGATGACAAAATGAAAATGAACAAGGCAGCAGAGAGAGAGAGAGAGAGAATGACAAAATGGAAATGAGCAAGGCAGAAACATAGTGACAGAAAAGACAGTTCTTAGACTTCCAGCAAAAAAGTCTTGTGATCACGTGCAATGATCTGTGTGATCCGAAATAGTCTGGAGAATTGCGCTCGCTGTGCAAGAACGATTTGTAACGATGTATTCTGTGCGTATGATGATGGAAAGTTTGTGGGATGGAGGTGGTATAAGGGAAACGTACAGCGCATACTGGGACAGGAAGTGATGGCTGCATGAAGGACGAGTGAATGGCTTAGGGAGAAAGGGTATATAATGTACGTTTGGCTGTGATGAAGGTGATGATGGTGGATTTTTTTTTTAACTTGCTAAGCCAAGCGATCAATCAACGAAAGCTTCTACGACCATTTCGCTTCTCAGCCAATGGATGATAAAACCGAACTGTTTAGCTCGAGAGGGAAGGAGGGAGGAAGGGAGGGGGAACTATGCCAACGGAAAGCGAAAGGAGGTCATCGCCAGACTGAACGAGGTCACTCAGTCAACGGCGAAAATCCGGTCAATCGATCCGGCAACTTGGTGCCTTTCATGCATGCGTCCTCAGAGACTCATCTCTCTCTCTCTCTCTCTCTCTCTCTCTCTCTCTCTCTCTCTCTCACTGGTATATTTGTATGCTATGCTTCTGTACAGAGAAGGTCAGCGAGGTGAGTGAATGAGACGAGACAAACAGATAAACAAATCAAAACAAAACAAGAGAGAGAGAGAGAGAGAGGGGGGGGGGGGGGTGCGTGGACGTTTGCGTATGCGTCGATCCCAATCGATCATATTTATGTTTCTAACCCAAGTGCCAAATCAAAACTTGAGAAAAGACCAGAACTAACAAAGAAAGAAAGAAACTGATACAGACAGACAGATAGGTAGAAGTAGAAAGAAAGATGAATACGAAACAATGAATACAATAATAAATGTATATTTGAAATGAAGAAAGGGAGAGAGGACACAATGCAACCTACAGATTACTTTTGTAGTGAAAAAATCAATCACTACGTATGAGGTAGTGATTTTATATCAACAGACCACGCCGTCACTCACAGGAATCGCGAGCATATTTTTCTGCATCAGTATAAATTCAAACAAGCAAGATGCTGATTTGACACTGCATTTGCAATTTGGAGGACATTTACTGGACGCAGTTCTATTGTTTTTTCAATGAATAGGCCTTACTGTTCTAAACCTTTAATTGTATCTCTTGTTCGTTGGTCCATTTAGGTTTTCATTTTTATCGTTTTACTTTAAAGACACACCTACTCGCTACCCCCCACCTGTTTGTTCAATCTCTACCCCCCCCCCCCCCCACCTTTCTTTTTTATATTTTTCTTTTTTAGTCTCCCTTTTGTTAAAAAAAAATATATAAAATACTGTTTCATGTCGACCAGAGAAATGTCTACATGTCGGCGTACCTGTGATAAGACGTGCTACAAAGATTTTCTCAGCTGTTTCTGGATTAATCTTCAATAAATATGGGTCAAAAGTGCGTATCGTTGATGACCATCAGCTTGGAACTCATGAAGCCAAGATCATCACACGGACCAAAACTATTTGCTGTAAAGCAGTCTTCCTCTCAGATGCCCTTTCTGTTCTGCTGGTCCTGGAGAATGACAGGCTCCCCCTCCTGACCAAGGCCTTCCAGCAAGTCAGAAGAGGCGCATCATCAGATCACTCCCAGAGGCATCGACAGAAAGGGACGACAACCACTTTCTGTCCACACAGGAAACTAACGCTCCTGGTGAGATTCTGCCGCAGCCACAACCAGCTAAACGTCCATATGAATTGCCGGTGCAAATCTGCGCTTTCGCCAACCATCTCCCGCCAGTGAAGTTGACCAAACAGCTGAACACAGAGTGCAGCAGTGTCACCTCAAGCAAGTGAAGCAACAAGAGACATAGACAACTCTTCTGACCACCAAGCTCCGTGACACCTAACAGGAATGGAAAAACCGGCCACATTCACCGCCAAACGTGGTCTGACCATGAAGACGGCGAGTAAATAAGAATAATCACACTGTTTCAGTTTTCTTTCGCTGAACTTGAACAGTCCGTGACTGTGTTTGAATGGTACACGAAAAAGTATGATTTGCAATATCATATTTCACAGTCTTGATTTACTTCCAAGTTCTCATAAAGTCTACACGCGAAGCAGAAGTTCGAAACAGTTCTCTTTCAACGGATCCGGTTCCGGGCTGTTCTCATCAATTGGGCCTGGGTCCATCCAGTTGCTTTCATCTCGTTTTCCATACACTTTCTCCACAACTGTTTTGGTTTGCCCACTTTCCTCTTTCCTTGGGAGTTCCACTTTAGTACCTGTCTTATCGTGTTGTTGGTGGGTTTACGTAGCATGTGTCGGATCCAGCCCAAATTCTGGTCTTTAACCCTTTGACTCCCGCACACTAGCTAATAGTACGCTGCATTGCAAACCATGCTAGCAAATCAAAACCGTAACCATTTGACTCCCTCACCCTATCCACCAACTTCCTGAGGAAGTCAAATGTTTGTTTTTGCAATTGGTGGACAGGGGGCGGGAGTCAAATGGTTTATTTCCTAGCTGACTGTTCTTTCTCACAAGCAGGTGTTTGGTGTTGTTTCAGGCCGTCTAATGCCCGTGATTATCCAAATATCTATTGATGGTAGCTTAGAGTTTGTCGGTTTACACACTTCTGACAGCAGCTATACTAAACAAACAAACAAACAAACAAACAAACAAATAAACAAACAAAAACACATCGAGTTTTTCAACGAACTGAAGGCTGTCGATGAAACTGGACCGTATCGATCAATGACCATGCGCACAAAATGGCTGACGTTCTCACTCCAGACGTATGCCTGCCTCTCTAGGGAGATGGAGAGGTTACACGTAATATCTTCTAGCGCAATATTCTTAGAGCTCGGCTGGGTTTGTTAGTGCTGCATTGACGTCATCTGGAACTTTTTCTCCCTTCTTCGCGCCTAGAGAGCGCAGTGCGATTCATACAGCTATCGGCTGACACACCCCAAGTTCAGTTTTTAATCTCTTCTATTTCAGCATGATTGATAGGATTGCTTTGGATTTTTACTTCTTTATTTATTTTTATTTATTTTTCTCCAAAGCTGCTAATGTAATTATTTGTTTTTCTTATATGACTGAACAGTGAGGGGGTCACCTAGTAAAATATGAAATAATCATTCTATCACGGTATCATATTGTATTCTATCATATGGCATCGTACTGCATTGTGTTCTTTTGTATCATATGGTATCGTACTGTATTATATCATATGATATCGTATCGTATTGTGATCTATTTCATCACATGGCATCGCACTGCTTCATATCATGTGGTATTCTACTGTCATCATCATAATCAGGTGCCCTGCCGCATGGCGTTGGTGACCATGGACTTCCAACCATCTCTATCTCTCGTTGCCCCCAGCATCTCCCCCACCCTCCTCGTTCCCAGCCACTCTGCAAGTCCGTCCAGCATTCTCTCCCTGGGTCTACCTGGTGCTCTCTTTCCCTCCAGCTTTCCCGTTATGACCAGCTGCTCCAAATCCCCCTTTCTCATAAAATGGCCTATAAATGTTGCCTGTCTTTTCCTAATCTTCCTTATCAGTGATCGACTTGTGTCTGCCTCCATCAAGACTGTCTCGTTTGTTTTCTTTGCTGTCCATGGAACTCTCAACATTCTTCTGAGAAACCACATCTCGGCTGCCTCAATCCTGCTCTGGCTTTGCTTGCTGACTGTCCACGCCTCGCATCCGTACAACAGTATTGGTTGTATATAACATTCAAGGACTCTCTTTCTGATGTTAATTGATAGGCATTTGTTGGTAAGAATGCTTGTCATCTTCTTGAATGCTGTTTTGGCTTGGTGGATTCTGCTGGCTATTTCCGATGTGCATCTGCCGTCTGATGAAATGATCGTTCCCTATTATTTGAACTTATTAACCTGTGTCCAGGTTGTGCCATTTGCTGTTATTTTGCAGGAGGGGATTTCATGTATTTTACTGATCACCATGACTTCAGTCTTCCTGCTGTTTAGTTCCAACCCCTTACCTTTGCTTTCTGTTTCTAGTATATTCAAAGGTTTTGTAGGTCCCTTTCATTTTCTGCAATTAGCACGGTGTCATCTGCGTACCGAATGTTGTTTATCATTTTACCTCCAACCTTTAATCCAGGGTCTTCTTCTAGGTTTCTCATGATGTTTTCGCTATATAGTGAAAACAGATCTGGTGACAAAACACAACCCTGTCTGACTCCTCTTTTGATGTTTTGAAAAGAGCTTATATTGTTTTCTGTTCTCATTGCACCTGTTTGTTCCCAGTACATATTCCTGATTATTCGTAGATCTTTTCCATCGACATTGAATCTCTCCAGTTGATTGATCAATTCATCATGTCGTACCCGATCGAAAGCCTTGGTATAGTCAACAAAGCATAAATGCAAATCCTTATTCATCTCAATTTTAAAGCCTTGGTAAAGTCAACAAAGCATAAATATAAATCCTTATTCATCTCAATTGACCTCTCTGTGATAGTTCTTAGGATGTATATGGCATTAATAGTTCCTTTCCCCTCCACAAATCCACACTGTTCTTCTGCTATTTCTCTTTTGATTCTATTCCTTGTCCTCATCATGATTATTCTTAACAGGATTTTTGTTACATGACTCATCAAACTGATTGTGCGATGGAGTTCGCATTCTATAGCCCCTGTCTTCTTTGGAAGTGCAATGAAAATTGATTTTGACATATCTTGGGGGATTTTTCCAGTGTCATAAATTTCATTTAGGACTGTTATTTTTTCTATGCCAAATTCCTCCAGGGCTTCAATCATCTCTGTAGTAATGTTGTCTGGTCCTGGGGCTTTTCCTGGTTTTATCTTTTTCAGTGCTGCTCTAACTTCATTTTCATTATGGGTGGTCCTTCAAAGTTCTTTTTCATAATGTGTTCTTCGTTTCTGTCATCCTCAAAAAGGTCTTTAATGTACTCTCCCCATATGTCTAATATTTTGTCTTTTTCCATGATAAGCGTGCCATCTTTCGATTTTAAGCAACCAGTTGATGTGCATGTATTTTTCCTGTGGACAATTTCTTCAATTCGTCTGTATATATCCTGAAGATCCATTCTACTATATTGTGTTCTATTTTATCATTTGGTATCGTATTGTATAATATCATGTGGTATCGTACTCTAGAGTGTTCTACTCTATCATATGGCAACGTATTATATTATATAGTATCGTATTGTTTACCATATAGTAAGATATTTAGATTGTATCATATGGAATTGTTTTATAATGGCATTGTACTGTATCACAATCACTGCATCATATGGTACATATTGTATTGTGTTGTATGCACATGGTATATTGCACTGCATCGTATCGCATCCTACTGGATTGCATCACATCGTATCGAATCGTATCGTATCGTATTGTAGTGCATGTCATACTGCACTCCTTCATATGGTTATTGTAAAGTGCGACATCATATGATACTGGGTAGTATTGTACTGTATGGTACACATTGCACTGCATCGTATGTACGTACATACTGCACTGAATCATATGGAACTGTATTATATTACATCATATGGTTTCGTATTATATTGCGTATTCTTATTGTATCATATGGGTAACATATGACATCGTGTTGCACTGCGCCATATTGTATTGTATTGTATTGTATTGTATTGTGTTTGTGTTGTGTTGTATTGTATTATGTTGTATTATGTTGTACTGTATTGTATTGTATTGTGTTGTATTGTATTGTATTGTATTGTATTGTAACCCATTCATTAATTACAGGACTTTCCATTCCGGGTCTTATATGTTTAACTACATGCTCATGCAGTACAGCAGAGGGACAATCCTTTTTTTACTTTTTCTTTCTTTCTTTTTTTCCTTCCTTCCTTCCTTCTTTCTTTGCAGGTAAAGAAAAGTGAAAACAGAAGTAGAGTATAAGTGAAGGTCAGCAGAAACTTTGTGTACGTGTGTGTCTGTGAACTAACTATAAGAATAGGCATGTCTAGGCCGTCTACGAGTGGATACGTATCCGATTGGAGATCTCGTGTCCAGCCTTGTGGAAAGGTGCAAATATGTAAGTCTGAATGAACACTATTCAATGGGTCATAGAACTAGACAGCTGAAATTTTTTTTATTTCTAAACAAGGACGTGTAATTCTCATAACTCCCAGGATCACTCTAGTGTTGCCAATCACAAATATGTTCTGCCTGCACACTGGTAGATCTTTTTTCTTAAATTCTGAATTTTTGTAAATCTTATTTTAGTATTATTTATCTCTCTCTCTCTCTCCATCTCTCTCTCTCTCTCTCTCTCTCTCTATATATATATATATATATATATATATATATATATATATATATATATATATAGAGAGAGAGAGAGAGAGAGAGAGAGAGAAAGGAGGGAGAGAGAGATATCTATATGTATGTATGTATAGATATAAATTATCTATATTCATTTCTTTATTAATTTCTGTATGTCTTTATTCATTATGAGATTCGCAACGTATCGTCGGCCTATACGTTTACAATTGTAGAATGAAGCCAGTTTTCTGTGGGCTACCCAGTCACGACATAACATTATGTCACAACGATTGGATGACTAGTCGGCTAGGCTATAAGCAATATAAACTGATGGCTGGTACTGTAAATAAAATAAAAGTGCCGGAACGTATGATGTCAGAGTTTCTCTGAACTGATTCTGAAACAAATTATTGTAGATCTGTTGCTCAACAGATATGACAACATATGGTCTAAATGTAGCACAATATTATTTAAGTATTAGGAGCAACCAGTCGTCGTGTGTAATGGTTAGCGCAACAGACTACCGACTGGAAGGTTGTGGGTTCGAATCCTCATCAGTCCCTTCAAAAACCATTGTGGGATTGTTCGGCTCAAACCGGCTCCTACCCACAGCTGGGCGTGATATGGGCTCATTGGGAAGATTGGAACCACATATTCGAGTGTCATCCACTTCATGGATGCGTCACATTGAGGGTGTTGTTCAAATCTTCTGACCAGCACCACAGGTGTCTGTATCTCTCGGGCCTGATTGACGCCAGGCTATATTCTGATAGTAAGCGTAGAGTACAGCCCTGTAACGCAGTCTCAATCCTAGATGGAACTCCACAGCATCGTGATTATCATCCTCATCGACATCATCATCATCGCAATTGCATTGTAAAAACTGTGCCAGCTTCTGTGGCCATTAAGGTGGTGTAGAAAATGGGATGGGAAAAAAAGGTGAGCACATAGGTACTTTCCCTGAGTACCATAATCCTACATATAACAAACAGTTTTAGGAGCGAACAAGGCATGAAGCTATGGATGGCACAGGCTACGAAATTATGCACAACATAGCTGCGACAAAACAGAAAGCGTTTTGATCAGACAAAAACATCGCACTTCGCGTCGTCTGCTCACACCACCGTAAATCAATGGGCAAAAGGATATATTAATGGTGACAGGTACTCTGTTACACCCATACACGATGTGTTGCGATATGAAAGATAAAACTGGTCATCGCTCTGATCAGTTCAACATTGCCTGCTATTTGCCTGATTAAATGAGCAGGCCCCTAACTCCATTCTACATCATTCTAGTAAATAAGCTGTGTTTAAGATTCATACGTTATTAATCTAGATTTCACCACTATGAAATGACCGGCAAGTCTACCACAAGACACAGAATATCCACAAACCACTGATACAGTGACATAGGCATATGACGTCATGCCAGTCGCTTCCAAATTAAATCCACTGCGAATTGTGAAACAAAAGGTTTAGACAGCGAACACAATTGATGGGCCTATCAACTTCCGAGTTAGCTTATGTGTTTATTTAGATGTGTGTGTGTGTGTGTGTGTGTGTTTTATTTAGATGTGTGTGTGTGTGTGTGTGTGTGTGTGTGTGTGTGTGTGTGTGTGTGTGTGTGTGTGTGTGTGTGTGTGTCAGTCTGTCTGTCTGTCTTGTCTGTGTGCACATTTATATCTGCACATTTCTTTAAAAAAAATGTGCATATGTGTGCACACAATATCTGCGCATTTCTTAAAATTTTGTGCATATGTGTGTATACTATATCCACACAAGTCTTAAAAATTTTGTATCTATTTCTGTCTGATCGGGTCTGTTTTTTCGCAAATATCCATCGTTGTCATGTAATGTTTTATCCCAAAAGAAGTTTCCTGTTGTGGAGCCTCAATTTTTTCGATAGAAATGTACTGCAGTATTGTGTCCCAAACCATTAAGTGAATCACTGAATGTCAAAATCTGGGCGGAAGAAAGAGATAAGATACCATTCTTCTTCATTTATGACGGTAAACGATAAGCACTTGTGTGCGTTTTACATCCAGCTCTCGCTAAAAAGTGGGATTAAACTACACATCATACATCAACACACACTAGCATCTAAACACTCTAGAATAGTAGTAATTGCTCTAGATAGATTCATAGATATAAAGAGAAGATATAATTGCATGCACACGTGCAGTGCATGTGTGTGTGTGTGTGTGTGTGTGTGTGTGTGTGTGTATGTGTGTGATAGAGAGAGACAGAGACAGACAGACTGACAAACACAGAGAGGAAGACAGACAGACAAAGACAGACAGAGTGACAGAGACAGGAACAGACACAGACAGAGAGAGAGACAGATGGACAGAAACAAGACTGAGTGACAGAGACAGAAACAGACATAGACAGAGAGAGAGACAGAGGGACAGAAACAGACAGACAACAGAGACAAAGACAGCGTTAGGACTCGGACAAAGACACAGACTTCACCGACCTTTGCCCCACCAGTTGAAATTCTGTCTGTATGGCACATCGACGATTCTTGGAGTAAACCTCGCATTCCTTCATATCCTCGTTCCATTTTCCGCTCTGAAGTCATCAGCTGACACCAACTATCTGGCCCTTCATCACACACACACACACACACCAACACCCATGCTAGCCTTTGCTTTTCATGTGCCAAGAAATCCACACTTATTACATACAGTACCAAGAAATCCACACTTATTCCAGTACCAAGAAAATCCACATGATCATACCAAACACAAGAAATCCACAATTTACTCCAGTCAAATGTTCACCCCAATTCAAGTAATCCACGGTTTACTCCGGTGCCATAAAATCCCGTTTACTCCAGTGCCAAGGAATCCAAAGTTCAATCCCGTGCCAAGAAATCCAGTTTACTCCAGTACCACGAAATCCAGAGGCTTACACCAACCAATACGAAGGAATCCAGAGTGGATACCATTTCAACTGAGTCGTCCTGACATCACCCAGAGGACAGTGACGCTTCTGAATATGTCGAGTTGTTTTCACTGACTTGAGCCTTTCCGTCATATTGTATGTTGATGCGTTTCAGTAACCTTGCTCACCAAAACACAGATCTATACATGACGTTTAGCTCCCTCTTCGTAACGTTTGGCGTAGTCCTTGTAACGTTTTGCGACGCCTTCGTGACCAATTTCGTACCGTTTGTGTATCTTTGTGACGCTTTTGTACTTTTCCCATGGTTTTTCACATCGAAAGGTAGAATATTGTGCATCCGCCAGTGCCACTTTTTACGCCCAACAAAAATGAGTCACATCTGTGTAGTTGACATTTCTCTGAATTATAGACATTGTCACGAATTTTGACGTAGCACATTTCATTTTTGCTCCATGCAAACATTCCACATCCAGAAGCCATGCACAGGCATCGTTTTCTTTAGAAATAGCGTGGTGATGGTCACTAAAACACAGCTTTTAGATTCTTTTCACAGCTGAAATAAATAATCCAGAAAAATACTCCCGTATTCATGAAGACTGGGAAAAAAAGAATCTTTCCACGCCGTCTGCCGCTAATATGTTTTGTTTCCCAAATAAATTTCTTCACAATAATCTGTCATAATTGTAAACAATGTCAACAGAACGCTACAAATTACCAAGACAAAAAGCCAATGAGAAAGCGAGCGGAGCGGGGTGAACAGTGATCACAAAACGTCACGTGCATTTGTCACGTTTTGCACGCTTTTCACGACCACTTACTGTCGCAGGTTTCATGAAGCTTTAACTAACGTAAAGGCACACACACACACACACACACATGTTGTTGTTGTTATTGTTTAAAGCCCAGCCGACTGTGTAGAGCTACTTCAGAGCTATAACCGCTTCAAAACATACACAACTTCAACAGGAACACAAAAAAAAAGGAAAAGAAAATTAAGTACACGTATCAATGTATTCGTGCACATAATCTAAGGAAATAACCCTGGCGTTGACCACTCTGTCCAATTTATCGCACATGGGATTTTAAAAAAACACTCACCTGAATACGAGCTCGTACAAATATAAGCATAACTAAGGACACTAAAACATATATAAAAACGGACATAAATTACCTAAAATTGCTTCCACATATCTCACCTCCCTAGAGCCAAAAATGCACTTAATACATGTACCCAGTTATCAATCCTAAGAAAAACTACGGAAGACTTTATCGAACACATACAGGTGAATGGACCAGCAAGGCAGAAAATGACAGGAAGAAATGACAGAAAGCAAAGGAACAAGGCAGAAACAGAGAGCGACAGAAAAGAGGACATTTCTAGAACAGAATTTCCAGAAGGTGGGGATACTATTTATACTGAAAGACCCCCCCCCCCCCCCCCGACATCCACACACACCTGTATACACACAAATGCTCATTATATGAACTCAAATGAAAATATTCTCACGGAAACTACACATACCTATCGTCATAATAAACACAGACTGACGTGAACGATTACACCATGTCACACGGTCAGTGATTACAAGCGACAACAAATGCTCATGAAAGAGTAACAGGAATACTTTCATTTGTACGGTGCTAACAGTACATGTCAAAAGCATGCTCGTACACTTTAGTACCAGAACATCATCAAACTTGACACATAACAACAGACAATGAAACAAAACATGAGATCGGCTGGTCACAAAGAACAGAGGAGAGCAAAACACGTAAATTTTATCGACAGTGATTGATAGAAGCTGGTTGGTTGTTACGTTAGAGCCGTGGACTTAAGATCTGATATCTCGAGGTCCAACTCCTGCCTGCAACATTAAAAGCTGGTCTGTTCGCTGCCTATCTTAATGCTTCCATCATTCTGATAGTGTCAGCTTAGTGTTTCAAAAGTCCCTTCCCCCTTCTCCCCAATTTCAAGACCTTGCCAGCGCACAGGATTTTGCGCAGGTTTAGGGAGTCTGCCAGGTAACTGGTGGCAGATTTGGGTGGAGCACATACTGGGAACAAACAACAGCAAAACGAGTAGAAAAATGACATAAGCTTTTTCCAAAATATCAGCAGAGGAATTTAGGCATGGATGTGTACTGTCACCATATATGTTTTCACTTCACAACGAAATCGTCATGATAAACCAAGAAGAATGCCCTATACGCTGGCAAGGTCTTGAAATGGGGTGTTGGGCCTACAGAAATACTCAGCTCATACCACCAGAATGATGGAAATATTCAGATAAGCAGCGAACAGACAAGGTGTTTATTTTTTTAAGTTGCAGGCCAGGACTACACTCGAGATGTCAAATCTTGAGTCCACGGCTCTGTGTAATAAACCAACCAGCCTCCACTCCTGAAGAAACCTCAAAGGGTTAAACACCATAGCTGTCTGATGGAGATGACTGTGTAGACAATTTGCGTTGTATTGCATGGTACCAAGATTTATTAGAAAGTGCCTGCTAACTCTGATACTGTTCGGTCCGCTACTGTACATCTGTCACATAGTTAAGTCACGATTTTTAGCGACTACGCGTTCCGACAAACACCCTCATGCACACTGCTATAACGAAATGACATAGCCGTGGTGCAGTGGTTAAGAACCCGCCTAGGAAGCCGGAAAGTTCCTGGTTTGATTCCTGGTCACAAAAGAATTTTCCGCTCCCTTACTAGGCACAGAAGTTGGGTCAATTTGTTATGATTTTTTGCAGTGTGGCATCTATTTAGTACAGGTAAAAAAACAACCTTTTAGGCAACAGAGAATGTCACTGGCATATTTCTGTCAAAAAATATCATTGTAACAGATGAATAGAACATGGATGGAGCCTGCGATGTGGCAAGGCGTTCTCCCCAGGATGGAGCACTAATGATGGGGAAAGTGACAGAGGAGAGAGAGAAGGGAGAGAGAGGAGAGAGGGAGGTGAGAGAGAGAGAGGGAGGCGAGTGAGACAGACAGAAAGAGACAGAAAGAGACAGAAAGAGTAGACAGAGATATACAGAGAAAGAGAGACAGAGAGACAGATACAGATCACGGACACACACACACACACACACACACACACACACACACACACACACACACACACACACACACACACATACACTCACACAGCGAGAGACAGAGTGAGAGAGAGAGAGAGACACACACACACACACACACACACACACACACACACAGAGGAGAGAGAGAGAGAGACAGACAGAGACAGATAGACAGACACGGGAGAGACAGAGACAGATAGACACGAGAGAGACAAAGACACAGAGAGAGAGAGACAGAGACAGAAAGAGAGAAACAGAGAGAGAGAGAGACAGAGACAGAGAGACAGAGCAAGAACCCACACGTACCAATCGCAGTGGTGCAGTGGTTAGCGCAACAGGCGAACGAATGGATGGCTGTGGATTTGAATCTCATAGGTCACGTCAAAATCATTGTGAGATATTTCAGCCCAAACCGATTCTTACTGCAATTGAGCGTTTAAATTTCCTGACCAACACCGCAGGTGTCTGTATATCTCGGACCTAATTTGCGTCGTGGTACATTATGAAAGAAAGCGTTGAGTACAACCTCATGGCATAGTCTTAATCATGAATGGAATTCCACAGCATCATGACTATCATCCCTCTCGTCATCAGTGTCACTGAATCTGAGACAGAGGAAGAAAATGTGAGGAAGAAAAGTCTGAGCTGTGCCAATGAAACATGGGACAGCACGAAAAAGCAAACACACAAACCCAACACACACACACACACACACACACCTCTCTCTCTCTCTCTCTCTCTCTCTCTCTCTCTCTCTCTCTCTCTCTCTCTCTCTCTACCTCCCTCCCATTACCACTTGTCTCAAATTTAAATATCAAATAACCTCTGATTTTAAGGCGGAGCATAAAAAAGTAATATGTATACTTACGCATGCACGCATGCGTGCGTGCACACACACACGCACACGCACACACACACATAGACAGATAGATAGATAATTAGATAGATAGATAGATATAAATATAGATAGATATAGATAGATATAGATAGATAGATAGATAGATAGATAGATAGATAGATAGATAGATAGATAGATAGATATGCTATCTATCTCACATGTACTCTCTCTCTCTCTCACACACACACACTCGCACACATGCGTGCGCGCGCGCGAGTACACACACATTCAATACACACACTTACACACACACCCATCCAGTAGCTGTAATAAATAGGCCTACCCTTTACAGCCAGACCGCAGGAAAAAAATCACACATACTTCCTCGTGACTAGTGGTAATTCTAACTCTTTGACAGGAAACATAATATTATACCCCGGGTCGTTTGATGTCACTTACTCCATGCTTCCTACCGCTAAGGCTTTTTTTTTTCTTTTTTATTTCCCGTTTGTCATAAAAAGGGAGACTAGTTAATATCGACCTGAGCTCTCTCTGTCTGTCTCTCTGACTGTCCGTCTGTCTGTCTGTCTATATCGACCTGAGCTCTCTGTCTGTCTGTCTGTATGTATGTATGTCTCTCTCTCTCTCTCTTTCTCTCTCTCTCTCTGTCTCTCCCCTACCTCTGTGTGTGTGTGTGTGTGTGTGTGTGTGTGTGTGTGTGTGTGTGTGTGTGTCTGTGTCTGTGTGTGTCTGTGTGTGTTTGTGAAATACGTGGAGAAGAAAGTAAACAATGTGTTTGTTCCTAAAGGGTGTATCAACCAATAAGCACCTCAGATCTTCAGGAATCGATACTCAACGCCCAGAACTATTTCCCCTTTTTGTTTTTCCAACAAATGCGTGCGTGCATGTATATGTGTGTGTCTGTGAGTATGTGAGAGCCTAAATCACTGTTTGTCTGTCTCGGTCTCTTACCGAAATGAGCCAGCAAGATTTCCTCAACTGCTTATAAACAGACCTTTACCAAATAGAATCAAAGATGTGGACTGTTCAAAAATTACGAATGCTTAAATTGGAAGTCATAACGCCAAGGTCACGGTCACACGAGCGAAAAAAAAAGTGCCTAAAAAGCTCCTTTTTATGGAAGTGTACATACATCACTTTCTCAGGAACTTCTCTAATTATTTACATTCTGTTTTCATTGTTGCGGCCGTCTACCATTGTTCTCCTTTCACAAGTTTTATTTCATTTGGCGCTTCTTTAAGGTCACACTGAAATTGAGAAGTTTGTACAAAATCTTGAATGTCTTTGGAAGGGCAGAAATTTCTGTTTGGATTTTCTCAGCCATTTCAAATTTGGCCAATTTGATTTTTAGCAGTCATTGTGCGTACACAGGGAATCTCAACTGTTGTTACATAAATGGCTAAACCATATAACTTTAGCTTCTTTTCTCGTAAAGGTTTTCATGTCCTTTTGTGTGAACCGAAACATCATCGTTTGTGGTTAAACTAAATACAACCGGTTTCATAGTTCGAATAAGATCGTGAATAAGATATTGCGAATGCTGAAGTTTGAATGTTTTTGGTACCATTCAAAGGTGACAACCACAAGATTGCTGAAATTCACACATCTTGTCGTAACTTCCAGATTTAAAATGTAATCACATTTGGAATTTGTAGTCTAACATCAACTTCCAATCAGCCACCAAAATTTGACTGACTTCGGAGTATTTATGAGGTCACCGGTATTTTTGTTATTATCTTAGTAACATAAAAGAATATCACTATTCCTTAACCCTCCTATGATTTTACGTTTACACAACTTAACACATCTGTTTTCAAACGTTTGTACATCTCTCTCTCTCTCTCTCTCTCTCTCTCTCTCTCTCTCTCTCTCTCTCTCTCTCTGTGCGCGCGCGCGCGTTTGTGCATGTGCGTGTGTATATGTGTGTGTACATATGAGTGTATATTTGAGTGTGGTGCATGTGTGTGGAGCTATCCACGTGAGTATGTGTGTGCGCGCGCGCAAGTGTACATGTGTATATGTGGATGTGTGTGTGTGCGCGCGTATGTGATGTTATCTATCACGGATCAGCTCACATTTTTTTCATTGACGACTGTTTGTAGAGTTCTACTGCAGCCATGGCATGAATGCCAAATCTTTGGGGGCGGGACGGAGAGAGAGAGAGAGAGAGAGAGAGAGAGAAGAGAGAGAGAGAGAGAGACAGACAGACAGACAGACAGACAGAGACAGAGACAGAGACAGAGACAGAGAGCGAACAAGTACAAATTGCTAACACGATCTTCTGGAAAAGTGTTAGCCTATAGGCCCATAGGTCTACGTAATTCTCTCGTTTGCAGAACGTTGTCAGTTTGCAGGAGATGTGACATGTGCCATAAGCCTTTGTAATAAACGTTCATTCCCACACACAGCCATTTGATAACACAACAGGCCCGCTTGTGGTCTCTCTAGTTTGTCTAGCAACTTCGTGTAATACGATTCGAAAACAACCCTCCCCTCCCCTCCCCTTGCTCTGACCAAAGTCGAGCGTAAGAGTGTATTAGCAAGCTGGTTGGATGGCTCTGTTGAAAGGGCCATGGGACTAACTAGATCTGATGCCTCGAGTTCAATTACAGCCTGAACATATACCCTGGCCTGTTCGCTGCCAATCTTAATACTCCAGTAATTCTAGAGGTGTCAGCTTAACCCTTTGACTTCTGCACCCTATCCACCAACTGCAAAAACTTAGCCCCTTGACTCCTGCAGGAAGCTGGTGGTTAGTGTGAGGGAGTCAAACGGTTAAGTTTTTGTTTTGCTAGCAAGATTGACAACACAGGATGCTTGTGGACAGGTTGCGGGAATCAAAGGGTTAATGATTATTAGGTCCTGTTGTCTTCCCCTTCCCTCCCCTCCCCTCGCTTCCCTTCCCTTCCCCTCCCCATCTCAACACCTCGCCTGTGCGTACGGTTTTGTGCAGACTCAATTCAAGGATTCTGCTAAAGAAAAAATCAGTATCTGATTTGGGTGGAGCACGTGTGGAGTTGTCCGACTGCGACGAATGCCTTTTGAATTAACTCCGAACTGGGAACAGGGGTACGTGTGCGAGTAACGGCAAGGTGGTAAGGTGTTAATGGCCGGCCCTCTGAGGGTTACCTTTGATGGTTAACAAGTGAAGCCAGGACGGGATTTTTTTTATGGGATATTTACACACAAGG
Source organism: Monoplex corrugatus (assembly GCA_030674185.1). Taxonomy (NCBI): domain Eukaryota; kingdom Metazoa; phylum Mollusca; class Gastropoda; order Littorinimorpha; family Ranellidae; genus Monoplex; species Monoplex corrugatus. The sequence goes on from CM060309.1 coordinate 31,763,201, forward strand.
AACGTCTATATTCCCACGACCTTGTGTCGCCCTACCCCCCCCCCCCCGTTCCCCCCCCCCCCCCCGATCACAACTCCCCCTACTACACTGGAGATGAACTGTTTTTTTGACTACACCAGCTGCGAGTTTTTGAAAGACCCGGCATATTCAGTTATTTGTTTGCTCTCTCTCTCTCTCTCTCTCTCTCTCTCTCTCTTCTCTTCTTTCTCCTCTCTCTCTCTCTCTCTCTCTCTCTCTCTCTCTCTCTCTCTCTCTCTCTCTCTCTCTCTCTCTCCCCCCGACCTCACAGGTCTACTTACATGTGTGCACATTTGCCAACGCCTAAACCCCTTCGTGTGTGTAAAAGCATTTAATATTCATGTTAATATCCTGTGAGGCATGCCAGTGCAAATGGATACTTGAAAACTCTCAGCATGCAGACAACGCCTAGTTTGAAAAGAAAAGGCTTTCAGCTAATAACTGCTACCGTTGCAAAATATTATTTTCTCTCTCTCTCTCTCTCTCTCTCTCTCTCTCTCTCTCTCTCTCTCTCTCTCTCTCTCTCTCTCTCTCTCTCTCTCTCTCTCTCTCTCTCTCTCTCTCTCTCCAAAACGAAAAGAGAAAATGTACATTGTTGGATGTTTCAAGGTGACAGTAAATTAAAAAAATCTTTTATTGACGTTCATTTATCTCCGTTTGATTAAAAAAAAGAGGGACATTTTTTATTTACCAGGGAGGGACGTACGTGTGTGTGTGTGTGTGTGTGTGTGTGTGTGTGTGTGTGTGTGTGTGTGTGTGTGTGTGTGTGTTTGCGAGTGAGTGTATTATCTGTGTATATTTGCGCGCGCGCGCGCGCGTGTGTGTGTGTGTGTGTGTGTCTGTCTGTCTGTCTGTGTGTATGTGTGTGTCTGTGTCTGTGTGTGCGTGTTTGCGAGTGAGTGTATTCTGTGTGTGTGTGTGTGTGTGTGTGTGTGTGTGTGTGTGTGTGTGTGTGTGTGTGTGTGTGTGTGTGTGCGCGCGCGCGCGTGTGTGTGTGTATCTGTCTGTCTATCTATCTGTCATCAAACTTTGTAACCAAGATTTTCCCGGCTGTTTCTGGATACCTCTGTACTGTTGATTAATATTGAGGGCTGGGACTGAACTCAAGATAACAGATCCTGAATCCACGGCTCTGTCTTAATGTTTCCACCCTTCCGGTGGTGGTGTCAGCTTAGTGTTTCAAAGGTCTTCCCCCTCCCTCACCCTTTCCGCTCCTCAGTTTAAGACCTTGCTAGCGCATTGGGTTTTGCGCAGGCTCCGGGAGTTTACCAGATAATTGCTGGCAAATTTGGGTAGAGATCATATGGAATTGTCCGAGTGCGATGAATCCCCTTTGAACAAACTGCACAGTCCAAACTCTGGATACATCTTAATCAAATTTGAATCAAACATGTGGAGTATTCAGGAATCGCGAATGCTTTCGTCTGGAGATGGAAGTGTCAGCGTCAAGTGACAATGACTAAGGGGGAAAAAAACACCTAAACTCGCATTTTTTGAGGAAGGCGTGTGGACAGCTCCTTCTCGGGAACTCTGAAAATATTTGAAATCGTGTGTTCACAGTCGTGACTGTTGTGCCGTCCTGCTGTACTGTATATTCAAGACATGCCATGATTATTTTGTAATGCCATGTGATATAATTTCGTGCCCTAACGGATAAGCATGAAGTAATCAGCGTGTTATAAAAACACTTCATAAAGGAAACTGAACTTAAAGCTGAAACTTCCTTCAAGAAATGACGAACGTTTTTCTATTTTGATCTGTCACGAGGCGGCCACGTCTTTCACATACAGTCCTATCGTTTATGAATATGTAGGTTAATAATACATACACCATACTTGATACACGTTGTTGCGCAATATGCTGCACTGGTTTGAAATTTTTTTTTTATGTACGTTCGGGATTCAATCAATCAATTAATCAATTAATCAGTTTGTCAATCTGTCAATCTTCATTTCATCATAATCGTAGCAGGTTCCAGAAACACACATGAAAACTGTGCAAATGAGTTTGATGGTAGGGACTCAAAGTGACACTTTCTTTTTTCTTTTCTTTTTTTTTTCTTTTCTTTTTTTTTTTTTTTTTTTTTGGTCTGATATTTTCTTGACAGTTGGTGACTGGTTTTGATGACCAGTTCTGTGTATAGGTCCAAGAAAACGTCGTTCTCATTCAAGTAGATGATGCACAGAACAGAAACTGCTTCATCAAAACTTAGTAATGATCTTCTGCACGCTTCTAATATTGAAAAAAAAAAGTGTCTCTTCTATCCTGCTAAAAAGCCACAGCATTTGACGTTACAGACTATGACATAATGATTTAAAGATTGTCACCCACACTTGGCAGCATTGAAACTGTTCTTGAGTGGTTGACATGTGGCTGCAATGAAGCTGTTCTTGAGTAGTTCATGTCTTTTTTATCACCAATGACATTAGGTCACCTCTATTTTCCCTTAAATATGGTGTCCCATAGAGTTATGTTTTGGACCCTGTACTCTTCACTATGTATTTCAACCACTTATCTGTGAGTAAACAACCAGAAGCGATCTACCATTTCTCTGCTGGTGAATCACAACTGGACGCTTCGTCTTAAGCATTGCAACCAAAATTTAAAGTACCATTGAGACCATAGCTTCCTGGGTCAAAGCAAACAAATTGAATAGCAATGAAGAAAAAAAAAACGATCTCGTTTGATATTTTCTTTGTCTGCCATATAGCTGTAAAGACTGGTTGAAGCAATGTGGCTGCTAGGTCTGGATCTGTCTTGAAAAACTCGGTGCTGAGGTTCTCCTGCCTGTGGGTTTTCTATTTTTCAGCGTTCTGGTATTTTTGATCGATCTGATGGCAGAGATGATCTATTTCTTCTCTGGTGATGCAACTTCAGTATCAAGGTCAGTCTCCGCTTCTTGTATGTTAGCTTTTGTCCTTGATGGTGGCCTGTTTAAAACTTCAATTAAATGCTCAGCCCATCTAGACTCCTACTCTGCATCTGTAGTAAGAAATCCTCCTTGCTTATTTATGATCGGTGTGTTGGCGGTTCTGTGATACTTGCTATAGATCATCTTAGTGGTCACTAATCCTTGCTGTCATCTGCTGGCAGCATGTTCTATGTGACTAGCAAGGTTATCCATGTACACCCGATTATTTGTTCATGCCATTATCTTCACAGTTCGGTCAGCTTTTTTGTATAGTACTTTCTATTTCTTTTTGTGTCTCTCTGACCAAACCTCCATACGTTTTTTGTTTTGTTTGTTTGTTTGTTTGTTTTTCGTCAGGGTCCTCCTGTTTTCAATGGCATGTCAAGTATGTTGTAATCCATTCTTTTTTCTTCTGCATTGATCCCAAGCAGGCTTCGATGGTTTGGAAATTTGCGCTTTGATATATTCTCACTTGGTGTTGACTTCATCTGGGTCTGGCTGCATGTAGTCTTCAGTACCTGCAAGAACTTGGAACTTGTTCTTCACCTGTGTGGCAAATGCGTTCTTCTTTCTAGAGTCAAATAGTTTCTCCACATCAAACTGTTGGTGTCTGTTTTAAAAAGGGACATCTGACTCGGTATGGGCTGAGATACATCACTTTCTACCTGTTGGTAGCAATTTGCAGATGTTTGTGCATGCTATTATACGCTTCACTAATATGTGGCAGCAGCGCTCTTCCTAGCTAGCTGCGATGTCCTGCAACATTTGCGGTGTTTTCTGAGGGAAACAAGTGGGACTGAAACGCTACACAGAGCAAGCCCTCGAGGAGGCTTTAAGTATGACCATCACAGTCAATCTTCATAAACCATCAACCAATGTCCACCAACCACGACAATCTTGAGCGAGCCAAGGTAGCCCATTTCCATGTCTTTGGGGTTCCTTCATCGCTTGCTGAACTGTGCGTCGCTGGTGCCTGTTGGTCTGCCCCTCTTTCTTTTCTCAAGTGGTGCCCATGATACAGCGGTGTTAGGATGTCTGGTTTTGTCCATCCTGAAGACGTAGCCCTACATCTCCAACTATCTTCACAAACTCATCTCGTTGACAATACTCCTGAGGCCTGATCGTATAGCCATCTCTTTGTTGATATGTTTTGTTCCCATCTAATGTGTGAAATATGTCGTAGAGACATGTCTATTTGAAGTCCCTCAGGCTACTCTAGTTAGATCTTGGCGTTAGTTCGCCATGTCTCTGAAGCACAGAGCAAGACTGATCCGACACTGAGCCTGTAGATCTTCAGCATGGTGTTGATGTGGACGATGGGAGATTTCAAATTTTGCAAAGTCGGTTGAATGTTTGTGCTACCACTTCAATTCTTTCTTTAACTGAAATCACATACGTATTTTGACAAATCATTTCTTAGAATGATAAGTTGACCCAACAAAACGCCAAATGAAAGAAATGCACACCAGTTTAGACGTAATATATTTGTGCATGTGAGGAAAGGCTCTGCTCTTACCACTGTTGCTTTTGTGGTGACTGCTGAGTTGTAAGGTTATACAAGAACCCTGTGTACAGAAAGGTACAAAGGGCTTTGCTATTTATAAGACTACGTGGGCGAGTCTGGCAGCAATGATAAGTTTATTTCATTTGTTGAAGCTTGCTTTTTAAGGGAGCTGCAGGCAGACTCGAGACTCAAACTCTGACTCAAGTTGGTTCGGACTGGAACCTAGGCTCATTTATTCGACATGAGACTCCAAAGAGAGCTATCAGACACAGGCATGTAAAGCTGATCCTCTTTTTCTGAGTAGTTGTCTGTCCGAAAGTGGTTTTTCTGAGGAAATGATATTCGGACAACGCTGCATGCAGGAAAATTGGTTCTTTACTATACAGTCATTTGACTGGGGTACATGTGGATGAACTACTCGGATACTCGGCTAATGCCATTCATTATGTAACCCGACTGCACGCTGAACAATTAACAGGCATTTGATAGCTAGTCCATTAAATGACCCTTGTCTGTCCCGACAACGACAGCTGACATCAGCTATTATTTCAAAGGTCGTGAACTTCCCATGTACAAAATAATCATAATAGTACCGTGTACGCCAGCCTACATTCATATCTCGCAAGTTTTCCATGACACTGCGATCAGATGGACGTGTCCCCGAGATAGCCATTATTATTATCGTGTACGCTGTTCGGCATCCATCATAATTATATCATAATTATCTCACCAGCCACGTTAAGCGCTCTGACAGCAGGCCTGGTGGAGGGGAAGATGACAGTTGTAAGTCGGTGAAGATGTCAGTCTCTCTGCTGGTTGGTCAGAGACATGGACAGGGAGACAAGACACAAGTCAGAGACATGGACAGGGAGACAAGACACAAGTCAGAGACATGGACAGGGAGACAAGACACAAGCCAGAGACATGGACAGGGAGACACGACACTAGTCAGAGACATGGACAGGGAGACACGACACTAGTCAGAGACATGGACAGGGAGACACGACACTAGTCAGAGACATGGACAGGGAGACACGACACTAGTCAGAGACACGGACAGGGAGACACGACACTAGCCAGAGACATGGACAGGGAGACAAGACACTAGCCAGAGACATGGACAGGGAGACAAGACACAAGCCAGAGACATGGACAGGGAGACAAGACACAAGTCTGAGACATGGGCAGGGAGACACGACACTAGTCAGAGACATGGACAGGGAGACAGGACACTAGCCAGAGACATGGACAGGGAGACAGGGCACTAGCCAGAGACACGGACAGGGAGACACGACACTAGTCAGAGACGTGGACAGGGAGACAGGACACTAGCCAGAGACATGGACAGAGAGACAGGGCACTAGCCAGAGACACGGACAGGGAGACAGAACACTAGCCAGAGACATGGACAGGGAGACAGGACACTAGCCAGAGACATGGACAGGGAGACAGGACACTAGCCAGAGACATGGACAGGGAGACAAGACACAAGTCAGAGATGTGGACAGGGAGACAGGACACTAGCCAGAGACATAGACAGGGAGACAGGGCACTAGCCAGAGACACGGACAGGGAGACACGACACTAGTCAGAGACGTGGACAGGGAGACAGGACACTAGCCAGAGACACGGACAGGGAGACAGGACACTAGCCAGAGACATGGACAGGGAGACAGAACACTAGCCAGAGACATGGACAGGGAGACAGGACACTAGTCAGAGACATGGACAGGGAGACAGGACACTAGCCAGAGACATGGACAGGAAGACAGGACACTAGCCAGAGACATGGACAGGGAGACAGGACACTAGCCAGAGACATGGTGGGGGTGGCAGGGACGAGGGAGGGGGCGAGGGGAAGAGGACGAAGAGAGTTCGAAGTTTTTTTTTCTGATACATTGAGTTCAATCTCAGGGCAATATCAAAAACTGGCCTGTTCGCCGCCCATTTTAATGTTTCCATCAGTTCTGGTGGTGTCAGCTTAGTGTTTCGTAAGTTCCTGCCCTCCCCATCCCCACCCCCACCCCCACCCCCCACCCCCTTTCCCCATTTCAAAATTCTGCCTGAGCCTAAAGTTTTGTGCAGGCTCAGGGAGTGTACTAAACAGTTGCTGGCAGATTTGGTTAAAGCGCATAAGGCAATGTCCGGGTGCAAGAGATCCCTCTTGAACAAAACTCCAAACCCAAACTGGAGAACATTTTATCGCACTCGGGTAATTCTAGTTTGCCGTTAACAGACTCACAGCCAACACGTTTGCCTGGTTAATTCAATTTAATTCGAAGCGCATCGAGAGATAACCTGTAAGCTAAAGAAAGTATTTTCTGTTCTTGTAAAACCGCCACATTTTACGTTAAAACAAAGTTAAAACTTGCTAGATCTAACTTAAAATATGCTCAGTTTCTTTGTGGTTTTACTTTCTGTTCTCTTAACGTTCTATTGCATTTAGATGAACCATGAAAGCATTCGAAACCCCAGACATTTATCATATACTGAACTGTGTACCAGAGTATAACCAGACCAGATTATCTTACTATCTGGAGCGACAAGCACTCGGATAATCTGGACAAGACGACGGTGATAATTTTCAAGGTTAAAACGACACAATAAATCGTGTATGCTAAAAGAGGAACGTACACATAGACTGACTACACATCCTCTCATGTATCACTGCCTGCTGGTCAAGTCTTTTGGGCATTTTAACTGTCTTTAAAAATCAGGAATCCAAACTGTAACCAAGCTTTTTTTTTCATATCGAGATTAAAAAAAATCTGCGTGAGAGAAAGAGACAGTGAGAGACGGAGAAAGAGTGCGTGCGCGCGCGTGCGCGACTGCGTGTGTGTTGTGTGTGTGTGTGTGTGTGTGTGTGTGTGTGTGTGTGTGTGTGTGTGTGTGTGTGTGTGTGTGTGTGTGTGTATGAGTGCGTGTGTATATGTGCGCGCGCGCACGAGTGTGTGTGTGTGATAGAAAGATAGATAGATAGATAGATAGACAGATTGATAGATAGATAGCAGATCGATAGATAAATAGATAGATAGACAGATAGATAGATAGATAGGGAGAGAGAGAGAGAGAGAGAGAGAGAGAGAGAGATAGAGAGAGAGAGAGAGAGAGAAGCTGTTTGGATTTTCGACTCTGTGTGTGTGTGTGTGTGTGCGTGTGTGTGTGTGTGTGTGGTGTTGTGTGTGTGTGTGTGTGTGTGTGTGTGTGTGTGTGTGTGTGTGTGTGTGTGTGTGTGTGTGTGTGTGTGCACGCGCGATTGTATGTGTGTTGTGCACGTCCGTCCGATCTTATGTACAGTAAATCTCTGTCTCTCTGTCTCTGTCTGTCTGTCTGTCTCTCTCTCTCTCTCTCTCTCTCTCTCTCTCTCTCTCTCTCTCTCTCTAATGCTGATATCCAATAATGACCAATGCATTTGTAAATATAGGCCTACCAAAAATATTTTCACAACTGATTGTGTGCCATCATTGTGTGTGTGTGTGTGTGTGTGTGTGTGTGTGTGTGTGTGTGTGTGTGTGTGTGTGTGTGTGTGTGTGTGTGTGTGTGTATGTGTGTGGATGAACATGTGTATATGTTTGGCATGTGCAGACTTGTTTTTTAAAAGTTCAGTGCCTCTCTAACACACACACACACACACACACACACACACACACACACACACACACACACACACAACACACACACACACACACACACACACACATACACACACACACACATTATATTTCTACCACAACACCCAGAACTAATGCACTTTGTATAAATACAACAAAACGGTTTTCTTCTTATTTACATAAATAATTGCCGTCAGCATTTTCTGTTGGCGTGTATGCTTATGCGTATGCAGCATATCAGAGAGTTACCAGATGTCAACGTTATGTTTGTATGTGTTTGTGTGTATCTGTGTGTACTGAGTGAGTGAGTGAGTGTGTGTGAGTGTGCGTGTAGTGTGTGTGTGTGTGTTTTGTGTGTGTGTGTGTGTGTGTGTGTGTAGTGTGTAGTGCGTGTGTGTGTGTACGAGCGCGCGCGTGTACGCGTGCGTGCATGCGTGCGTGTGTGTGTGTTGGGGGGGGGGGTGGGCATACATACCAGAGCACCAGCTGTAGTTTTCATACTTTAGTAGTGACACAGTGTTACGATATGAGCCTGTGCTAACCCTTTCTACCTGTAGGACACAGTCGTTATTCTGCTTTTTATCTCCTGATTTTGAAGAAACTGACTAATTCGCCTTATTCTTCTGAAGACTCCTTAGGGAGCACCGGGCTGCGACAGCACTCCTCCAACTGACTCAGTTCTCCTCCAACTGACTCATTTCTCCTCCAGCCAACTCAGTTCTCCTCCAACCGATTCAGTTCTCCTCCAGCCGACTAAGTTCTCCTCCAACCGACTCAGTTCTCCCCCCAGTCGACTCAGTTCTCCTCCAATCGACTCAGTTCCCCTCCAGCCGACTCAGTTCTCCTCCAACCGACTCAGTTCTCCCCCCCCCCCCAATCGACTCAGTTCTCTCCTCCAACCGATCAGTTCTCCCCCCAGTCGACTCAGTTCTCCTCCAACTAACTCAGTTCTCCCTCCAACCGACTCAGTTCTCCTCCAACCGACTCAGTTCTCCCACCCACCCCCACCCCCCATCGACTCAGTTCTCCTCCAACCGATCAGTTCTCCCCCAGTCGACTCAGTTCTCCTCCAACCGTCTCGTTCTCCTCTAGCCGACTCAGTTCTCACTCTCCATCGACTCACTTCTCCTCCAACCAACTCAGTTCTCCTCCAACCGACTCAGTTCTCCCCCCAGTACTCAGTTCTTCCTCCAGCCGACAGAGTTCTCCCCCCAGCCGACTCAGTCCTCCTCCAGCCGACTCGGTTCTCCTCTAACTGACTCAGGTCTTCCCCAACCAACTCAGTTCTCTCTCCAGCCGACTCAGTTCCGGCCCGCTTATTTCAATTGGACTCGCGTTCATTTTAGTTGAACAGAATTATGCCCTCCACCTTCCATCCCCGAGATTTCTCATCGAAGGATCGGTGTTCGATCCTGCCTGGGTTCGGTTCGATTTAGTTTTTACGTCGGCACCCACTTCAGGTGATATGGCCAACGGGGATAACCATCCCAGGGAAGTGGAGGAAGGGGGGACTTATCTAATCCTACACTGGCACCACCAGAACAATGATGATGTTGAGATGGGACAGTGAGAAGGCCAGTTTTATTGTAGCGCACCCCAGGATTCGAAAACACAACCATTAGCATGCGAATCCGACTCTTAACCAACTGAGCACGCGCGTGCTCGCGCTCGCGCGAGTGTATCTGTCTAGCTGTCATTGTCTGCATGTCATAGTATCAATCTGTCTGTTTATCTGATACATTTCCACAGATAAAAATAACCTTGACACCATTGGAAACCCTGTGTACTGATTGATCCTATATTTAGCAATGAATGGATTCTGGCCAGATTAGGAAACCTTAGCCCCCTGCCAATACGTCTAAACCGACATAAAACCCAGTGTGGATAAGATAGAACGGACACGGCCCATTTTCTGCCTTGTAAATGACACGATGATTTATTGCAGGGCCCACGCGGACCTACACTCATCCCTGGGCGAGAACTGCTGACAGGGGCTGACTGTTCACACACTGCTGGACGGTCCGTCGGCAGATTTCGGGTCATTCAGTCGGTCATTTATTTATTTGTTTCTCTGTTTGCTTCTTCGCAGTCTATCAGTCACAGATGTCACGATAACATGATGCAATAGAAATCGGGCAGAGGTCCAGTTTGTAACTTTGAATGTATAGTCCAGTTTTGTTTGTTGGTTGGCTGGTTTTCTCAGAAGTGAATTATCTGTGCCAGCGGCTCATTCGTATTTACATGTAACCAAGATTATTCCAGTGATAGGCTGATAAAATACCAGTATAAATACAGACTAGGTAAAACATAGTCTGGGTAGGGCCTCAGGACCTGGCCAGCTCATAGGTTTATGTGCAGGCTGAATTTAAGGCTTGTGGCATGATCACCATACACCTTGCACCTGTGATGTTAGTACATATGGAATTCGTTCCGAACGCGGAGGCGTCGTCTTGAGAAATTGAAACTGCTTTCTTTTTTGTTCGCTTGTTTGTTTGTTTCTTTCTTTCTTTCTGTGTTGGGGGGTTGCATATCTGTTGGTGGGCACATGCCAGTGGCATAATGGGCAAGAAGTAAGTTATGCTGAAATAATGAAAGTACTTGAAAATGGATCACAAAAATGTTAATTTCGCCCGTTTGTGTGCATTACATTTGATATATGGATACAATTCCTATAACACAG
>CM060309.1:31778924-31801424 GCA_030674185.1 Monoplex corrugatus
ATTTTGGTGTAATGATTCGCGCTAGTCCGAAAAAAAAAAAACAAGAAAAAATAGATGCTGAGGCTTTGATAGGCCACAGGCTGGCAGAGTTCTGGCTTGATCCATGATTTACACTAGTGGCCGATGGAGATGACTATCCCAGGGAAGTGGTGGAAGGGGATTATAGTAATGGACGATGGACGATAACATTCTTTATTTACGAAAATAACAGATAAACTAGAAACCAGTTTCACAGAAACCAGTTTTATGGATTTGCTTTAGTTACTACATGAACTTTCTCATTTCGTAAAGTGTTTAAAGACGAGTCCCCCTCAACAGGAACTTACAAATCATTCATTTGAATATCCTAAAACCTGCAGACCCGGGAAGATGAAACTGTAAGTTTATAACAATGTGTTGCAAACGTGCGTAAGAATGAGTAAGACAGCGAGCATGTATGCGTGCGAGAGAGAGAGAGAGAGGGGGGGGGAGGTAGAGAAGAGAGAGACCGATCGACAAACCGAGAGAGAGAGGGGGGGAGAGAGAGACAGACAGAGAGAGACAGAGAGACAGAGAGAGAGAGACAGAGAGAGAGACAGAAGAGAGTGTGTGTGTGTGTGTGTGTGTGTGTGTGTGTGTGTGTGTGTGTGTGTGTGTGTGTGTGTGCATGTGTGTGTGTGTGCGTGTGTGCGTGCGTGTGTGTGTGTGTGTGTGTGTGTGATTATTTATTTTACAACCAGGCTGATTTATAAATGGCCTGTTTACAAACTCGCCGTTGCAGCTAAAACTGACATCCGCAAAGTCAGTAGCAATACCCTCATGGACATGTCTTACCTACTTGCCTATCATGCCCGTCGGACATGGTGATCTGACTAGATTACAAGAGTTGTGTTGCGTTGCGTTGCGCTCTGTAGACTTTAAAATCCTACCACTCGCAGAGTATATGCGGACGAGCCATAAGAATACTGCTTAATTAATAAAGAAATTCTCAAACATTGTGACCCACTCGCCCGACAGGCTGATCCCTCAAGGCGGTTTGGTTTGGTTTGGTTCAGTTTTTACGTCTACACTCACCTCAGGTGATATGGCCTCAAGGCGGGCAGGGGAGGACAGACCACATATACCGCTTAACAAGAGTTGCTAATCTACCGCTGCTTATATCTATGTTCATGCCCACCTGTGCACAGCAAGTGTTCTTGGCCGTTCGTTTCAATCAGGCTATTGGGCCTTTAAAAGTGCGCTAGGCCCCTAGTGACTAATAACCAGTTAGTTACTCGTAGGACGCTGTCTCCCTGTACAAGCTTTGGTACTGGTCCACCTGGGCGTGTGGCTTCGTTACCCTAAGGTCGGTCGGCATCTATAGTCTAACGGCTCTGGTTATTCAATCCAGTCTTTGCAGTGCCCTGTTGCGTCTCCGCTAGATAACAACGGTCTGTCCCCCTTCCCTATCGCTCGCTACCCGCCTCCCGTCCTTCATTTTGAACTGGGCATGACGGGTACCATCGTGAACCGGGTAAGACACCAGACTTCTCAGCGGAAGGTCTGGGTTCTATCCTGCCTAATATGGATATGTATATATACATATATATATATATATACCTCCCGCCCGGTGGATTAAAGATGGGGGATTTTTTTCCGACCTCCCGTGTCAGCCAGCACGTGTGCAGACCTGTTAATGCCTTAACCCCTTTCGTGTATATGTAGATGCAGAATATCAAATATTCAAAATAATAATAATACAACTACTAATAATAACAATAATACTAATGATGATGATGATGATGATGATAAGAAGAAGATTTTTTATTATTATTATATTATTATTATTATTATTATTGCTTGTTGTTGTTGTTATTGTTATTAATGATAATTCCACTTCAGCTGTGCACATTATTATTTTATTATTATTATTATTGGTTGTTGTTGTTGTTATTGTTGTTATTAATGATAATTCCACTTCAGCTGTGCACATTCTACGTCAAAGATTACTGGTTTCATTTTACTTTAAAAAAATTAATAAAAAAAAACAAAAAACGGGGACGGTGGGAAGGCAAGGTTGGCATTTCGATACGTAAGTGCAGTATAAACATAAAATCAGATATACACGCCAATACGCCAACACAACATATATATATTCAATAACACACACACACACACACACACACACACACACACACACACACACACACACACACACACACACACACAACACAACACAACACACACACACACACACACACACACAAAGCAACAGAAGACGAAGAATAGAAGAAGACGAACAGCAACAACCAATACAACACTCAAGGTCATGTGAAAGGCGTGTCAGTGTCCGGTGGCTTACGGAAACAGGAAAACACCCAGTACACACACACACAGAGTATGCAGACTGTGCAGCAACATACAGCCTGCACCACGTGTGCAATAAATAAATAAATAAATGAAATAAAATAGTAAACAAAATAAATAAACGCAAAAATAAATAAACAAATAACATTCGGAAATGGAAAAAAAACTACCTATGTTTAAGAATGAAAAAGAAGAAAAGAGAAAAAGAAAGCAGTCAACCGTAGCAGACATCAATAAACGCCTTGCTGTACACGTTCAGTGATGGAGTTCGGTATCCAGTGGTTTGTGTAGAGAGGGTGGGGATATGAAGGATTTATCGGGATTAGATAAGCACATATAACTCCTGAGGACACGAGTTTTTACGGTTGAAGTCTGGGCCTCTCTCTCTCTCTGTCTCTCTCTGTCTCTTCTCTCTGTCTCTCTCTCTCTCTCTCTCTCTCTCTCTCTCTCTCTCTCTCGCGCGCGCGCGCGCGCGCGCGCGTGTGTGTGTGTGTGTGTGTGTGTGTGTGTGTGTGTGTGTGTGTGTGTGTGTGTGTGTGTGTGTGTGTTTTGTTGGTTTAACGTCTTTTTACTAAGAGTGATATTAGACGTGTGTGTGTGTGTGTGTGTGTGTGTGTGTGTGTGTGTGTGTGTGTGTGTGTGTGTGTGTGTGTGTGTTTTGTTGGTTTAACGTCTTTTTACTAAGAGTGATATTAGACGTGTGTGTGTGTGTGTGTGTGTGTGTGTGTGGTGTGTGTGTGTGTGTGTGTGTGTGTGTGTGTGTGTGTGTGTGTTTTGTTGGTTTAACGTCTTTTTACTAAGAGTGATATTAGACGTGTGTGTGTGTGTGTGTGTGTGTGTGTGTGTGTGTGTGTGTGTGTGTGTGTGTGTGTGTGTGTGTGTGTGTGTGTGTGTGTTTTGTTGGTTTAACGTCTTTTTACTAAGAGTGATATTAGACGTGTGTGTGTGTGTGTGTGTGTGTGTGTGTGTGTGTGTGTGTGTGTGTGTGTGTGTGTGTGTGTGTGTGTGTGTGTTTTGGTTTAACGTCTTTTTACTATGAGTGATATTAGACGTGTGCATGTGTGTGGTGTGTGCGAGACATGAATGCACTTGGAGATGACGTCCATTTCCTTTTTAAATGGCTAAAATATTCTTAAAGTTGAAAATACTTCTGGCCCCCAAAATATCTTTCTCCAACTATGTTTTCATTTAGTTTCATTACGTAGTCTTGTGAATTGCTAAAAAGGCTGACTGGAAATCCGATGTTTACTCTTTTGACTGTCGCGCCCGTAAGGGTGATCTGTTCTGGTTGGATTTTTTCACTGGATCTGAACCTCTTTTGTCAAATTGTGAACTATGAACTGATGTAGTGTTTAAAGTGGTGATAACACGTTTTCAATCAGTGATCCTTATTACTGGCAAAGTGACCGACAGCCTCGACATGGCCTGCAGCCATGCTACAAACACCACACACTACACTGAATTGAATTTGACTTTCTCGGGAGACTTTAATGTCAGTCATATGATATAACTAACCATGGCCTCAGCTATCTGTCAACATCTCGTCCCTTCCCCTCCCACCCACCCCACAATTCCCCGATCATTCTGCACATCTCCATCATACCATATATCAGCCCTTCTCCACCACCTCAAATATTCACAGATTCAGCTTCTCAAGAGGGCGTCTCCAAGCCCGGAATAAATTCAGCAACTGACGTCTCAGATGTCGTTTGACGGATAAGACCCAAAATGATCATGATACAAGCTCTTAATCTACGCACAATAAGCCCTAAGTGCCGGCAAAGTTTTGGGGAAGATAAACGTGACTGGGCCGAGTGTTCAACCTATAACCCTTGCGTTATAAGTACGGAGTTCTAACCAACTGAACTAATGGGCCACACACATCACATGCACAAATGTTTGGGGCATTATCTGAAATTTGGAGTTTGGTGAAGAGGGATTCCTCGTATTTGGTGAATTCCAGACTTTATGCACTCCACTCAAATTTGCAAGCAAATATCTTGAAAACTCTTGGAGTCTGTGCAAACCCTATGCACTGGCAAAGTCTTGAAATAGGGATGTGGGGGAAAAGACGTATGAAACACTCAGCTGACACCACCACAATGACGAAAACATTAAGATGGGCAGCGAACAGGCCAGTTTTCGATGTTGCGTGGGGCTGGGACTGAACTCGAGATTCGCTTTTGTAGTGTAACAGAGTGCCTTGCTCTGTTACGATCTTTCCCCATTTACCTACAACGCTCAAAGGCAACACCGTGTAGCGTGCTTGCCTAGATCAAAAACGCCTTGCGTTCTCTTGGTCAAATTGTACTGTTATCTCACAGCCTCTGCCTACCCATAGCTATGCATTGAAATTCCAAAGATCTAACCAGTACATGACGCATAGATAACACACTGCTAAACAATGAGCAGATCTACAATGTGTACATGTACTCTAAAGCTGGGCCTACCACAGAGTTTGTCGGCATCTTCAGTCTGGCCGTCACTAATGTATGCCGCCCTCAGCCCATTGTAAGACAAACGCTGCGTCATTGCCAGTACGTAGCCAGCGGGGTAACACAGACAATGACAGCCTGGTGTGTTGTAATAGCCAGTAGGCCTACATAGCCGCAGGAACACACACAATGACCACAGGGTGTGATGCGCGTCTCTGTCCCAACAGCCCTAAGTGTTTGTGGCGCAAATACCGAGTACATAGCACTCTGCGAAACTGCCTGACAATGACCAGTGTACCACTTGTGTGTACTGACGCGCTGCGTTAAAACTACACACTAAATGTTGATTGATTAACTAGGTGAGAACAACCAATCAAACCTTGTCATCTGAAAGGTTTGAAATTTGAAAATATGACCATCATGCTCTGTTCCCAGAGTACAAATTAACAAGGCGCGTCAAAGCGCGTGCTTTTCCGCCGCGACTCTCAGTCTCACCAGAGGTGTCCTTTCCTGCCACCACTCTTGGTCTCACATCAGGTGATCAACTTCACGGCGTTACTGTAGCACTGTCTTCTTACCCTTCTTCTTTCCTGTCTTCTTCTTCGTATTCTTTTGTCTCCTTCCGTATCCCAGTACGGTCCTTTTCCCTTATTGTCATTTTCCTTGTTTTCCTTCCCTACCTATCCTCATCAAGAGATAATAAAGAGTCAAGTAGCAAAACGAGGACTTGTCTTTTGATTGAGAGACTACCCTTTCTGCTCTGGATACAAACGACCACCACAGCAATCATCAACCCTAACCCCCTAACCAGCGCGATCCATCTCAGTAGGAAAGAAAAAAAAATGGGTGGCCAGTCACTCTCCAGTGCACGAATAGTACGTGCAGGTCAGGTCTTGATAGACGGATGGGTCGGCTCTACCTTTATCAGTGGCAAGGTGACCTACCGCCTTGGCATGGCCGTTAGCCGTGCTATAAACACCACACACTGAACTGAACTGAATTTGACTTTCTTGGGAGACTTTAATGTCAGTCATATAACTAATCATGGCCTCAGCTTTCCATCAGCATCTCTTCACCACCACCCCACCACCACCCAATCTCCCGATCATTTTGCACATCTCCATCATACCACCACATATCAGCCCTCCTACGGCTCTTTCAAAAGAACCAATCAGCCCGAGTATTATTTGGAAATTACAATCACAAAGAAAGTTGATATCGGTAAACCAAATCTGTACCAGATTTTCTGAGAGCCTTTCTCCAGTGTTGAACTCGATCATATACCGCGTCAGAGACACTCTACGAGTCCACTGGAAAAGTAAGCTTGAATTTATAACAACGGCCATATTCGCGCCTGAAAATGGACGTCAAGTCACCATAGTACGGCGCCATCCATTTTTTCTGCCCCCTGCATTTGTGTGTTGTTGTTGTTGTTTTTTTACCTACAAAAGCCATTTTTTCCAGGGACAAACATTCCGCTGCCGTTGGATCTTTCACTTGCGCTAAACACTTGCCGCACACGTGATCTCAATTAACCAACGTCTCGTCTTATCTGAACAGACACACTTGCCCATCCGCTGCAACTCCTCCAGTCATCAAATTCCATGGCAGCCGACAAGAACTGGGAAAAAACGGCCACGTTCATCACCAGATGTGGCCTGACCATATAGACAGTAAACGAAAGAAGAAGAAATCTGGAAGATTAGCGACAGCGCTAGTACAACCACTGAAGGTGTGCACGAGGGGAAAGGGTGATAAAACACCTGTCCGTGCGGGAATCGAACCCAAACCTCCGGCTTTCCAGGTGTCTTAAGCAAGTGGGCCACACACTCCTCTGTCATCACGTACACTTGTGCTCAGCCTGGGTCAGAACGACCCACCCGTCTATCAAGACCTGACCTGCACGTACTATTCGTGCACTGGAGAGTGACTGGCCAATTAAAATGGCGTATGTCAGCAAGACTGATGCAGCTGCTGCTGCTTGTTAACCTGCCTTCTGCTTCTGCAAACACCAGCACCTCTTCCTATCTATCGGACCTCTGCACAATTAAGGTCTATTTTCGGTCTCATCTCAAATTTAACGGATGAAACTGTGTCAGGCTGACTTGGGACTTCTGGTCTGCGGCGTGTCCGTCGTGCTGCTTTTGTTGTTGCTATTCTTCTTCTTCCTCCTGTAGTCCTCTTCTTCTTCTTCAGGCTGTTGTACGTCAGTATTTTTTTAGGACCTCAAGACCTAGCTAGCCAACGCATAGGGCTCATACGCAGCTTATGTTATGGCTTGTGCTATGATCACTTCGGATCTTGTGCATCACATGGCATGGCCTCGGTGGCGTCAGTGCATGTGGATTTTATTCCGAGCGCGGAATTGAAACTATTGTATTGTATTTCATAGGAAATGTCAGTCAATTCATAGTTTATTGAGATGATACCATGATGACGATACTGCTGATGGTGTGTGTGTGTGTGTGTGTGTGTGTGTGTGTGTGTGTGTGTGTGTGTGTGTGTGTGTGTGTGTTGTGTGTGTGGTGTGTGTGTGCGTGTACGTGTGTGTGTCTATGTGTGTGTGTGTGTGTGTGTGTGTGCGTGCGCAAGAGTGAAGACACAAAAACAGTGTGTAGGAGCGATAAGGGAACAGAGAGAAAGAGACAGAGGAAATATAACAGAACACAAAAGAGAGAGAGAGCGAGAGGGGCAGGGAGGGAGGGAGAGAGTTTATACAAAGTCTCTTTTCTGTTAAAATATTTGTGTTAGAGCGAAAGGGGAAGCGGAAGAGAGACAGAGAGAGAGAAAGACAGACAGACAGACAGACAGACAGAGAGATAAGAGAAAGAGAGATAATGCAGTTTCCTTTGCGTCATCATTTGATTATCTCTTCCTAACCCCACCCATCCGGTCCCCACCGTTTTCAATTGCCTCAGCAATCTGATCGATAACGGACCGATATCGTGGCAGAGGGCACGTGAGAATCTCTCTTCATGAGCGCACTGCAATTACTTTTCCAATTAACATATTCTTTCCAATTTTCAACCAGTTATTACCAGAATCTTTTCTAAAATATCTCTATCTGCCATTTCAATTAGGAATCCTCTAAAATTCTTAACCCTTTCATTTCCTCTCTCTGTCCACCAGCGTCGTTCAGGAAGTTGGTGGAGAGGGGAAGGTAGTGAAAGGGTTAGTCGAACCCAGAATGTTTTAGTTTGCTATCACGTCCGTAAAATTCGTTTAACGATGCGACACAATTCATACAAAATTACTGTCCCCAACACAATTCAGAAGAATCATTATCATCTCCCCGACAATCGCCACCCAGCAACACAGGACATTCGAGAAGAATCATTATAAATTCCTATTATCATTTAATTAATACTACTGAGCATTCCATTACGTACCATCATCCCTCAACAATACAAGACATTCCTGAACAATCATCATCATTCCTTAATCGTCAACCCTCAACAGTACAAGACATTCCTGAACAATCATCATCATTCCTTAATCGTCATCCCTCAACAATACAAGACATTCCTGAACAATCATTACCATTCCTTAATCGTCGTCCCTCAACAATACAAGACATTCCTGAACAATCATTACCATTCTTTAATCGTCATCCCTCAACAATACAAGACATTCCTGAACAATCATAACCATTCCTTAATCGTCATCCCTCAACAATACAAGACATTCCTGAACAATCATTACCATTCCTTAATCGTCATCCCTCAACAATACAAGATACTGCAGAATAATCATCCTCATTTCTTAATGGTCATCTCTCATCTATACAAGACATTCCAGAACAATCATTACCATTCCTTAAAATTCATACCTCAACAATACAAGATACTGCAGAACAATCATCATCATTCCTTAATAATCATACCTCAACAATACAAGGTACTGCAGAACAATCATCATCATTCCTTAATAATCATACGTCAACAGTACAAGATACTGCAGAACAATCAGTACCATTCCTTAGCCTAATGGTCATGTCTCAAAAATACAAGACACTACAGAACAATGATTATCATTCCCGAACAGTTTGGAGTTTCTTCACGAGGGATTCATGGCACTCGGACAATTCCACATGCGCTCAACCCAAATCTGCTATCAATTATCTGGCACAGTCCCTGAGTGCAAAACCCTATGCGCTAACACGATCTTGAACTGGGGGAGGGGGGATAGGGACCAATGAAACACAGCTGACAGCACCAGAACGGTGGAAAATTAAGATGGGCGGCAGACAGGCTAGTTGGGTTTTTTTAATGTTACGGGCTGGGATTGAATTGGATACACACTAACAATCATTCCATGACCATAGAAGACATTCCAGAACAATCATTATCATTACTAACAATCATTTAACGTTACAGGACATTCCAGAACAATCATTATCATTCCCTAACAATCATACGACATGACAGGACATTCCAGAAAAATCATCCTTCTCCGACAATTATTCAACATTACAGGACATTCCAGAGCAATATTTATCATCCCCTATCACTCAATGTTACAGAACATTCCAGAACAGTTATTATCATTCCCTAACAATCACAAACAAAAAACAAAGCCAGAACAAGATTGAGGCAGCCGAGATGTGGTTTCTAAGAAGAATGTTGAGAGTTCCATGAACAGCAAAGAAAACAAACGAGACAGTCTTGATTGAGGCAAACACAAGTAGATCATTCATAAGGAAGATTAGGAAAAGACAGGCAACATTTGTAGGCCATTTTATGAGGAAAGGGGAATTGGAGCACCTGGTCACAACGGGAAAGCTGGAGGGGAAGAGAGCACCGAGTAGACCCAGGGAGAAGATATTAGACGGACTTGTGAGTGGCTGAGGACAAAGAGGGTGGAAGAGATGCTTGAGGCAACAAGTGATAGAGACAGATGGAAGTCCACAATCGCCAACGCCATGCGGCAAGGCACCTGATGATGAACAATCACATAACATTGCAGGACATTCTAGAACATGAACAATCATTATCATTCCCTGACAATCACTCAACGTTACAGAACATTCCAGAGCAATTATAATCATTCCCTGACAATCCCCCATTAATACAGGGCATTCTCAAACTGTGAGTGATCGTAGAAGACCACTGGTTTGTTCCGGGCCTAAACAGCTTAGTTGGTTTAGCATCGGATTCGCATGGTAATGGTTCTCAGTTCGAACCTGGGGTGAGCGTCGTTAAAGTGGTCTTCTTATATTGCCCGTCTTAGTTAAAACTCTTTGACTCCCGCACCCTGTCCACCAGCATCCTGCATCGTCAACTACGCTAGCAAAGCAAAAACTTAACCCTTTGACTCCCTTACTCTATCCACCAGCTTTCTGCAGGAAGCTAGTGGACAAAGTGAGGGAGTCAAGGGTCAAGTTTTTGCAGCTGGTAGATAGGTGCGGAAGTCAAAGGGTTAACATACTTGTAAGACTGGTTGTGTGAGTGTAGAATCACCCAAGTCCTTTTTTGCAGTTGGTAGATAGAGTGCGGAAGTCAAAGGGTTAACATACTTGTAAGACTGGTGTGTGAGATGTAGAATCACCCAAGTCCTCTTTCACCATTTACTCAGGGTACTTATCCCTGTCATGCATAATCTAGAGCTCACACTCATACTGCAGGGGTTGTCGGTTCAACTCTCAAGCGGGTCCCCAGCCCGCAACACCAAAAATTGGCCTGTTTGCTGACCGTCTTAACGTTTCCATCATTCTGCTGGTGTCGTCCTAGCGTTTTCACAGGTTCCTGTATCCCCCTTCTATTTCAAGAGGTCCTTTTATCCTCCTCTCTATTTCAGGAGGTCTTTTTATCCCCCTTCTGTCTATTTCAAGGGGTCCTTTTATCCTCGTTCTCTCTATTTCAAGAGGTCATCTTATCCTCGTTCTCTCTATTTCAAGAGGTCATTTTATCCCCCTTCTGTCTATTTCAATGGGTCATTTTATCCCCCTCCCTCTATTTCAAGACCTTGACAGCGCATAGGGTTTTGCGCAGGCTCGGAGACACCGCCAGATAACTGTGCGTTGGAACGTGCATGGAATTGAACGAATGCGATAAATCCATTTTGAACAGCTCCAGTTTTCAAACTCCGGATGCCCGAATTTGGTGCTGACGGTAACCTGAATCAAAAGTAATTAATCAATAACCGTTGTTGTTACGATTTACAAAGCATTCTGCCTTTGTTTCGTCGTTACCGTGGTCTTTGTTTCAAATTAAAACAGAAGGACTTTGTCTTTGTGTGTTAAAAGATGTCTTTTGCGGACTCAAATCGGAGATGTTACCGATCAACAAATTCTTTTTGTTTATGTCTTGCTGCCGTAATTACTAAGCAAAATACCAGGAACGTAGGACACCGATTGTGAGCATCATTTTCTTTCCCGGTTACGTGTATGCACGTTGTTTGGCCCAGCGCTGTGCAGACGTTATGAAGCTGCACAGTCTGCACACTCTCCGTCTTTGATAGGTATTCTCTTGTCTGCATAAATAAACCACTGATATTGATACTGAAACTCTTCATGAAAAGAAAGTAGCGCGACCTAGTAACAAAACTAGGTCGCGCTACGTATGTGTGTGTGTGTGTGTGTTTATGTGTGTGCGCGCGTGCGTGCGTGCGTGCGTACGTACGTGTGTGTGTGCGTACGTACGTGTGTGTGTGTGTGTCTACGCAGCACCGAGAGGGAGAGAGAGAGACAGAGAAAGAGACGGAGAGGGAGAGAGAGAGAGATTACTGCGATTCGTGAATTGCTTACAGCCATTCTAACCAATTATGCACGCGTGACTTAACATTTGGGATGGCCGTGTGACCGATATTTTGAAGAAATCCACCTGGCATAAACAACACACAAGTTTGTTGATACTTTAAGTACATGCATACGCAGATGTATGTATTCAGATTAACTGCAGGGGAACACACCATACAGCGTATATACACTCTGTGGCATACACACATTCACCTTCTCTCTCTTTCTCCCTGTCTTTGCCTCCCCCCTCCCCCCCCCTTTTCTTTTTTCTCTCATGCACATATGCATTCACTCACGCATACACACATGATATAGGGGAGAGAGAGAGAGAGAGAGAGAGAGAGAGGAGAGAGAGAGAGAGGAGAGAGAGAGAGAGAGTGAGAGTGTGTGTGTGTTAGAGAGAGTGTGTGTGTGTGTGTGCGTGTGTGTGTGTGCGTGTGTGCGTGCGTGTGTGTGTGTGTGTGTTAGAGAGAGTAAGTGAGTGTGTGTGTGTGCGTGTGTGCGTGTGTGTGTGCGTGTGTGCGTGTGTGTGTGTGTGTGTGTGTGAGAGAGAGAGAGAGACAGACAGACAGACAGACACAGAGACAGACAGACAGACAGACAGAGACAGAAAGTTACATGAGAGAACATACAAAAAATTGTAAAAGCGATGACAAGAGCTGCATATATGCAAGTAACTGATATGAATGTTTACATGCCAGCTGGTTGATACTTGTGATACAGCCATGGACTCAAGATCTCATGTTTCGAGTTCAATCCCAGCCCGCACCAAGAAAGGCTGGCTTCTTCGCTGCCCACCTTAACCCTTTGACCCTCTCTCTGTCCGTCCGTTAGCACCGTGCTTTGTCAGACTTGACGAGAAAACAAAAATTTAACCCTTTGACTCCTCACCCTATCCACAAGCTTCCTGCAGGAAGCTGGTCGATGGGATGAGGGTGTCAAAGGGTTACATTTTTGTTGGTGGCGGATAGGGCGCGGGAGGCAAAGGGTTAATGATCCAATCATTCTGGTGACGTCAGTGTTTCAAAGATCACGTCCCCCCCCCCCCCCCAACTTCACATTTGCCAGCGCACAGGGTTTTTGCACAGGATCAAGGAGTCTGTCAGTGCTGGCAAATTTGGAATGTATAAAGAATTGTCAAACTGCGATGAAAACCTCTTGAACAAGTTCCGAACTCAATGTTAACTATAACAACAACAATAACAATAAGAACAACAACTACAAACAACAACACACACACACACACAACACACACACACACACACACACACACACACACACACACACACACACACACACACACACACACACACACACACACACACACACACACACACACACACACACACACATTCATCGATTAAGCGTAAATTTTCTTCGTAATTCAGACTTTACTCGGGTTCCTTAGTCTTGTTTTGTTTTGATTCGACGAAAGAACACTAACTATAAATATATATGCCTTTTTAAAAAATGCACAAGGGCTGTACTTACTCCTGCTGAATATTAGAAAGAGTTTGACGAGAGAGAGCGAAAGACAGAGACAGAGAGAGAAAGAGAGAGAGAGAGAGACATACAAATAGACAGACAGGCAGACAGACAGACAGACAGACAGAGACAGAGATAGAGACAGAGAAAGAGTTGTGCAATATATGTAAACACTGTTGAAATCAGGTCATTTACATAATCATACTATAAGCAAAACAGGAAGGAGTCTTTGAAATGTTGAGTAATCAGCTTTTCTTATTTTCTCCCTCTAGCAAAAGTAGTTTTTAATTACTTCATGAAGCTACGAGGAAAAGCTGCAGCTATGTGATTTAGTTAGTTAGTTGGTTGGTTGGTCTCTTGGTTGGTTAATTGGTCGGTTGGTTAGTTAGTATATCTAACTGGTTAATCGGTGATTTGTTTGCTTGGTTAGTTGGTTTGCTGGATGGTTGCTTAGTTGATAGTTGATCAGTTGGTTGGTTGGTTGGTCGGTTGGTTGGTTGGTTGGTTGGTTGGTTGGTTGGTTGGTTGGTTGGTTGGTTGGTTGGTTGGTTGTACGTTAGCTTGTTGGGTGGTGAGTTGTTGGCTGATATACTGGGTGGTTGGTTATCTGTTGTTTGGCTGATCGGTTAGTTGGTGGCTGGTTGCTTGCTTGCTTGTTTGCTTGCTTGCTTGCTTGCTTGCTTCGTTCATCCGTTCTTCTATTCATCCGTTCTTTAAGTTCCTCCTTTCTTTCTCCTCAGTTGAAAACATTGAATAGAATCCAGATTCTACATTCCGTTAGTACCATGGCGTTCACCCACAACCAACGACACCCAGGGGACAGGGAGAAGATCAGCCCGCAATCTTTCAGGCAGGCCTTTCACCCCTAGGGACAGATTGTTGACGTACGGGATGGCAGTGCAGAGATACTACCACACAAATTGTCCTACTGGTAGCCAGAGACAACCCAGCTTGTGGACAGTAGTAGTACAGGGCGGACACCATCGGACCAGGTGTCCCGTTTCCTTTTTTTTCCCCTCCCAGACCAGACCTGGCCTCTATTATCACTGTTGTTATCATCATCATTGTCGTTATCATTATTATCATTATTTATCATCATCGCTTTCTATTTCATTATTATCATTATTTATCATCATCGCTTTCTATTATCATTGTTGTTGTCATCATCGTTGTCGTTATTATTATTATCATTATTTATCATCATCGCTTTCTATTATCATTGTTGTTATCATTATCGTCGTCGTTATCATAAGTATCATTATTTATCATCATCGCTTTCTATTATCATTGTTGTTATCATCATCGTTGTCGTTATTATTATTATCATTCTATTATCATTGTTGTTATCATCATCATTGTTGTTATCATTAGTATCATTATTCATCATCATTGCCTTCTATTATCATTGTTGTTATCATCATTGTCGTTATTATTACTATCACTATTTCTCATCGTCGTCGTCGTCATTGCTCTTGTTGCGTTTACTTTGTGGTTAGGCCAAGTGAACAGAAAAGAAGCAAAACCCGACTGATGTGGGTTAGCCTCGCAATACATTGTGTACCACGTTTCCACTGCCCCGATGCCTGACTAGGTGGCTAGGTGGTCCGGTATACCTTGTCTATTTTTCAACTTGTGTTTGTCTGTTTGTTTGGTTGGTTGTTTGTTTGTTTGTTTGTTTGTTTGTTTGTTTGTTTGTTTGTTTGCTCGCTTGCTTGTTTGTTTGTTTTCTGGTCATCTATGTGAAATTCGAGCTGCTCTACCCGCGGAGAGTATATTGCCGCTGTGCATCGTCACTCTTCATTCGGTTTATTTTACTTATTTATTTATTTATTTATTTATTTATTCATTTAAACAAAACACACACACACACACACACACACACACACACACACCACACACACACACACACACACACACACACCAACACACACACACGTCAAACACAGCGCGCGTCGGTCCAAAAATACTGTGACCATTCGCCATTCTGTGGTCGGGTTGTCCACAGCAATGACACCACCCAAGGGACTGAATAGCTCTGCCTGCAATCGTTTACCAAGAACAAAAAAAACAAACAAACAAAAACAGGAAACGAGAAGACTGATTCAAACAAACACAAAAGAGTCAAAGCTGGGATCAGTCCTAAAATAACGTGGCTCTGCACCATTATGTTGGTAGGTTATCCACAGCAGTGGCACCCAAAGGACCTGATGGTTCAGCTTAGACTCCTTCACCAGAAACCGAGACTGGTTCAAAGAGACCGACGCGCTTTGTAGCCTAATTGATGGGCGGAGTAGTCGACTGGGTAAGACGTGGCGCTTCCACTCGGATAGTTCGGGTTTGATCTTGCCCCTTTGTTTTTGTTTTTGTTTGTTTTGGTTGTTTTTTTGTTGTTGTTGTTTGTTTGTTTGGACTTACCAGTCCAACACGAGTGCAGATCTGTTAAGTGTCTCGAGCCCCTTCGTGTGTACTGTTTCATTATTGTTGCTGTTGTTTACAGCCCAGCCGACTGCGTACAGCCATATCAGGGCTGTAACCGCTTCAAAACAAACAAAACTTCAACAGGAAAAAATAAAGAAAAGAAAATTAAGTACACATATCAATGCATTCGTGCACATAATCTAAGGACATGACCATGGCGTTGACCACTATGTCCAATTTATCGCACAGGGGATTTTTTAAAAAAACACACACCTGAATACAAATTTAAGTATACCTAAGGATACCAAAGCATACATGAAAACGGACATAAATTACCTAAACTGCTTACGCATATCTCACCTCCCTACAGCCAAAAATGCACTTAACACATGTACCCAATTATCAATCCTAAGAAAAAGTACGTAAGACATTATCGAACACATACAGGTGAATGGACCGGCAAGGCAGAAAATGATAGCAAGAAATGACAGAAAACAAAGGAACGAGGTAGAAACAAAGAGACTGACGGAAAAGAGGAAATTTCTAGCACAGAAATTCCAGAAGATGGGGATACTATTTATACTGAAAGAACCCCCAGCATCCCTACGGGGGAACGTCTTCGTGTACATACGCGTGCAGAACATCAAATATGCACGCTAAAACCCCTGTAAGTCATGTCAGTGTGCGATGGTTTACAGGCACATGAAACACCCAGGCCCCAGCATGCACGCCCACCGTGGACAGAATAGCCAGACTGTGCAGCAACTTACCGGCCGCGCAGTAAGGACACAGCAACAAAATACACAGTTCTAAGAAGAATTAAAACGCTAAAAATAAATAATGAACAAACAAACGAACTAACAAATAGATCACGGGTTTAAAAAATTAAACCTGAATACAAATGTATAATATTACTTAGTACATTGAAACATGTAAAAAGAGGCCTGAATTATCAAAAATTGCTTATGCGCATTACATTTCCTTAGGGCCCCAGTATACAATCGATACATGTACCCGATTATCAATTCCAATAGAAAGTAAGACTGTATAGAACACATACAGGTGAATGGACCAGCAAGGCAGATAATGATAGGAAGAGATGACAGAAAGGAAAGGAGCAAGGCAGTGACAAGAAAGAAGGAATTTCTAGCACATGATTTCCAGAAGGTGGGGATACTATTTATACTGAAAGAGCCCCCAGCATCCCCACGGGGAAAGCAAACAAACAAAACTATGGGTAAGATCTAATGAAGTCTGTATCAGACCAAGTCATATGATCAAGCTTTGTTATGTTGGTTACGCACCACCATCATGGCCAACACCATCACCCAAGAGACGAAGTATTTCAGACCATAATTACTTTTACCAGGACAATGTTGTTCATCGTAAAACCTTCTTTCAGTACAATCTCTCCCTCCGCCTCTCACATAAATAAATGTGTAGTGTGTGGCCTAGTGAGCACCAAATCCAAAATAAGTGTGACTGCCCGTGTTCAAGAAAACAGGAACCAGAAAAAATAAAACACTACAAAAGAATCAGAACGTGCATCTTATACAGCAAGGCAAGACCGGCGCAAATTTTCGGCTAACTGGCCTTTGTCAAGCGTAGACGTAAGATCACAAACGAACAAACACCACATACAAAAATTAGGAGAAAAAGACTGAAACTTCCCTGCTGCTTCATCCAGACAAATATTTGCGCCTGTCTTGTGTGGATGTATAAAATACGCATTCTGATTGTTTTTTTCGTGTTTTTTTCTGGTTGTAGTGAACACCAGCCTACGGCGTGAGAAATCGGGATTCGAACCACAGATCGGCCTGGACATAGATTTTTTTTTCCCTCCCCCTCGCCCTTCACTCCAGATCTAAGACTTCAGTGACAGTTTAGGTGCCACTCTTTCGGATGAGAAGATAAACTGAAATCCCTACGCAGAATCCTTCAGTTTACGTCAAAAAGATCACACAGCAACAACAGAGTCGTCCATGACACAATTCTGTAGGAAAAGTCACTTTTACGGGGTGACTTATTTGCTAATTTTGCTTAAAGCCCAGCCAACTGCGTAGAGCCATATCAGGGCTATAACCGTCTCACAGGGTAAACAGGAAGACGCGTATACAAATAACCACACAAACGAACGACAAAAACCAGTGGCATTGCACTGTTGTGACATGCTCTCCCCGGGGAAAGCAGCCTGAATTCCACAGGATAAATCCATTCTGACAAAGATAAATACAACACAAACATGAAACGGGAACTGGCTCCACTGAACAGAAGGGGAAATGTAAATACTGAAAGAACTCTTCAACCCAACAGAAATGATACCATTCTCCATCGTGTCGGTCGTTTACCTAGGAGAATGACAGCCAAGCGAATGAATGACTCGATCTGCAGTCTTGTATCAAAAGATTACCAGACGGAAAACTGGTCGGTCAGAACAGACAGGCAAACCGCCCAACTGAGATCGTCGTTCTTCGTTATGCTGATTGTTTATCCACAACAATGACATCTGAGAGACAGGCTCTCTCCTCTCTCTCTCTCTCTCTCTCTCTCTCTCTCTCTCTCTCTCCTCTCTCATCTCTCTCTCTCTCTCTCTCTTCCCCTCCCTCCCCCTTCGACCCCTAGGCAGGTCACAGTTTTGCCCCCCACCCCTCTCCCCGTGGGGATGCCCGGGCTCTTTCAGTATAAACAGTATCCCTACCTTCTGGAAATGTTGTGCCTGTCAGAACCATGACACAGAGGCTGCCTGGAAAGAAAAACGAGCTGCTGTAATGCTGTAAAAGCCTGGCAAAAACACAGAAGAAGACATCGCTCAGACCATGACAGCATTAGAAAAAATGGACGATATAAAAGAAATATGGATGAAAATACACAGCGATTCAAAACCATAGCCTAAGAAGCAAAACGCATAAAAGGACACAATTCTGTGAAATACGCAGTGCTGATACGACACAGTCACAATTCTGGCAGTTTTATCAACAAATGGAAGGAAAAACCACAAACACCACGATACAGACATCACAACACAGATGGAACCACAATAAGAACAACGGAAGAGAAAGGACAAGCCATACTTACAGCCTTTCATACAAAAGAGTGACTAAAAAATCTTGAAGAGAAAAGAAAATTCATCGGGGACCTAAACAAAAACACTGGCACAGACTGTACTAGATGATAAAATAACTGAACAAGAAATGCATGAATGAAGCACGTGCACGCTGTAGTAAAGATACAGCCCCTGGTCCAGACAAGATTCGATACTTTGACATCAAAACGCTGTCTGAACACAACAAAACTGAATTCTACACCCTCTATCAAGACAGTTTTAAGAAAAGCCAGGTTCCTGAGGACTGGACACACAGCTTCCTGAAAGTCTGACCTAAACCAGGTAAAGATCATCGCAGACTAAATGGATATCGCATCCTGACAATGCAAAACGTAGTTGAGAAACTGATGGAAAACATGTCAGCAAAGAAATTAGCCAGAGACCTAGAAGACTGGACACCTGAAAGACTGCGTACATCTTCTTACCAGAAAACATAGGAAACAAGTAAACGGAAAGGAAAATAAATCAAACTGGGGAGGAGGAGGGTAGCTAGCCCTAGGGAGAAGACAGGGAGTGGGGAGGGGGAATGGAGATAGTGGAGGAGCCCGAATCCAGTCGAAAATGTTGCTCCAAAGACGTTATAAATATAAATTATAAGGTCTTTGTGTTGATCCTGGTCCTCCACGTTTGTCAGTAACTCATGACAACGATACCCCAGAGGCTGAGCAGCTTACTCGGCAATCTTTTCGGCCCGGCCCCTCTGCTGAAGCACCTGGGGGACACTTAAGTGTGCGTGCGGCATGTCAGTGTATGTAGGTCTGCCGACAGTCCTTTTGAAACCCAGGAACAAGCAGCTGGTGATATATCGATAACAGGCCAGGCCAGAAGTATTGTTCTCTTTGTTCATCTCCCATGCTAGACCACTCTCTGTTATATTAATGTTGTTCTCTTTGTTCCTCTCCTCTCCCATACTAGACTATTCTTTGCTATGATTTTGATACATTTACTTTTGACTTTTTAAAAAATACTGTGAATAATGGGTATAAAATCTCTGGACTGTGAAATTTTATGGTCATACGCGCTCCAATCAAACTTGGCTAAAAATGAACGTTAAAAGACCTCGGGCATGTGTGAGCTGTATGGGGCACTTCACAGTTATCCATACAGAGATCAGTTTGACATACTAGATCTTTGCACTGACCAAACTTCTGGGGTACAAAAGTACCACCTGTTAAGTACGTTGTTTTAAGAAGGGCTGTCGACAAGGGAAGATGTGACATGACCCGTAATACCAAGATCAGAAAAATGGAGGGAGCAACGTCAGTCCATCGTCTTATTCATCAGCTGATGTATTATGTGGTTTGGTCATCTGACCAGAACTCGGCCCCACCAACTGGTTCAGCAAGTACACAACAAAAAATACGTGAATTTAAAGCGAGAGGCAAACAAAGGAAGACCTGATTCGACTGTATGAAGAAGACTTTGATGTTAGGTGGCATTGATTTTGTTCCCTTCAGGTCTTCCAGCTCACTGCTGACCCGTCAACTTTACCTCCTCGTGACACCCAGTGTTACAACGGACAATTAAAAGAAAGAAAGAAGATGCAAAGGAACGGTTAACAGATTCAAATGACACAACTGGTCTTTGTTGTTGTTGTTGTTGTTGTGTTTATTTGTTTGTTTGTTTGTTTGTTTTGGTTTTTTGTTTGTTTTTTCATTGTGAGCATTCCGACTGCTAGGTGCTTCAAACGTAATTCTCTGTTGATGAATATGATGGTGCAATTTGATGATGTTCCCACGATTTCTGTGATCTTGATGTTTCTGATCACATTGCATCTGGTCTAAATCAACGGTCTAATATGCCCTTTACCCGTTATATTGGTCACGCACATTAACGTCTCCCCAAAGACTAGACTGCTGTGCACATAATTTTTTATCAGAAAAAGGAAACGTAGGTCGAAATAAGGAAGAATAACATCAAATACAGCCTAAATAAACAGTCGAAAAATGTGACCATTCCTCGACATATTGGTTATCGCCACTAATGATACCCACATGACTCAAGAGCTCTCAATATGGGCTACAAACATGTCTGACATTTCTACACTGCCTCCGACCATTTACCACTTGCTTAGAGCGCCATGCCGATAACGCAGGGTAGTAGTAGTAGTAGTAGTAACAGTAGTAGTAGTGGCAGCAGTAGTAGTAGTCTCGAGCTCAATTCTAGCCCGTGACCCAAAAAAAAGTGGTTTATTGCTGCCCATCTTAATGCTCCGGTCATTTCAGTGGTGTCAGCTTAGTGTTTCATAGGTCCTGTTTTCCCCCACTTCAAGGCCTCGCCAGGACATAGGCCTTCTGCAGGCGAAAGGAGTCTGTGGGATAATTATCGGTGGATTGAGTGGAGCCAACATGCACAAGAAATTATCCGAGTGCGAGGAATCCCCCTTGAACAAACTTCAAATTCCCAAACTTCCACAACAATGATTTCACCAACAGCGGGCTGGCTGACTCAGCTGACACAGCCTTGTACTCACAGATCTGATTCTCGAGTTCAACCTCATCCTGAGACGTAAAACTTGGCCTGTGCTCTGACCATCTTTTAATGCTTCAATCATTCTGGTGCTACCCAGCTTAGAGTTTCACAACTCCTTCACCTGTCCCTTCCCCTCCCATCTATATGTGCTATTGCAAGACCTTGCTGGCGTTTGGGGTTTGGTTTTCTGCAGGAGTCTGACAGATCATCACTGGCAGATTTGGGGAGAGTGCATGGAACTGTCGAAGTAAGATGACGCCCTCTTGAACAAATTCTAATTCTATTATCCGTAAATCAATTAATCGTTAACTGCTATTTTACAACGAGTATTGACTTAAACTGTCAACCAACCAGTCAATTGTTAATTGCTTTCAAAAACTTTTTATTTGCAGGCTATTTGTTTGTTTGTTTGTTTGTTTGATACAGACACAAAGGAACTGATCATCTACTTTATTCTAGAGAAAATCGTGTTCAATCTTTTGAAAAATAAGTATACTTTGTTGGCCGTCTACATTGTTTTTTGGAAGAAAGAAGTAAAAGTAAAGGAAAGACACAAAAACGCTCGGCGGGAAAAACATCTAATACTCTGTCGACGTACAAGAACTAAAGTATCTATAAAAAAAAAAAAAAGAGGATGGGGTAGCAATTCTAATGCTACACCGGCGAAAACAAAGACGGAGGCCGTTTCGTGCACATTGGTACGGGTTCCCTGCAGCGGCTGACGGGCAGAGTGTGTTGATGATGCTAGCTGGGGGTCCCCTGTGTTTGGCCCTTGGGGACAAATTTTCTCCATTACACTTGTCGTTGTCATGTGGACATGGAATGCACTGTGTCCAATGTTGAATGAGTCACGAGCTAAGTTCAGTTTGGAAATCGCCTGACAAACTAAATTCCTCTACCCAATAAAATAAATTAACATGAAACCAAAACAAAAAAACAAACCAAAAAAACAAAACAAAATTAAACCAGCCGACCAGCCAACTCCTTAACCAACCAGCTAACCAGCAATTATTCAAAGGAAATCTAAAAGTAACCAAATAAAATACAAACAATATCACCCCCGCCTCCACAACCCTTTTCTTCCCCGCCATCACCATCATCATAATCGTCGTCGTCATAACTATCGTCGTCATCATCATCAATGACGTCGTTGTCTCCTTATGAATCATCGTTATACCCGCTGCCGTCAAAATCATCGCTGTCATTATAGTTGTCGTCATCATCATCTCAATCATAGTCTTCATCGTTGTGATCATCATCACCATCACCACTGTGTGTTGTTATTGATGATAACGACGACGACCTTGTTGATGATCTCAACGAGGTCGTCGTCGTTATCACCAATAACAACAAACAGCAACCAGAAAAATGACAAGAGTTCACAGTTTGGGACATGTGTGCGTGTGCGGGCATGTGTTCGTGTGCGTGCACGTGTGCGTGCTAGCGCCTGTCTGCGTGCATGCATGCATGCAAGGTACAAATATCAAAGTGTGTACACGCTCCCTAGTGTGCAATAGATCTAGTCT